>CM026569.1:22665336-22904532 GCA_015143295.1 Tetracentron sinense | reverse complement strand
CCGCGATAGACCGACCGATCGGTTATGGACCCGATCGACTCGCTGAACTGGATACCGAGCGATCGGTTCTCTAATATGTCTGGACTGTTTTGACCATATCTTTTGACTCGCTTGTCGGATTTCGACGATTCAACTTGCGTTGGGTTCGTCTTTCGAAAACGCACCATTTCTGACGTTCGGAATTTCCGATTTCTCCTTATTTATTAATTTGACTATAAAAACGGCCAATTAGCTACGAAGGTGGTATTCATTAAAGATGAAAAAGTCTGGGGTGCTACATTCTCCCCCCCTTACAAAATTTCGTCCTCGAAATTGGACAATGCGTGCTTTACAATTTAAACAACTTAGCATAACAATTTGAAACAAAATTACAAGTCATACATAAAATCATTCAAAACACTCGGGTGCTTCGCCTTGACTTCGGCCTCACGTTCCCATGTAGCCTCTTCTCGAGCGTGATGTTGCCATTGCACGAGAACTAGCGGAATAGTCTTGTTGCGAAGTACTTGGTCTCTTCGATCCAAAATATGAACCGGCTTCTCAACCAAAGTGAGATCCTCTCGAATCTCAACCGGATCAAGCTCGATGACGTGAGAAGGATCCGGGATTGTACTTCCGAAGCTGGGAGATATGAAACACGTTGTGGACCGCCGCCATGTGAGCGGGCAAAGCAACACGGTAAGCCACCTCGCCAACTCGAGTAATGATCTCGAACGGACCCACATATCTCGGGCTAAGCTTGCCTCTCTTCCCGAATCGCATAACACCTTTGGTCGGTGAAATCCTTACAAACACAAAATCACCGACTCGGAATTCAAGATCCCTCCTTCGGTTGTCGGCATAGCTTTTCTGTCTATCTTGTGCGGTCTTCAACCTCTCCCGGATAAGCTTGACCCTATCCGCGGTTTGTTCAATTAACTCGGGGCCCAAAATCTTTCTTTCTCCCACTTCATCCCAATACAACGGGGATCTACAACTTCTTCCGTACAAAGCCTCGAAAGGCGCCATTTGTATGCTTTCTTGATAACTATTGTTGTAAGCGAATTTCACCAAAGGTAGGTGATCTTCCCAACTTCCCTTGAAGTCTAGCATACATGCTCGGAGCATATCTTCAATAACCTGATTCACCCTCTCGGTTTGCCCGTCGGTCTGTGGGTGGAAAGCTGTGCTAAAGTCTAATCGGGAGCCCATTGCACCTTGAAAACTTTTCCAAAACCTGGATGTGAATCTTGGGTCTCTATCCGACACAATACTCACTGGCACCCCATGCAATCGGACTATTTCTTTGATGTATAGTTCTGCTAACTGGTTGGAGTTGAATGTAGTCCGGTATGGTAAGAAATGAGCGGACTTCGTGAGTCTATCAACAACTACCCATATAGCATCGGTCTTCCTAACCGTCTTCGGCAATCCCACGATAAAGTCCATAGAGATATGTTCCCATTTCCACTCGGGAATAGGGAGGGACTGCAAAAGACCCGCCGGTCTCCTATGTTCGGCTTTGACTTGTTGGCATACCAAACACCGTGCCACATACTCCGCAACCTCCCTCTTCATGTTTCGCCACCAAAAGTGACTCTTGAGGTTCCGGTACATCTTTGTCCCCCCGGGATGCACTGTATACTTAGACCGGTGAGCCTCATCCATAATCTCTCTCCGAAGGTCTACATTGGCCGGGACACAAAGCCTTCCCTTGAATGTAATAGCACCTCGGCTAGTGAGAGAGAAGTCCGTACTACCCTTGGCCACTTCCTTATCCCGGAAAGCCACAAGTCAGTGTCTGTGGCTTGATACTCCTGGATCAAGTCTATAAGGTACGGCCGAACTGTAACATTTGCCAAAACCGGACTGCGGACAGAATCGTTCACACTGATGTCTAGATTTGCCAAATCGTCTAACAGTCTCCATTCCCGCACCAACATGTGAGCCAACAACCCCGATGGCTTCCTACTCAGAGCGTCTGCCACCACATTTGCTTTTCCCGGGTGATATTGGATAGTGCACTCGTAGTCCTTTAAGAACTCAATCCAACGCCGTTGTCGTAAGTTTAAACTCTTTTTGGGAAAAGAGATACTTGAGGCTCTTGTGGTCCGTGTACACATAGAACTCCACCCCGTACAGATAATGTCGCCAAATTTTAAGTGCAAACACGACCGCCGCAAGCTCCAAGTCGTGAGTGGGGTAGTTCTTTTCATGCTCTTTCAACTGCCTTGATGCATAGGCAATGACCTTCTTGTGTTGCATTAGGACACACCCGAGTCCAACATGCGAGGCATCGCTGTACACCTCATACCCAAAAGGTCCAGATGGCACAGTAAGGACAGGGGCTGTGGTGAGGCATTTCTTCAACTCTTGGAAACTTACTTCACATCGGTCACTCCAACTGAACTTTGCATTTTTCCTTGTCAAGTAGGTGAGAGGTGCAGCCAAACTGGAGAATCCCTCCACAAATCTCCGGTAGTAGCCTGCCAATCCGAGGAAACTACGTATCTCCGTAACGCTCTTGGGCCTCTCCCAACTCATGACTGCCTCAACCTTGGCTGGATCTACAGAAATACCCTCGGCCGACACCACGTGTCCAAGAAATGCGACCTTCTCTAACCAGAACTCGCACTTACTCAATTTGGCATATAGCCTATGCTCTCTCAACATCTCCAGAGCAAGGCGGAGATCTCGCGCGTGATCTTCCCGTGTCTGGGAATACACCAAAATGTCATCAATGAATGCAATCACGCATCGATCCAAGTAAGATCGGAACACCCGGTTCATCAAATCCATGAATGCCGCCGGTGCATTCGTCAGCCCAAAAGGCATGACAAGGAACTCGTAATGCCCATACCGAGTCCTGAAAGCCGTCTTCTGAACATCTTCCGCCTTGATCCTTAATTGGTGATACCCCGATCTAAGATCAATTTTGGAGAAGAATCTCGCTCCCTTCAGTTGGTCAAACAAGTCGTCTATCCTTGGCAAGGGATAACGATTCTTGATAGTTACCCTGTTCAACTGACGGTAGTCTATACACATCCTCATAGACCCGTCCTTCTTCTTCACAAAGAGAACCGGAGCTCCCCACGGCGAGACACTTGGTTGGATGAAACCAAGTTGTTGTAACTCCTCAATTTGCTTCTTCAATTCTTCAAGCTCTATCGGGGCCATTCTATATGGGGCTCTTGAAATTGGAGCGGTGCCCGGAGTAAGCTCTATAGCGAACTCAATCTCCCGATTCGGAGGTAACCCGGGAAGTTCCTCCGGAAACACGTCCAAGAAATCACTCACGACCGGAATGGCCGAGGAGTTTTGTGCTTCTAGGTTTGTTACACTCAAGGCTGCGAGGCGAGCAATGTCCCTCTCTCTAAATCCTCGGAAGTGAAAAGGCTTACCCCCTTCCGGCTTGAAATTCACCATCTTCTCAAAACACGCAACATGCCCGTGATGGTTTGACAACCAATCCATCCCTAAGATGACATCAAAATCCAAGTCTTGAAAATCTAGGACGATGAGATCGGCTAACAGTTCATTCTCCCCCACTTGAACCACACTATCCCCGAATATCTTGTCTGTATCAAATGACTTGCCGAGTGGAGTTGCAATGGTCAACTCCTGCTTTAACGGAGTAGCCTCGGTCAAAAATCCCTTTGCGAAACTAGGCGACACAAAGGAGTGAGTGGATCCTGTGTCGATCAACACTCGGGCAAGACATTCGTTCACTAACAAAGCGCCTGTGCGATTAAGTGACTACTATTAGTAGATTTCAAACAACAAGCATCATACATAGGTAACCCTTAGTATAGAAACTCACAAAGCAAACCATAGAAATTTTACACAATTTAAATTCTAGAATTCGTGCGTACCTTGCACGACATCGTCGGATGCACGTGCGTCTCTCTCGGATAAGGCAAAGACTCGGCCCTGTGTGGCTGGGCGAGGAGGCCGGGTAGACTGTGAGGCCCTCGAAGCCTGAGAAGAGCTAGGCTGAGATGTCTGCCTAATCGGGGGCCTGCTCCCCGAAGACTGAGCTGGCATTAGACGTCGGGGACAATCCCGAATCATGTGGCCCTGGTCGCCACAATGAAAACAGCCTCCTGTAGCCTTCCGACATTCCCCTGCTGGATGCCTCCTTCCACAAAGGGTGCAGACATTATGTGAATAAGTGGGAGGAGTATAACCCGTAGCCTGAGTCACTGCGAGGCGAGGAGCATACGAGGTAGCCGGGCGAAAGGCCGGGGGAGCCAAAGGGCGGAGAGCCTGTGGTGCCGAGTACATCCGCTGTGACTGAGCCGGCCCTGCGAACTGATAAGACATAGTCCTAGCTCTCTTCTCCCCTGAACTACTAGACTGTCCCTTCTCTATTCCTCTTCTCTTAAAGAACTCTTCGGAATTCGACTCGGCCAACAATGCCTTGTCCACAACTTCAGAATATGTCTCATGTCGGAACATTGAGACACGATCCTTGAGGTAGGCCTTCAACCCCCTCTCGAATTTCCGGGCCTTCATAGCCTCGGTAGCTATCATGTGTGGAGCAAATCGAGATAGCTCCGAGAACTTGGCTTCGTAAGCCGCTACAGACATATTACCTTGCTCCAAGGTAATAAATTCAATTTCTTTCTTTTCTTTCATCCCAACCGGAAAGTATTTCTTGTAGAAAACGTCCAAGAATTCTCCCCATGTCCATTCTTGGCCTTGCCGGGTCAACTCTCGGGTCCGAAGTGCAGACTTCCACCAATGGTCGGCCTCGCCTTCAAGCATAAAGGCAGCCCATGTGACCCTCTCTACTTCCGTAGGTGCCAAAACCGAGAATATCTTCTCAAGTTGCCGAATCCAACCCTCGGCAATAAGTGGATCAATGCTTCCACAAAAAGTTGGAGGCCTCATCCTCCGGAAAGCTTCTATCCCGGCTTGGGCTCGATTAGGAGGAGCCGGTATAAGTGCCGCATTAGGCGGGGTGGCCGGTTGCCTTGCCGCCAACATAGCCAAGGTCTCGGCTATGGATGCGAATGCTTGGGCAAAGTCGGGTTGATCATCACCCGATGGAGCATCACCTCCATTACCCCTCGTGTTGTACCCGCGACCCCGAGTATTGCGTCTCATGATTTCTCCTGAGAACGACAATACAACATGAGTCTAACTTGGATACGCATTTAGTACAATTTCGCAATTCACTTAATACATATTCATCAAGCACATTTAATAAGTACAACACAAATAATGTACACATGGTATATAACACAATAGCATAACATACAATCCGTGTTCCTAGCGTAGGACTCTATGTTCGGTTGAAGTTCAACCCATTTTTGACTAAGACTAACTTGTTAGTCTATACTTGGAATACAACTCTCTAAGGTGATTCTAATACCTTGTTCAATCATCTAAGTGACCCTATGGACTCTAATGCCTAGAGCTTTGATACCACTTCTGTCACGCCCCAAAATACCCCCTAGGAGTTAAGGGATACTTTAGAGGTGACTACGTGTACCTGTCAAACCATCCTGTAATGCAAGAGGCTAAACATAATAAAATACAATGATAATCAGAGCGCGGAAACTAAACATAAGTGCGGAAGCATAAGCCAACTTTTTCTTTTCTTCTATTACTCCATATAGTATTCCAAGTTAACATATACTAAATACAATCAAAGTAAAGGTGGACATGCCCACCTATCAAAATACAAAAAGGAATTCTCTAACACTCTCCTCTCAACAGTAGTCGAGGTATGGCCACACATCCAAGTCCCCATCCTCTTGAGACTGCCATGGGATAGGTGGCTCCCTCTCCTCTACATACTCCTCCTCGACCCAAGGCTCGGGGTCGAGGACATCCACAGTACCTGCCGACATAAAAGTACGGCTGAGCATGGAATACTCAGCGAGTACAAACTACTAGCTAACCATAACAATAGCGAAAGCATAACAACAGTGAGCAATACAAGATATTAATTTAAAGCAATAGTAAAAGCATAAGATACATGGCCATATCTTGACATGCGTGTATGAATGCAAAAACCTCGGTAAAACTCATGTCTCGGAAACCCTTTTCGTGTCTCGGTCAAATCATGTATGTGTATCGTGTCTTGTCTTGTATTTCATGTCTTGATTTGTTCTTGACTTGTATACTTGTGAGCCAGAGGCTAGCACCCTTCCTTGGGCTACCAACCTCCTTGTCATGTTCTTGTTCCGTTTCCCTTGTGAGCCAGAGGCTAGCACCCTTCCTTGGGCTACCAACCTCCTTGTCATGTTCTTGTTTCATTTCACTTGTGAGCCAGAGGCTAGCACCCTTCCTGGGACTACCAACCTCCTTGTCATGTTCTTGATTCATTTCTCTTGTGAGCCAGAGGCTAGCACCCTTCCTTGGGCTACCAACCTCCTTGTCATGTTCTCTCTTGCAATTCACTTGTGAGCCAGAGGCTAGCACCCTTCCTGGGGCTACCAACCTCCTTGTCATGTTCTTGTTCCGTTTCTCTTGTGAGCCAGAGGCTAGCACCCTTCTTTGGGCTACCAACCTCCTTGTCATGTTCTTGATTCATTTCTTATACAAATACAATCTTGGAAAAACCCGGTTTCATGCATGCATGCGTGCTTGTGTGCTTGTCAATAGTAGTAATCATGATGACATACTTGAACGGGCGGATCACATGACTATGGCATTTCAATCCTTAACATAGTGGTATGAAAATTTAGGCAACATATAGCACATTTGAGCAATTTATCATTTCTAAGAACAATTACACAATTTCTATTTCCATTTTCTTCATTAAGTCCATTTATCCCTTGTTTAGTCATTTTATCAAACACATAGCATGCAAGGTTCCTTAATGGTTCATCTTCTTCTTTTTAGTGCCTACTTTCCATCCAAAAATCAAGGTATGTTCATTATTGGTAAAGTACCCATCCACCATTTCCATCACACACATCACCCAACATACACCTCGGCATCCGATCGCCACATCAACCCCCACACACATCCATACCTTTTTCTTATCTTATTTAGGTTCATTGGAGATGATACATTTTATATGGGAGGCAAACATAATAGCATAAATCACATTTCGTAAGGAAAAACCTAGATTTATTGCTAGGGTAAGTTAGTAGGGTGTACTAACTTTGAATCAAGGCTTGATCCTTGGTAGGGGCCTTGATTGAAGCTCCAACTTGAAAGATGAAGCCTTTGCTTGAAAGAAGCTTGAGTTGGGGAAGAAACCCCTTTCAAAAACGTGCTTGGGTTGCTGCCCTAGCTTGGAGAATGAGTCCCCACACGAGCTTGAGCCTTGAACTTGAAGCAACTCGAGTTGGGGTGAGCTAGGGTTCTTAAACCCCTTTGATTTCTTCTCCAATGGAAAACCCTATTTGCAAATCCCCTTCTCCTCTCTCTCTATCTCTCAAAATACCTTAAGTGTTGTGAATGAAGCCCTAAAGACTCGGGCAAGCCTTAAGGAGAAAGGGTTTAACCCCCAAAAGACGATAAAGCCCTTAATGAAAATTCTGAGAAACACGAAGACCGAGCGATCGGTGGTTATGACCGATCGATCGGTTGCCTACCGAGCGATCGGTGTTTATGACCGATCGACCGGTCAAAAACTCACTCTCTGGAAAATTTCCCCATACAAACTTTCTGACCGCGCGATAGCTACCGATCGATCGGTTATGGACCGATCGATCGCTGACTGGACCGAGCGATCGGTTCTCTATATGTCTGGACTGTTTTGACCATATCTTTTGACTCGCTTGTCGGATTTCGACGATTCAACTTGCGTTGGGTTCGTCTTTCGAAAACGCACATTTCTGACGTTTCGGAATTTCCGATTTCTCCCTTATTTATTAATTTGACTATAAAAATGGCCAATTAGCTACGAAGGTGGTATTCATTAAAGATGAAAAAGTCTGGGGTGCTACAGGATTTGTGACCGGTCGACTGGTGCACTGTTCATTTGGGCAGTAGCCGACTCCCAGGATACTTTTAAGGGTATGGGGGTCTTTGGGCAACCTCCTTGGCCTATTTAAACACCATTTTCGTGGGTGTTAGGGTTTCTACAACCCTAAGCATACTTTTGAGAGAAATTTGAGGGAGAAGAAAGGGGAGAAAGAAGAGGAGCTTGGTGCTTGCTTAGGTGTTCTTGTTTTGTTATTGCTTTAGTGTTTTCAACCAAAGAGGGAGCCCTTCATGCTTCTCAACTTGTTCTAGAGCACTTAGATCAAAGGGATTTGATCTATAAAGGTAGAACAATCTACTAACTAGCTATGTTATGATTCATTCTTTATTTATTATGATATCGTGTATAGTTTTAATAAAAAGCATGTTATTTAGATGAAAAGGAAGTAGAAGCTCTATTATTATCATGTTAGGATTTATTATAAAAGTAAGTCTTGCTCTAAGGCATATAGCCAGGTATGTATATCATATTGAAATAAATGAAATGAAAATAGGATTTCCATAATAGATGATGAGTTACTTGCATTCCCTAATTGTACACAAAGGATATACTTGATCACTCACTCTTATATGATCGGTTTTATCGAATACAAGCATTCTGTAGCACCCCGGACTTTTTCATCCTTAATGAATAGCACCTTCGTAGCTAATTGGCCATTTTTGTAGTCTAATTAATAAATAAAGGAGAAATCGAAAATTCCGAAACGTTAGAAATGTGCGTTTTCGAAAGACGAACCCAACGCAAGTTGAATCGTCGAAATCCGACGAGCGAGTCAAAAGATATGGTCAAAACAGTCCAGACATACAGAGAACCGATCGCTCGGTCCAGTCAGCGATCGATCGGTCCATAACCGATCGATCGGTAGCTATCGCGCGGTCAGAAAGTTTGTATGGGGAAATTTTCCAGAGAGTGAGTTTTTGACCGGTCGATCGGTCATAAACACCGATCGCTCGGTAGGCAACCGATCGATCGGTCATAACCACCGATCGCTCGGTCCTCGCGTTTTACAGAATTTTCACTAAGGGCATTTTCGGCATTCGGGTGTTATACCCTTTCTTATATAGGATTGCCCGAGCCTTTAGGGCTCATTCTCAACCCTTAGAGTCTTTTGAGAGATAGAGAGAAAGGAGAAGGTTTTCCTAAACCTAGGGTTTCCATTTTGAAGAGAAATCAAAGGGGTTTGAGACCCTAGATCATCCTCAAGTCTATTTTCTCCAAGTCTCGGCTCAAGCTCGTGTGGGGCACTCTCCTCAAGCTAGGGCAGCAACTCACGGTCGTTTTGGAAAGGGGGATTTCTTCCTCACTTGATCAAGGTCGGTGCTTTTTACTACCCTCCTAGTTATAGCCTCTCCTTCCCTTATTTCTTCTTGTTTTCCTTCATATATATATATATATGTATTATGAGATGGGTGGTATGTATGGTAAATGGAGATGGATGTTGGCGAATGGATGCCGTGCGGATGATGTAATGAAAGAATGGGGAAGGGCATTGTACTAATAATAAACATACAAGTGTGATGTGAGTATAACCCACCTAGAAAAGCATGTTGTAGGGTTAATAAATAATGAATGTACCATGTTTGATGAAATGCCAAGGTGAATAAAATGAATGATAAATTAAGAAAATGCATGTTTAAGGTTTATGGAAATTGCTAGGGTTATGATAGTGTGATTGTTCGCTTTCCCTAAATGATATCGATATTAAATTGCCCAAATCATTGATGTTATGTGTTATGAATTACTCAAATGCCATATTTAATTCCAAATGCAAGTATGCACACGACCTCACGAGCACGCATACATGACATGATTTATCGAGGTTTTCAAGAATGGGATTTAGAGGTGGGGCATATCCTACGATATGTTTTGCCTCGCTTTTGGCAAGGACAAGACAATCATGCATTTTCATAAGAAGGGTCTCCCTTCCCTCGCAAGTGCATACATAACATAAGAAGGGCCTCCCTTCCCTCGCAAGTACATCTCACAAGGACATCTCACAAGTGAAAGGACATGACATGAGCATTTAGGAAGAAGGGTCTCCCTTCCCTCACAAGTAGTTTACTTTTCCAAGCAAGCATGACATGGCATGACAAGCATAAGCATTCTAGGAAGAAGGGTCTCCCTTCCCTCACAAGTAGTTTACTTTCCAAGCAAGCATGACATGGCATGACACGCATGATATGACAAGATAAGACAAACATGACAAGTTTCAAGCACGGAAATGGTATTTCCAATCAAGTCAAGTGCACGATGTTTTCAAGGGTTTTATCAGTCTTTCTGAATGCAAGCATGAATACAAATTGCCTTACTTCCTTGTTTGATATAAATTGTTCCTGTTCTATATATGCAACTTGCTTCCTACTTTATTTATGCTATCTGTATACTATGACTGTTGGTTAGTATTTAGTACCCGCTGAGTATTCCATGCTCAGCCGTACTTCTTATGTCGGCAGGTTCTGAGGGAGCTGCTGCTCCATTTGATGTTTGTGCTCCTGGTCCATGGGTGGAGGAGGAGTACGTCGAGGAACCTTTGGAGGAACCTCCCGTAGAGGGTTATCAGTAGGTGGTGTTAGATTCTAAGTGGTTTAGCTGTGGGTGAGCATGAGTGATTATATCCATGTATTTTGGCGGGCATGTCCGGACTTTCTTTGTTTTGTTTTCTTTTGTATTAAACTTGGACCATGTGTATATATACTTAGAGGTTTGTTAGACTTCCGTTGTGTTTTATAGTTATGCTTCCGCTGTTATCCTTTATTGTATATGTTCTGTGGGTTTTGCAGGTTGGTTCGTCAAGTAAGTCATGTAAGTCATGATGAAGTCGTCCAAGATTCACTCTAACTCCTAGGGTGGGTTTTGGGTCGCGACAGTAGTGGTATCAAAGCCTAGGCTTTAGGTCTTTAGGGTCACTTAGAATCTTATACCACGGCTTGACAAGAGCATCTGTTAGGAAACAAGTTAGGAAGGAAGTGAGTCAGGAGCGAGTCTGGTTCCAAGTGTAAGACTAAACTTTAGTCTTAGTCATAATGGTTGCTTTAACCAAGTATGGGTCCTAGGTACGCTAGAACACTAAAGTATAAGTATAATGTGATGAATACTCTGATGACTTGATGTGATGTATATTAGTATTATACAACTAATACAAATTGAATTATTGAGAAGTGACATTGAAATAAACTGTGGTTTCAAGTTAGACTTATGTGGTGTTATTATTCTCAGGACTTTAGTCATGAGACGGAACACACGGGGTCGTGGACCACATACCAGAGCTTCCTCTTCTTCACGGGATGAGGATGAGCAGCCGGACCTCTCTCAGGTCTTAAGCTCTATTGCTGAGACACTCGCCATCCTGGCGGCTCGGCAAACTATACCGGCATCAGCGGCACCTACTCCACCGCCCGCAGCTCCAGTACATCGTACAGCTGGAGTTGAGGCATTCAGGAGATTGAGGCCTCCATCTTTCCACGGGAGTGTGGACCCTCTTACTGCGGAGGCTTGGATCCTCCAGGTTGAGAAGATATTTGCGGTGCTCTCTCCTACAGAGGAAGAGAAAGTGGCATGGGCAGTTTTTATGCTAGAGGGCGAAGCCCACCATTGGTGGTTGTCCGCATTGAGGACACGGGACTTGACCATGCAAGGTCAACCGTGGACTTGGGAGGAGTTCAAAGATACTTTTTACAAGAAGTATTTTCCGATCGGTGCACGGGAAAAGAAAGAGAGAGAATTCATCAACCTTGAGCAAGGTTCGATGTCTGTGGCCGCTTATGAGGCCAAGTTCTCAGAATTGTCGAGATTCGCGCCTCATATGGTTGCTACTGAGGCAATGAAGGCGAGAAGATTTGAGCAAGGGCTCAAGGATGTTATTATGGAGAAGGTTTCCATTTTCAGGCATGCTACCTACCCTGAAGTGGTAGACAAGGCCTTATTGGTCGAGGCCAATTCCGAAGTGGTGTCTAAGAAGAGAGAGTTGGCGAGAGGCCAAGCCAATAGTTCAGCACCTCCAGAGAGGCGGGCCCGGACTGGTCCTTATCAGTATACATGGCCAGCACCACAGATGAGGCCGACTTATGCTCCTCCAGCACCCCGGCAGTATGTACCCCAGGCACCTCGACCTCAGGCTCTTCCGGCCCCACGGCCAGTTACACCTCAGGCAGTGAGGTATACACCACCTCCGGTCCCTCCAGCCTACACATATGAGGTCTGCACTTCATGCGGCAAAAGGCATCCGGCAGGAGATTGCCGAAGAGCATCTGGTGGATGTTATCATTGCGGTCGCCAGGGCCACATGATCAGGGATTGCCCTAGCCGGCATTTACCAGGCCAGTCTCAGGATAGTAGGCCCCCGACACGCCCAGCAGGATCATACCAAGCGTCATCTCAGACTACCCGGTCTACACCTCAGTCTCGCCAGGCGAACCAGGGGCGTGTATTTGCTTTGACCGAGGGTGATGCACTTGCATCTAATGATGTGGTGCAAGGTACGCGTTTGGAGTTATTTTCTTTATTCGTGATTGTTATGTTATGCTATATTTTTGTGTACGTACTCGGCATGTTCTATATGTATATAAACCTACACGTATACGTTGTTGATGCATGGATTAACTCCGCTAGTTAAAATTTCAGGAACCCTACTAGTCAATGAGTATTTGGCTCGAGTGTTGATTGATACCGGGTCTACTCATTCGTTTGTCTCGCCGAGTTTTTCAGAAGGCTTTTCTGTGGAGCCTAGTCAGCTAAAACCGGAGTTAGCCATTTCGACTCCGCTCGGCAAAACAGTATTGGCAGATAAAGTGTATAGAAATAGTGCGGTCCAAGTTGGAAGCCACGAGTTGGCGGTTGACCTCATCGTCCTTGGATTCCAAGACTTTGATATTATATTGGGAATGGATTGGTTAGCAGCACATCATGGGCATGTAGCTTGCTTTGAGAAGATGGTACTCTTCAAGCCGGTAAAAGGAAAACCATTTCACTTTCGGGGGTTAAAAAGTAGAGACATTGCCCGTTTTGCGGCGTTGAGCTTAGCTAACCCCGAGGCAAAGGACTCATCGACTATTCCGGTTGTGAGTGAGTTCCTGGATGTATTTCCAGAGGAGTTGCCAGGATTGCCTCCAGACAGGGAGATTGAGTTTATGATCGAGCTTGCACCAGGCACAGCTCCTGTATTCAGAGCTCCATATAGAATGGCCCCTATTGAACTCAAGGAGTTGAAGACTCAGTTGGAGGAATTGCAAGGCCTTGGCTTCATTCGACCAAGTGTCTCACCATGGGGTGCCCCGGTGTTGTTTGTTAAGAAGAAAGATGGCTCGATGCGGATGTGTGTCGATTACAGGCAATTGAACAAAGTCACTATGAAGAATAGGTATCCCTTGCCTAGGATTGATGACTTGTTCGATCAGTTGAAGGGAGCGAGATTTTTCTCAAAGATAGATCTTCGATCGGGTTATCACCAGTTGAAGATTAAGGCGGAAGATGTTCCCAAAACTGCTTTCAGGACTCGATATGGACACTACGAGTTCTTGGTGATGCCTTTTGGACTCACGAACGCACCGGCAGCCTTTATGGATTTGATGAACCGGGTGTTCCGGCCATATCTTGATAGGTGCGTGATTGTATTTGTTGATGACATTTTGGTTTATTCCCAGACGCGGGAAGATCACACACGCGACCTACGCCTTGCTTTGGAAATGCTAAGAGAGCACAAGCTATACGCCAAACTTAGCAAGTGTGAGTTTTGGTTGGAAGAGGTGGCATTCCTAGGCCACGTTGTATCGGCGGAAGGCATTTCGGTGGATCCAAAGAAGATAGAGGCAGTCATGAATTGGGCGAGGCCCAAGAGTGTCACGGAGATACGCAGTTTTCTTGGGTTGGCGGGCTACTACAGGAGATTCGTAGAGGGTTTCTCCAGCCTTGCAGCACCGCTCACTTACCTGACAAGGAAGAACGCTAAGTTTGTATGGAGCGACAAGTGTGAGATCAGTTTCACGGAACTGAAGAAGAGGCTTACCACAGCTCCTGTCCTTACGGTGCCATCCGGACCTTATGGGTACGAGGTGTATAGTGATGCCTCACACGTTGGACTTGGGTGTGTACTCATGCAGCACAAGAAAGTCATTGCCTATGCATCAAGGCAGTTGAAGGAGCATGAGAAGAACTATCCTACGCACGACTTGGAGCTTGCGGCGGTCGTGTTTGCACTTAAGATTTGGCGTCATTACCTTTATGGGGTGGAGTTCTATGTGTTCACTGATCACAAGAGTCTCAAGTATCTCTTTTCCCAAAAGGAGCTGAATCTAAGGCAAAGGCGTTGGATGGAATTTCTGAAGGACTATGATTGTACCATTCAATACCACCCGGGTAAAGCAAATGTAGTGGCTGATGCTTTGAGTAGAAGACCTCCGGGGTTATTAGCATGCATGTTAGTGCAGGAATGGAAGCTACTTGAAGACTTGGCAAATCTGGACATTAGTGTGAATGACTCTGTCCGTAGTCCTATCTTGGCAAATGTCACGGTTCGGCCATACATTATAGATTTGATCCAAGAATACCAAGCCACGGATGCTGAATTGTTGGCTTATCGGGACAAGGAGGTTGCTAAGGGTAGTGAGGACTTCTCTCTCACTAGCCGAGGTGCTATCACATTCAAGGGAAGGCTGTGTGTTCCAGCCAATGCAAATCTTCGGAGGGAGATTATGGATGAAGCCCACCGGGCAAAGTACACTGAGCATCCAGGGGGTACGAAGATGTACCGGAACCTCAAGAGTCACTTTTGGTGGCGGAGTATGAAGAGGGAGGTTGCGGAATATGTAGCTCGGTGCTTGGTGTGCCAACAGGTGAAAGCAGAACACATGCGGCCCGCAGGTCTATTACAGTCCCTTCCGATTCCCGAGTGGAAATGGGAGAACATATCCATGGATTTCATAGTTGGCTTGCCAAAGACGGCAAGGGGTTCAGATGCGATATGGGTAGTAGTGGATCGTTTGACGAAGTCCGCTCACTTCTTGCCTTACCGAACTACTTTCAACTCTAGTCAGTTAGCTGCTTTGTACATCAAGGAAGTGGTGAGGTTGCACGGAGTGCCTGTCAGTATTGTGTCGGATCGGGATCCAAGATTCACTTCACGATTCTGGAAAAGCTTTCAGGAAGCTATGGGTTCCCGACTTGATTTCAGCACTGCTTTTCATCCACAAACGGATGGACAAACCGAGAGGGTGAACCAAGTAATAGAAGATATGCTTCGGGCTTGTATGCTGGATTTCAAAGGCAGTTGGGGAGAGCACTTACCTTTGGTGGAGTTTGCCTACAACAATAGCTATCAGGTGAGTATCCAAATGGCTCCGTTCGAGGCTTTGTATGGGCGAAGCTGCAGGTCTCCTCTCTACTGGGATGAGGTAGGAGAAAGAAAAGTACTTGGTCCGGAGTTGATTGAGCAAACAGCTAGTATAGTCAAGATCATCCGGGATCGGTTGAAAGCCGCTCAAGATCGCCAAAAGAGCTATGCAGACACGCGCCGCAGGGACTTAGAATTTCAAGTAGGGGATCGAGTCTTTGTGAAAGTATCTCCTAGCAAAGGGATTATGAGATTCGGCAAAAGAGGCAAGCTTAGTCCTCGCTATGTTGGACCGTTTGAGATTATCACGCGGGTTGGTGAAGTTGCTTATCGAGTAGCTCTTCCACCTCACATGGCCGCGGTTCACAACATTTTCCACGTGTCTATGCTTCGGAAGTACATTGCGGACCCTTCGCATGTACTAGAATTGGAACCGTTGGAAATTCGAGAAGATCTCACGCTGGTTGAGAAGCCGATTCACATATTGGATCGGAGAGATCAAGTGCTTCGCAACAAGACAATCCCTTTGGTTCTCGTGCAATGGCAACATCATGCCCGAGAAGAAGCCACGTGGGAGCGTGAAGCCGAAGTCAAAGCAAAGTATCCCGAGTTGTTTGAATAGACTTGTGCATATGGCTTATAATTTTGTTTTGATTTGATGCATGTATGTATCGTCCAAATTTCGGGGACGAAATTTTTGTAAGGGGGGGAGAATGTAGCACCCCGGACTTTTTCATCCTTAATGAATAGCACCTTCGTAGCTAATTGGCCATTTTTGTAGTCTAATTAATAAATAAAGGAGAAATCGAAAATTCCGAAACGTCAGAAATGTGCGTTTTCGAAAGACGAACCCAACGCAAGTTGAATCGTCGAAATCCGACGAGCGAGTCAAAAGATATGGTCAAAACAGTCCAGACATACAGAGAACCGATCGCTCGGTCCAGTCAGCGATCGATCGGTCCATAACCGATCGATCGGTAGCTATCGCGCGGTCAGAAAGTTTGTATGGGGAAATTTTCCAGAGAGTGAGTTTTTGACCGGTCGATCGGTCATAAACACCGATCGCTCGGTAGGCAACCGATCGATCGGTCATAACCACCGATCGCTCGGTCCTCGCGTTTTACAGAATTTTCACTAAGGGCATTTTCGGCATTCGGGTGTTATACCCTTTCTTATATAGGATTGCCCGAGCCTTTAGGGCTCATTCTCAACCCTTAGAGTCTTTTGAGAGATAGAGAGAAAGGAGAAGGTTTTCCTAAACCTAGGGTTTCCATTTTGAAGAGAAATCAAAGGGGTTTGAGACCCTAGATCATCCTCAAGTCTATTTTCTCCAAGTCTCGGCTCAAGCTCGTGTGGGGCACTCTCCTCAAGCTAGGGCAGCAACTCACGGTCGTTTTGGAAAGGGGGATTTCTTCCTCACTTGATCAAGGTCGGTGCTTTTTACTACCCTCCTAGTTATAGCCTCTCCTTCCCTTATTTCTTCTTGTTTTCCTTCATATATATATATATATGTATTATGAGATGGGTGGTATGTATGGTAAATGGAGATGGATGTTGGCGAATGGATGCCGTGCGGATGATGTAATGAAAGAATGGGGAAGGGCATTGTACTAATAATAAACATACAAGTGTGATGTGAGTATAACCCACCTAGAAAAGCATGTTGTAGGGTTAATAAATAATGAATGTACCATGTTTGATGAAATGCCAAGGTGAATAAAATGAATGATAAATTAAGAAAATGCATGTTTAAGGTTTATGGAAATTGCTAGGGTTATGATAGTGTGATTGTTCGCTTTCCCTAAATGATATCGATATTAAATTGCCCAAATCATTGATGTTATGTGTTATGAATTACTCAAATGCCATATTTAATTCCAAATGCAAGTATGCACACGACCTCACGAGCACGCATACATGACATGATTTATCGAGGTTTTCAAGAATGGGATTTAGAGGTGGGGCATATCCTACGATATGTTTTGCCTCGCTTTTGGCAAGGACAAGACAATCATGCATTTTCATAAGAAGGGTCTCCCTTCCCTCGCAAGTGCATACATAACATAAGAAGGGCCTCCCTTCCCTCGCAAGTACATCTCACAAGGACATCTCACAAGTGAAAGGACATGACATGAGCATTTAGGAAGAAGGGTCTCCCTTCCCTCACAAGTAGTTTACTTTTCCAAGCAAGCATGACATGGCATGACAAGCATAAGCATTCTAGGAAGAAGGGTCTCCCTTCCCTCACAAGTAGTTTACTTTCCAAGCAAGCATGACATGGCATGACACGCATGATATGACAAGATAAGACAAACATGACAAGTTTCAAGCACGGAAATGGTATTTCCAATCAAGTCAAGTGCACGATGTTTTCAAGGGTTTTATCAGTCTTTCTGAATGCAAGCATGAATACAAATTGCCTTACTTCCTTGTTTGATATAAATTGTTCCTGTTCTATATATGCAACTTGCTTCCTACTTTATTTATGCTATCTGTATACTATGACTGTTGGTTAGTATTTAGTACCCGCTGAGTATTCCATGCTCAGCCGTACTTCTTATGTCGGCAGGTTCTGAGGGAGCTGCTACTCCATTTGATGTTTGTGCTCCTGGTCCATGTGTCACGCCCCAAAATACCCCCTAGGAGTTTAGGGATACTTTAGGTGGACTATACAAACCTGCCAAACCATCCTGTAATGAACAAGATAAATAAGGAAATAAACAATGATAATCAGAGCGCGGAAGCTAAACATAATTTGCGGAAGCGAAAACTAAAATTTTCTTTTCTTTATAATGATCCAAACTGTAGTATTCCAAGTTAACATAAATACAAAACACGTCTAAGTCTAAGGTGGACAGACCCACCTAATAAAATACAAAAGACAAAATACAACTTTGTCTCGCTCAATAGTCATCCCCGTGGGGCCAATGGTCTAAGTCTCTCGCCTCCGCCTGAGGCTCGACTACTAGATCCTCATAAGGTTCCTCCTCGCCATAGTCCTCCTCTATCCAAGGACCCGGATCACAAATGTCGAGAGGGACTCGGGCACTTGCCGACATGAAAGTACGGCTGAGCATTGGATTACTCAGCGAGTACAAGCCCCTAACTAACAATGGTAATAACGAACAAATAACATATACAAGTGATAGAATAGTACAGATCATAATTATGTAAAGCAACATAATACATAAACATTTTATCAAGTCATAATTATTATGAAACTAAAACATGTCTATGCATCATACAATTCCTCTTTGAGTTGTCCTTTCAATATTTCTTATGAGCCAGAGGTTAGCACCCGCATATCCCTGGGCTACCAACCTCCTTGACAGTACGATACCTTTCTTATGAGCCAGGGGTTAGCACCCGCACATCCCTAGGCTACCAACCCCCTTGATAGTACAATACACTTCTTATGAGCCAGAGGCTAGCACCCGCACATCCCTGGGCTACCAGCCTCCTTGCCAGTACAATACCTTTCTTATGAGCCAGGGGTTAGCACCCGCACATCCCTGGGCTACCAACCCCCTTGACAGTACAATACACTTCTTATGAGCCAGAGGCTAGCACCCGCACATCCCTGGGCTACCAGCCTCCTTGCCAGTACAATACCTTTCTTATGAGCCAGGGGCTAGCACCCACACATCCCTGGGCTACCAACCCCCTTGACAGTACGATACCTTTCTTATGAGCCAGGGGTTAGCACCCGCACATCCCTGGGCTACCAACCCCCTTGACAGTACAATACACTTCTTATGAGCCAGAGGCTAGCACCCGCACATCCCTGGGCTACCAGCCTCCTTGACAGTACAATACCTTTCTTATGAGCCAGGGGCTAGCACCCACACATCCCTGGGCTACCAACCCCCTTGACAGTACGATACCTTTCTTATGAGCCAGGGGTTAGCACCCGCACATCCCTGGGCTACCAACCCCCTTGACAGTACAATACACTTCTTATGAGCCAGAGGCTAGCACCCGCACATCCCTGGGCTACCAACCTCCTTGACAATATCATCCATCTACATATGTGCTCGTGCATAGCAATCGTGAAATCATGATGACATATAGCATTTTAACAATTTTCAACTCACATGAGAATTTAAGAAGCGAAATAAACACATGCATACAACTTGCCAAATGGGGAACATTTATGTGACTCATGCTTTCAAATCTTAGTTTATTCATGCATTCTATCAAACATGTGGTATTCAACCTTTTTACCTTTAGTTATTTCATATTTTCTCATTCGAACATTTCATCAAACACTTGGGGTGTGTTCATTATGCGTAATATGCCCTTCCACCATTTTTCCCATCATTCAACACATCACAACATGACATCCAATTGCCTCCACTCCTCATCCATTTATACATTCCACCATTTGTTTGTATTATCTTGTTTTTGTTTTAGGGATTTAGCACATACCAACACAAGAGAGCAATGGGAAAGATCTAACACATATTTACTTAGAAAAGATCCTAGGTTATTACCAAAGTAACTAGGAAGAGTGTACTAACCTTGGAAAGGGAAAGAAAATCCTTGAGGATGATGTAGAAACGCTGCCCTAGCTTGGACGAGGTACTCCACACGAGCTTGAGGTTGGATTTGGAGAATCCAAGCCTTTAGAACGGTTCTAGGGTTCTAAAACCCTTGATTCTCTCAAGTGGAAAACCCTAGATGTAAATCCCCCTTCTTTTCTCTTCTTCTCTCTCAAAACCTTCTAAGTGAGGTGAATGAGGGCTCAAAGGGTCGAGCAAACCCTTATGGGTAAGGGTTTAACACCCAAAAGACGAAAACGTCCTTACTGAAATTTCTGCAAAAACGCGAAGACCGAGCGATAGGTGGTTATGACCGATCGATCGGTTGCCTACCGAGCGATCGGTGTTATTGACCGATCGATCGGTCAAAAACTCACTCTCTGGAAAATTTCCCCATACAACATTTCTGACCGTGCGATAGCTACCGATCGATCGGTTATGGACCGATCGATCGCTGACTGGACCGAGCGATCGGTGCTCTGTATGTCTGGACTGTTTTAACCATATCTTTTGACTCGCTCGTCGGATTTCGACGATTCAACTTGCGTTGGATCCGTCTTTCGAAAACGAACATTTTTGACGTTTCAGAATTTCCGATTTCTCCCTTATTTATTAATTAGACTACAAAAACGGCCAATTAGCTACGATGGTGCTATTCATTAATGATGAAAAAGTCCGGGGTGCTACATTCTCCCCCCCTTACAAAAATTTCGTCCCCGAAATTTGGACGATACATACATGCGTAAAAACTATAACAAAATACAAGGGAATGTCAAGGCCTTAAACAAATAAATGGGGGTACTTTTCTCGTACTTCGGCTTCTCGTTCCCAAGTAGCTTCCTCCCTTGAATGGTGTTGCCATCTTACCAAGACCAAGGGAATGGTCTTGTTGCGCAAGACTTGATCTCGCCTATCCAGGATCTGCACCGGTTGTTCAACTAGGGTGAGGTCCTCTCGGATCTCTATCGGATCAAGCTCGATGACATGAGAAGGATCTGGGATATACTTCCGAAGCATGGAGATGTGAAATACGTTGTGGATCGCCGCCATGTGAGCGGGCAAGGCAACTCGGTAAGCTACCTCACCAACTCGAGTAATGATCTCGAATGGACCCACATATCTCGGGCTAAGCTTGCCTCTTTTCCCGAATCTCATAACCCCCTTGGTTGGTGAAATCTTAACAAAAACAAAGTCACCAACTCGATATTCAAGATCCCTCCTTCGGTTGTCAGCATAGCTTTTCTGTCGGTCTTGTGCGGTCTTCAACCTTTCCCGGATGAGCTTGACTCTATCCGCAGTTTGTTCAATCAACTCGGGGCCCAAAATTTTTCTTTCTCCCACTTCATCCCAATACAACGGAGATCTACAACTCCTTCCGTACAAAGCCTCAAAGGGTGCCATCTGTATGCTTGCCTGGTAACTATTGTTGTAGGCGAATTCCACCAAAGGTAGGTGATCCTCCCAACTTCCCTTGAAGTCTAGCATACATGCACGGAGCATGTCTTCAATAATCTGATTCACTCGCTCGGTTTGCCCATCCGTCTGTGGATGGAAGGCCGTGCTAAAGTCTAGTCTGGAACCCATGGCATCCTGAAAGCTTCTCCAAAACCTGGATGTGAACCTTGGATCCCGGTCTGAGACAATGCTCACTGGCACTCCGTGCAATCGGACTATCTCTTTGATGTACAAGGCAGCTAACTGATTTGAGTTGAATGTAGTCCGATACGGTAAGAAATGGGCGGACTTCGTGAGTCTGTCAACCACAACCCATATCGCATCAGTCTTTTTAACTGTGTTTGGCAACCCCACGATGAAGTCCATAGAGATATGTTCCCATTTCCACTCGGGAATAGGGAGAGACTGCAACAGACCCGCTGGTCTCCTGTGCTCGGCCTTGACTTGTTGGCACACCAAGCACCGGGACACGTACCCCGCTATTTCTCGCTTCATGTTCCGCCACCAAAAGTGCTTCTTCAAGTCCCTATACATCTTGGTACCCCCGGGATGAACGGTGTACTTGGACCGGTGAGCCTCGTACAAGATTTCTCGCTTAAGCTTCTCGTCGGCTGGGACACATACTCTTCCCTTGAAAGTGATAATTCCATCATCCCTCACCCCAAAATCCTTGCTGCCACTTTTAACTGACTGGTCTCGGTAAGACAGTAGCTCGGCATCCATTCCCTGCAACTCCCTGGTCATGCTTAGGATATATGGCCTAATTGTGATGTTAGCCATTACTGGCCCAAAAGTAGGGAGACTAAAACTGATGTCGAGGTTGGATGCATCTTCTAACAACCTCCATTCCCTCAGCATCATGTGCGCCAAAAGTCCAGTGGGCTTCCGGCTAAGAGCATCGGCTACAACGTTCGCCTTGCCCGGATGATATTGAATGGAACATTCGTAATCCTTCAAAAACTCTACCCATCTCCTCTGCCTTAAATTCAATTCCTTTTGGGAGAACAGGTACTTCAAGCTTTTATGGTCCGTAAATACGTCGAACTGTTCCCCATAGAGATAATGTCGCCAAATCTTCAAGGCAAACACAACCGCGGCGAGCTCTAAATCGTGAGTGGGATAATTCTTCTCATGCTCTTTCAATTGCCTGGAGGCGTAAGCAATGACTTTGCCGTGCTGCATAAGTACACATCCCAATCCCACGTGCGAGGCATCACTATAAACCACAAAACCACCACTCCCGGATGGCACACTAAGGACGGGGGCCGTGGTGAGGCGTTTCTTCAACTCTTGGAAGCTCGCTTCGCATCTGTCGCTCCAACTAAACTTAGCATTCTTTCTCGTCAGGTAAGTGAGAGGTGCAGCCAAACTGGAGAATCCCTCCACGAATCTCCGATAATAGCCTGCCAACCCAAGAAAACTCCGTATCTCCGTGACGCTCTTGGGTCTCTCCCATATCATAACTGCCTCTATCTTTGCCGGGTCAACAGAAATACCCTCGGCCGACACTACGTGGCCTAGGAATGCCACCTTCTCCAACCAAAATTCACACTTGCTTAACTTAGCGTATAGCCTATGCTCTCTCAATATCTCCAGAGCAAGACGAAGGTCTCGTGCGTGATCTTCCCGTGTCTGGGAATACACCAAAATGTCATCTATGAACACAATCACACATCGATCCAAGTACGATCGGAACACCCGGTTCATCAAATCCATGAACGCCGCCGGTGCATTCGTCAGCCCAAAAGGCATGACAAGGAACTCGTAGTGCCCATACCGAGTCCTGAAAGCCGACTTCGGAACATCTGCCGCCTTGATCTTTAACTGATGATACCCCGATCTAAGATCAATCTTGGAGAAAAATCTCGCTCCCTTCAGTTGGTCAAACAAGTCATCTATCCGAGGCAAAGGATAACGATTCTTAATAGTTATCTTGTTCAACTGCCGGTAATCTATGCACATTCTCATTGACCCGTCTTTCTTTTTCACAAAGAGGACCGGAGCTCCCCATGGTGACACGCTTGGTTGGATGAAACCAAGTTGTCGTAACTCCTCAATTTGCTTCTTTAATTCCTCAAGCTCTATTGGGGCCATTCTATATGGTGCCCTTGAAATCGGAGAGGTGCCTGAAGTAAGCTCTATAGCGAACTCAATCTTCCGATCCGGAGGCAATCCGGGAAGTTCCTCCGGAAACACATCCAAGAACTCACTCACGACCGGAATGACCGAGGAGTTTTGTGCTTCTGGGTTTGCTAAGCTCAAAGCTGCGAGGCGAGCAATGTCTCTTTCCCTCAACCCTCGAAAGTGAAATGGCTTAACTCCCATCGGCTCAAAGTTCACCATCTTCTCGAAACATGCCACATGTCCGTGGTGAGCCGATAGCCAATCCATACCAAGTATGACATCGAAATCTAAGTCTTGGAAGTCCAGGATGATGAGGTCGGCTAACAACTCATTCTGTCCCACTTGGACTACACAGTCCCTATATATACGGTCCGTGTCCACTGACTTGCCGAGCGGTGTGGAGATGGTTAATTCATGCTTCAACTGACTGGACTTGGTTGGAAATCCTTTCGCAAAGCTAGGCGATACAAAGGAATGAGTGGATCCTGTGTCGATCAACACTCGAGCTAGGCATTCATTCACTAATAACGCGCCTATGTGATTAATTAAATTCACGTTAATAGATTTCACGCAATAACACATAAGTATAGGTAGCATGTCATACATATACGCAATCACATTACATAATAACAGCCAATTACAACTCGAAACTTTAGCATGATAGCGTACCTTGCACGACATCGTCAGATGCACGTGCATCCCGTTCCGACAAGGCAAAAACTTGACCCTGGTTTGCCCTACGAGGCGGTGGAGTGGATAACGTGGGTCGTGAAGGTCTAGACGCAGAAGCCTGTGAGGATCCCGGCTGGGAATCCTGTCGAACTGGGGGCCTACTCCCCTGGGGTTGGATAGGCTGCAGCTGCCTGCGTGGGCAATCCCTGACCATGTGATTCACATCTCCACAGTGAAAGCACCCACCCGAAATCCTCCGACATTCACCAATCCGGTGACTCCGACCACAATAGGAGCACTCCTCAAATGCTGATGAGGATGAAGGTGGAACATATCGGGTGGCCTGTGAAAGTGTGGGACGAGGTACCGGTGTAATGGTAGGCCGAGATACCTGTGATGTCAAGGGAGGCCTCTGTGACCGTATCGGCTTGGATGCCTGATATGGGGCTGCCCTAGCCCTCTTCTCTGCTGACCCCGAACTACTCGATTGGCCTCGAGCCACATCCCTTCTCTTGAAGAATTCTTCCGAATTCTTCTCGGCAAGCTTCGCCTTGCTCACAACCTCTCCCCAGGTAGCCACCTGGAACATCGAGACCCTGTCTCTAATGGAGGGTTTCAATCCCCGCTCAAATTTCCTGACTCGCATATGCTCCGATGCAATTAGGTGAGGTGCGAATCTCGACAACTCCACGAAGGTAGCCTCATAATCGGCCACACTCAACTCTCCTTGTTCAAGAGTCATGAATTCAATCTCCTTCTGTTCTTTGACAGCTGCTGGAAAATACTGCTTATAGAAGGCATCCAAAAATTCCGGCCATGTCCACGGCTCCCCCGCCCTGGTGGACTCCCTCTGTCTCTGTGCGGCTCTCCACCAATGTTCGGCCGCACCTTCCATCACGAAGGTGGCCCAGTCCACTTTCTGTTCATCCGTGCAGTGGAGCGCTCTAAAAATCTTTTCCAATTGCATCACCCATGCCTCGGCGACCATGGGGTCAGTAGTACCGAAGAAGGTAGGAGGACGCAATCTCCTAAATGCCTCTAATCCTGAAGCATGGTGTGCCGGAGGTGGCGGAGGCGTAGAAGGAGTAACGGCAACCGGCCTTGCTGCTAACATAGCCAAGGTCTCGGCTATAGATGCAAAAGCTTGGGCAAAATCGGGTTGTTCGTCACCGGAAGGGGCATCACTTCCACTTCCCCTCGTATTGTATCCGCGACCCCGAGCACCGCGTCTCATGATGTGATCCTGAGAACGACAGTACCACATGAGTCTAACTTGGATACGCATTTAATACAATTTCGCAATTCACTTAATACATATTCATCAGACATATTTAATAAGCACAATACAATTTAAGCACACATGGTATACAACATCATATCATAACATACATGTCGTGTTCCTAGCGTAGGATTCTAAGTTTGGTTGAAGTTCAACCTATTTTGACTAAGACTAACTTGTTAGTCTATACTTGGAATACAACTCTTTCCTACACCTAATGCCTTGTTCAATTATGCTATCTAGAACTAAGCGACCCTAGGGACTCTAATGCCTAGAGCTCTGATACCACCTCTGTCACGCCCCAAAATACCCCCTAGGAGTTTAGGGATACTTTAGGTGGATTATACAAACCTGCCAAACCATCCTGTAATGAACAAGATAAATAAGGAAATAAACAATGATAATCAGAGCGCGGAAGCTAAACATAATTTGCAGAAGCGAAAACTAAAATTTTCTTTTCTTTATAATGATCCAAACTGTAGTATTCCAAGTTAACATAAATACAAAACACGTCTAAGTCTAAGGTGGACAGACCCACCTAATAAAATACAAAAGACAAAATACAACTTTGTCTCGCTCAATAGTCATCCCCGTGGGGCCAATGGTCTAAGTCTCTCGCCTCCGCCTGAGGCTCGACTACTAGATCCTCATAAGGTTCCTCCTCGCCATAGTCCTCCTCTATCCAAGGACCCGGATCACAAATGTCGAGAGGGACTCGGGCACCTGCCGACATGAAAGTACGGCTGAGCATGGAATACTCAGCGAGTACAAGCCCCTAACTAACAATGGTAATAACGAACAAATAACATATACAAGTGATAGAATAGTACAGATCATAATTATGTAAAGCAACATAATACATAAACATTTTATCAAGTCATAATTATTATGAAACTAAAACATGTCTATGCATCATACAATTCCTCTTTGAGTTGTCCTTTCAATATTTCTTATGAGCCAGAGGTTAGCACCCGCATATCCCTGGGCTACCAACCTCCTTGACAGTACGATACCTTTCTTATGAGCCAGGGGTTAGCACCCGCACATCCCTAGGCTACTAACCCCCTTGACAGTACAATACACTTCTTATGAGCCAGAGGCTAGCACCCGCACATCCCTGGGCTACCAGCCTCCTTGCCAGTACAATACCTTTCTTATGAGCCAGGGGTTAGCACCCGCACATCCCTGGGCTACCAACCCCCTTGACAGTACAATACACTTCTTATGAGCCAGAGGCTAGCACCCGCACATCCCTGGGCTACCAGCCTCCTTGCCAGTACAATACCTTTCTTATGAGCCAGGGGCTAGCACCCACACATCCCTGGGCTACCAACCCCCTTGACAGTACGATACCTTTCTTATGAGCCAGGGGTTAGCACCCGCACATCCCTGGGCTACCAACCCCCTTGACAGTACAATACACTTCTTATGAGCCAGAGGCTAGCACCCGCACATCCCTGGGCTACCAGCCTCCTTGACAGTACAATACCTTTCTTATGAGCCAGGGGCTAGCACCCACACATCCCTGGGCTACCAACCCCCTTGACAGTACGATACCTTTCTTATGAGCCAGGGGTTAGCACCCGCACATCCCTGGGCTACCAACCCCCTTGACAGTACAATACACTTCTTATGAGCCAGAGGCTAGCACCCGCACATCCCTGGGCTACCAACCTCCTTGACAATATCATCCATCTACATATGTGCTCGTGCATAGCAATCGTGAAATCATGATGACATATAGCATTTTAACAATTTTCAACTCACATGAGAATTTAAGAAGCGAAATAAACACATGCATACAACTTGCCAAATGGGGAACATTTATGTGACTCATGCTTTCAAATCTTAGTTTATTCATGCATTCTATCAAACATGTGGTATTCAACCTTTTTACCTTTAGTTATTTCATATTTTCTCATTCGAACATTTCATCAAACACTTGGGGTGTGTTCATTATGCGTAATATGCCCTTCCACCATTTTTCCCATCATTCAACACATCACAACATGGCATCCAATTGCCTCCACTCCTCATCCATTTATACATTCCACCATTTGTTTGTATTATCTTGTTTTTGTTTTAGGGATTTAGCACATACCAACACAAGAGAGCAATGGGAAAGATCTAACACATATTTACTTAGAAAAGATCCTAGGTTATTACCAAAGTAACTAGGAAGAGTGTACTAACCTTGGAAAGGGAAAGAAAATCCTTGAGGATGATGTAGAAACGCTGCCCTAGCTTGGACGAGGTACTCCACACGAGCTTGAGGTTGGATTTGGAGAATCCAAGCCTTTAGAACGGTTCTAGGGTTCTAAAACCCTTGATTCTCTCAAGTGGAAAACCCTAGATGTAAATCCCCCTTCTTTTCTCTTCTTCTCTCTCAAAACCTTCTAAGTGAGGTGAATGAGGGCTCAAAGGGTCGAGCAAACCCTTATGGGTAAGGGTTTAACACCCAAAAGACGAAAACGCCCTTACTGAAATTTCTGCAAAAACGCGAAGACCGAGCGATCGGTGGTTATGACCGATCGATCGGTTGCCTACCTAGCGATCGGTGTTATTGACCGATCGATCGGTCAAAAACTCACTCTCTGGAAAATTTCCCCATACAACATTTCTGACCGTGCGATAGCTACCGATCGATCGGTTATGGACCGATCGATCGCTGACTGGACCGAGCGATCGGTGCTCTGTATGTCTGGACTGTTTTAACCATATCTTTTGACTCGCTCGTCGGATTTCGACGATTCAACTTCTGTTGGATCCGTCTTTCGAAAACGAACATTTCTGACGTTTCAGAATTTCCGATTTCTCCCTTATTTATTAATTAGACTACAAAAACGGCCAATTAGCTACGAAGGTGCTATTCATTAATGATGAAAAAGTCCGGGGTGCTACACCATGGGCGGAGGAGGAGTACGTCGAGGAACCTTTGGAGGAACCTCCCGTAGAGGGTTATCAGTAGGTGGTGTTAGATTCTAAGTGGTTTAGCTGTGGGTGAGCATGAGTGATTATATCCATGTATTTTGGCGGGCATGTCCGCACTTTCTTTGTTTTGTTTTCTTTTGTATTAAACTTGGACCATGTGTATATATACTTAGAGGTTTGTTAGACTTCCGTTGTGTTTTATAGTTATGCTTCCGCTGTTATCCTTTATTGTATATGTTCTGTGGGTTTTGCAGGTTGGTTCGTCAAGTAAGTCATGTAAGTCATGATGAAGTCGTCCAAGATTCACTCTAACTCCTAGGGTGGGTTTTGGGTCGCGACACATTCAAAGGATGGTTTTGGTTTTTAAGGTATTAATTATGCAAGATACAATTCCGTTAAAGCATGGTATCCATTTAAAGTATGAATTCCATTCAAAATCTGATTTCTGTTCAAGCATGAATTCTGTTTGAATTATGATTTCAGTTTAAAATATGATCTCCGATTGAAGTACTGCTTGCTTAAAAAAATATGATTTCCGATCAATGAAGTATTTGCACAAAGTATGGCTTTGGTTCAAAGATGGGTTTTTAAAGTATCGTTTCATTTAAGAAGAGTTTGATTCAAAGAAGGGTTTTTCAAAGTATTTGCTCTAAGTATAGGTTTGGCTTAAAGAAGGGGTTTCAAAATATTGTGCTTAAAGGAAGATTTTGGATCAAAGAAAGGTTTTCTGAAAGTAGAGTTTTGCCTCAAAGAATGATTCAAGATTTTGAAAGGGGTTTTGCTCAAAGGGTGAATTGATTTCAATGATGGTCTTGTTAAGTGTTTTGCTCAAAGTATCTTGCTCAATTCTTGCTTGTAAAGCTTGTAAAGTATGAACTCGTCTCTAAGGTGTTCCGAGAAGGGAATCACTTTGAAAGCAATGAACTCGTCTCTAAGGTATTCCGAGAAGGGAATCACTTTGAAAGCTTGTATGAACTCGTCTCTAAGGTGTTCTGAGAAGGGAATCACTTTGAAATCAATGAACTCATCTCTAAGGTGTTCCGAGAAGGGAATCACTTTGAAAGCTTGTATGAACTCGTCTCTAAGGTGTTCCAAGAAGGGAATCTGTATGAACTCGTCTCTAAGGTGTTCCGAGAAGGGAATCACTTTGAAATCAATGAACTCGTCTATAAGGTGTTCCGAGAAGGGAATCACTTTGAAAGCTTGTATGAACTCGTCTCTAAGGTGTTCTGAGAAGTGAATCACTTTGAAAGCAATGAACTCGTCTCTAAGGTGTTCCGAGAAGGGAATTACTTTGAAAGCTTGTATGAACTCGTCTCTAAGGTGTTCCGAGAAGGGAATCACTTTGAAAGTTTGTAAAGTATGAACTCGTCTCTAAGGTGTTCCGAGAAGGGAATCACTTTGAAAGTTTGTAAAGTATGAACTCGTCTCTAAGGTGTTCCGAGAAGGGAATCACTTTCAATGCTTGTAAAGTATGAACTCATCTCTAGGGTGTTCCGAGAAGGGAATCACTTTGATAAATTTTGAACTCGTCTCTATGGTGTTCCAAGAAGGGAAACACTATGCTTGTAAAGAATGTCTCAAAGTCATGCTCTTAAAGCCTTGTTTAGAAGTATGTTTTGAAAAGCTTGCATAGTATATGTTTTGAAAAGTAATGTGGTCTTCACTCTATGATTTCAAAGTATGTTAGCTTTGCCTATTTGATTTTACTCACTCGTTTTTACTTTAACCTGAAAAACATGTTACAATTCCTGTTTATAACATTGTTAGTTAGTAGTTTGTACACACTGAGTATTCAAAGCTCAGCCGAACTGTTATGTCGGTAGGTTTCAGGTTGAACGATCGTGCTATGAACCGAGGGTTGAACAAGAGCTTGCTAGGGATCAGCATGCAGGTGATCAAGGCCTCGATATGTGGCCTTGAGTTTTGAGAGAGAGAGTGATATGTATTTTGGGGACCTTGTCAGACTTGGGTTAAGTGACCAAAGTTAGGATTCATGTACTTATGTTATTTACATTTCAGTTTTAGTTGACTCTTATACTTGGAATACAGTTGATGTCATAAGAAATTTTCAAGTTCACTATTTAGTATGCCTTGTATGCTCTTGTAGGATGGTATGTACGCCTTATGTGTCATGACAGAATGGTATGACATGGCGGTCACGTGCCTAAAGTATCCCTAACTCCTAGGGGGTATTTTGGGTCGTGACAAGACCACTGTCAGAATTCGAAGTTACAAATCATTCACACAGTTGAGCATTACAAAGCATCCACTATATACCGGGACAACATCACCCTCGCCAATACATAGGACAGGAGGTAGTACCATCCTTCAAGCAAATACAACAAAGTAAACTGATTGGTCATCATGGAAGCATCAATAATTCATCACAGAGCAGGAGCAAGCTCAGTCTATCTTTTGAAGGCCCATATGGTTGGAAATGGATTTTCTAGCGTTATTTTACAACTCAGCCGTATGGAGGACGAAGACCTCCCAGAGCCAGTCAGTATGTATCAAATCAAGAGATCACTACACTTAAGATATTGTCTAGAAATTGCTTGTACGCTCAATCGCTGTAGGAAATGAAAGGAGGCCATTTTTGGCACATCATTTTTCCCTATTCATAACAGATCAAGCTTATACCAATAAGATCCGCTAGTTAGCCCTTCAAGCCTGATAGCCTTTCTTTCTTTAAAATTATACACCAGGACACCCCCTACAAAATATTTATCACCTACTTGAACTACGACATGACCTGATCCCTGAAAAGGGTACGTAGGCAACCTGAAAATCAGGTGCGGTCAAAACAAAACAAAACAATCACCTTCTTGAGAAAAATATAGCTTCCCAAAATAACAATGCAAAAAGACAAAAGCGAAAAAAGGCAAAATTCAAAAGAAGAGAGCAAAAGAGCAAAATCAAAAGGAACAAAAGCCAAAGAGAAAAGCTCAAAAAAGGCACTCAAGAAAGCTCGAAAGCAAACGGGGTGTCCCAAATCTTCGACCCCTTAGCCTACGTTTCGTCCTATCCCAAGCCCTCCTAGATCCCTCAGAGACTAAGAGTACTGGCTGACTGACTGACAAATATCAAAAGCTATACATCTCATCCACAAGGCAATGACGGGAGAAGACAGATCAAATTATCAGAAAATCACAAGCCTAATGAAAACCGGAAATGGCTCTGAGGCGCAAAAATAATGCGAGCCCAACCTTGATATTGTTATCAGGGGCAAAAAAGGGAACAAAATTATTCAACTACGTAGGCATAAGTGAAAACCGAAAACGGCCTCATTGCGCAAAAATTATGCGACCCCTAGACTTGATCATTCCAAGGACAAAAGGGAAAAAGTTGAAATATGTTGGTAGCAAGATTTTGGTGGAAGTTAGCCTCAACCCCAGCAACATCACATCTACAAGCACCGAAAAGACTCACTATGATAACTCGAAGCCCTCAGCTCCAAGCAAGGTCTAATCTAGCATGCAGCAAAGTCAAAACTAAGTTTGTACCTTTCTTAACCATGGCTCAAAAGGTTGCAAATGCTTATTGCTATGTTCTATCTTCTAAGGGATAAAAGGTCCACAATCTCAAGCAAGGGTAGACCCCTTTATAAATCAGCAGACAAAGAGAGCATCCTTACTTGTGTTTTCAAAAATAAAATTCAAAAACAAGCTCATCTTTAAAAGTTTTAAAGTCCTAGTATGTCTCTTGGCCTAGTTAAAAATCTATATTCATCACTAGTGCAAAACAAATAGATCAATCAAAGCAAAAGCAGGCTCGAGCACATCTCCTTCACAACCTGGCGATAGACATATAGACAAAGGACTGGCAGTAGCTCAGGGACACGCTTTCACTCCTTATGCCCCCTCATTCATTTCATTTGCTTGCTTATGGGTAAGCCACATGGCTATCCTCATTCATTCATTCACACTCTGCTTGCTTATGGATAAGCCATGTAGCTCTCTGCATTTAAACATATTATACTGCTTATAGGCAGCTGTGTGGCTTTCCCCATTCATTCACTTAAGTACTTTACTTATTCATGGGTGACTCGTGTGGCTATTCTTACATACTTTATTTATCCATGGGACACCATGTGGTAATCCCCATTCATACATCATACTTGCTTATAGATTAGCCAGATGGCTATCCTCATCCTCATACATTTTACATCTCTTTCATCTTCTTTCTTGTTTTATACATAATGAAGACGATTGTGTCAATGATCCTCACTAGCCTTACATTTTAACTTTCTCATTGGTTAGCCATGTGCCTTTCCCTGTTCATACATTTTGCTTGTAAAATGAAACAACCACGTGATTGTCTACATTCATCATACACTCTGCTTGCTTATACACTTGCTCGTGGACTAGCCGTGTGGCTATCTCCAATTATACATCTGCTTGCTTACTTGTACTGAAGTGGTCGTGTGACCCTTTCAAATCTGACTTCATTCATGTTGCTGGCATAGTATCTTGTGAGGCAACTGAGTAGTTGTCTGCACTATGGCATAGTACCCGGGGGGGCAACCATGTGGTTGTCTGTACCATGGCATAGTACCCGATGAGGTAACCGTGTGGTTGTCTGCACTATGGCATAGTACCCGATGGGGTAACCATTGTGGTTGTCTGCACCATGGCATAGTACTTGGTGGGGCAACCGTGTGGTTGTCTGTACCATGGCATAGTACCCGGTGAGGCAATCGTGTGGTTGTCTGCACTATGGCATAGTACCCGGTGAGGCAACCGTGTGGTTGTCTGCACCATGGCATAACAATACCTGGTGAGCCAACTGTGTGGTTGTTCGCAACATGGCATAGTACCCGGTGAGGCAACTGTGTGATTGTCTGTACTATGGCATAGTACCCGATGAGGCAACCGTGTAGTTGTCAGCACCATGGCATAGTACCCGGTGGGGCAACCGTGTGGTTGTCAGCACTATGGCATAGTACCCGGTGAGGCAACCGTGTGCTTGTCAGCACCATGACATAGTACCCGGTGGGGCAACCGTGTGATTTTCTGTACCATGGCATAGTACCCGGTGAGGCAACCGTGTGGTTGTCTGCACCATGACATAATAATACCCGGTGAGGCAACCGTATGGTTGTCTGCACCATGGCATAATAATACCCGATGAGGCAACCGTATGGTTGTCTGCACCATGACATCTTACCCGGTGAGGCAACTGTGTGGTTGTTTGGAACATAGCATAGTACCCGGTGAGGCAACTGTGTGATTGTCTATACCATGGCATAGTACCCGATGAGGCAACCGTGTGGTTGTCAACACCATGGCATAGTACCCGGTGGGGCAACCGTGTGGTTGTCAGCACTATGGCATAGTACCCGGTGAGGCAACCGTGTGCTTGTCAGCACCATGACATAGTACCCGGTGGGGCAACCGTGTGGTTGTCTGCACCATGGCATAATAATACCCAGTGAGGCAACCGTATGGTTGTCTGCACCATGGCATCTTACCCGATGAGGTAAGCGTGTGGTTGTTCGCAGCTTGACATCTTACCCAGTGAGGCAATCGTGCGGTTGTCTGCACCATGGCATAATAGCCGGTGAGGCAACTGTGTAATTGTCTGTACCATGGCATAGTACCCGGTGGGGCAACCGTGTGGTTTTCTACACCATGGCATAGTATCTGGTGGGGCAACCGTTTGGTTGTCTGTACCATGGCATAGTACCCGGTGAGGCAATCGTGTGGTTGTCTGCACTATGGCATAGTACCCGGTGAGGCAACCGTGCGGTTGTCTGCACCATGGCATAATAATACCCGGTGAGGCAACCGTATGGTTGTCTGCACCATGACATCTTACCCGGTGAGGCAACTGTGTGGTTGTTTGGAACATGGCATAGTACCGGGTGAGGCAACCGTGTGATTGTCTGTACTATGGCATAGTACCCGATGAGGCAACCGTGTGGTTGTCAGTACCATGGCATAGTACCCGGTGGGGTAACCGTGTGGTTGTCTTCAACATGGCACAGTACACGGTGAGGCAACCGTGTGCTTGTCAGCACCATGGCATAGTACCCGGTGGGGCAACCGTGTGATTGTCTGCACCATGACATAGTACCCGGTGAGGCAAGCGTGTGATTGTCCACACCATGACATCTTACCCAGTGAGGCAACCGTGCGGTTGTCTGCACCATGGCATAATACCCGGTGAGGCAATTGTGTGATTGTATGTACGTTGGCATAGTACCCGATGGGGCAACCGTGTGGTTTTCTGCACCATGGCATAGTACCTGGTGAGGCAACCGTGTGGTTGTCTGCACCATGACATAGTATCTGTTGAGGGAACCGTGTGGTTGTCAGCACCATGGCATAGTACCTGGTGGGGCAACCGTGTGGTTGTTTGCACCATGGCATAGTACCCGGTGAGACAACCGTGTGGTTGTCTGTACCATGGGATAGTGCATTTTTTTGAAGGAGTAACTGAATGGTTGTCTGATTGACCTTCAGTTGCGACCTCTCGTGAAGCTGGTTGTGTAACCAACCTTCACTTATTTTTATCTTTTGCCACAAGTTCACATTTCACCGCACAGCACTGCATTACTTGCTCACTCTTAAATGAGTAACTGACACGATTGTCTGATCGACCATCAGTTGCGGCCTCTTTTGAAACTAGTCTTGCACACTTCACACATTACACTGCATGACTTGCTCACTCTTAAAGGAGTAATTGACATAATTGTCTAATCGACCATCTGTTTCTGCCTCTTGTGAAACTAGTCTTGCACACTTCACACACATCACTGCATTACTTGCTCACTCTTAAAGGAGTAGCTGACACGGTTGTCTGATCGACCATCAATTGCAGCTTCTTGTGAAGCTCATATTGCATTTTTCATATACTACACTGCACTACTTGCTCGCTTTTAAAGGAGTAACTGACACGGTTATCTGATCGACCATCAGTTGTGGCCTCCAATGAAGCCAGTTTTGTAACAATCATCATTCATTTGCATCTCACCCACTTGCATCATGCACCTCGTTATTCAGTCATGTGATCGATTAGCAAGCAATTTCGTACACCCTAACCCTCTCCATCCCCAGCAAGTGCCGACTTGGCATGAACGAACCCTTCCTCTGTCACCCTTCAGTCATCCTGTCCATGGCAAGCAGTCTAAGTAGAATTTATCTTTTCTTCAACTTTAAAGTTTTTCTTCATACACCCGTGCAAAATTGAAGCGTTATTCACCTTTATTGTTCACGTGCCCGCACCCTCTGACAAAGCGGGGCAACTGTAAACACCCAAATTTTGTACCCCCAGTCTCTTTGAACAACTCTAAAAACCCTTAAAAAAATCCTTTTTTAAAACCCTCTTTCCAAGTGCTTCGATTTCCAAAAACGGCCCAGAGGTGAAAAATGACCAAAATGCCCCTAGGGTGAAAAATGACTTAAATATCCCTAAAAAAGTGCTAAAATTTTTTTGTTAGCCTCAGGGTTACACCCATGAGTACCCCTAATAATTTTGATAATAACATAATAATGAAATGAAAATATTTGGTACTAATAAACTTATTTAAGTGCTTGAACATTTCAGAATACACAAATTGATAGCACTCCAATCATGAAAAAGGATGAAAATTACCCAAGACAAAGTTCAACTCACTGTATACAAGATGAAGATTCAAGATAAGACCATAGTCCAAGTCGGGTCTATTAAAGATAAAAGGCTAAATCACAAGACCCAAGTCAAGCCATGATCATCTCTCAACATTTTAAATGTATTTGTTTTTTGAGAGTGTATAGGTTTTATGTAAGAAGTCCACAAAAGAAGGGTGAGTTGAAAAAGCTCAAGAATCATAGATTGACCATAGGAGCCTCAGATACCTTTTGAAAATCATTCTAAAGCTCTAATTAATCAAAATATCATGATAAGAGTATAGCTAATTGACCTAGGAAATCAATCACATCCCTTTGGTCTGATCCAAGACTGAATTCGGGATTTTTACTCTAAATTCGTCGACGAATTCTCTGGGTAGATTGAATTCGGCGACGAAGTTATGAAAAAAATTTTTCAATTCAGTTCTGCCTCTTGATTTCGGCGACGGAATCTTTGGTTGTGTTAAATTCGGCGACGAAGTTATCACAGGATTTTTTAGAATTCAATTCTGTCACTTAAATTCGGCAATGAACTCAAGTGGGAACTCTGCTTCCTCGATGAAATCATGTCGGAAACAGAAAAATCATTGGAACGGGTAGTTTACAACGGACCTAAAAGCATTTAATGCTTCCCCAACGTCACTATTGGATCAAATGCTATAAACGGAGTTCATTTACGAAAAAATAACAACTCTTGTTCACAGCAATAACTCCTATTGATCCCTCTTTCATTGCTATTGATTCTCACTTACTCTCAAACTTAGAAAATCCCCAAAAATCTCTCTTGAGCTCATTCAATTCTCATTTCCTTTGACAAACTTTATTAGAGATTGTATCACTCTTATCCAGCTCATTTAAGGACCTTTTAATTCGGATTTTCAATCCAAAACTCATTTATTGAGATTAGTCAAGAATCCAGGATTCTTGCACTGAAGTTGTTGCTTCAATTATATCAAGAGATGGTATTGCTCTTGAAAGGTTTCAGCTCGACCGAAAGGAGAGCTTGTAAGGTAATATCTTGACCTATAAGAGGGATTGTAAGGGTTTGGACTCCACCTGTAAAGATGTCAGTGCGATTAAGGAATCGTGGTGAATCCTCTAGCTGGAAGCTGAGGCAGGGAGTAGGCTGGTTTGCTAAACCTCGTAAACAAATCTTGAGTTTGCACTCTCCTTATCTCTTTTCTCTTTCTTTTAATATTCTATTGTTTTAGATTGTTTTATATTTTATTTTATTCTGCTTTTTGAACTTGTAGTTCATATTTTTAAATCTGCCTTAGACCCGATTCACCCTCCCTTTAGGGTCATTACCTGGCCAATAATTGGTATTAGAGCCTAATACTCTATATAGATCTAAACAATCTGAGTAATTGATTTTACTATGGCAAACAATGTTTTTGCAACAGGCCTAGGAGAAGGACATTCCACCACTAGACCACCATTGTTTAATGAAAAAAATTATAACTATTGGAAAACTAGGATGATGTATTACATCCACAAAGACTGTGGATGATGTTAGAATCCCCAAGGTAGAGGAAGAATGGAATGAAACTGACATGAAGCTCATTCAAATCAATGCTAAAGCTATTAACAACTTCTATTGTGCCTTAAGTCCCTAAGAATTTAACAGAGTCTCCGGATGTGACTCTGCTAAAGAAATATGGGATAAACTGAAAGTCACCTATGAAGGGATTTACCAGATTTACTAACATTTTAAATGGTCTTAAATCTCTGAGTAAAGTATATTCTAATACAGAAAATGTGAGAAAGATTTTAAGATCATTGCCCAAAGAATGGACTCCAAAGTGACAGCAATTCAAGCAGCTAAGGACCTCATCAAACTGCCTATAGATGAGCTGCTGGGATCTCTTATGACTCATGAAGTCATAATGAAGGATCAAATGCCTGATGAACCTAGAACCAAGAAAGGGCTGGCCCTCAAGAATACTGAAGTTGAAAACAGTGATGAGGAAACCAGCAGTGATAATGAAGATATAGCCTTGATGGCAAGAAGGTTCAAAAGGTTCCTCAAGCATAAAAAGAACTTCAAAAAGAGACCATACAAGAAGGAATTCTCAAAAGAAGTGACCAAAGCTGAATCTAGCAAGAAGGAACCTCTCACTTGTTATGAATGCAAGAAGCCAGGCCACATAAGGACTGACTGCCCTCAACTCAAGAAGAGCCAAAAGTACAAAAAAAAGACTATGATGGCAACTTGGGATGACTCAGAGGGAAGTAACTCAGAAGATTCAAGTGATGAAGAAGTGGAAAATTTGTGCCTCATGGAAAATGAGGATGAGGTAACTTCTTCCCCAAATGATTCTCTCTAATATGATGAAATAAGAGAAGCATTTGATGAACTTTATATTGAATTTGGCAGAATAGCTAAATTAATCAAATCTTTTAAAAAGGAAATCCACACTCTTACACAATCATGTGAGACTTTGCAAAAAGAAAAGAGTGTGTTGGCTATTGAGAATGAGGAATTAAGTAAGAAACTTAATGTTATTTAAAGTGTTCCTTATAACACACCTTGTGAATGTGATGAGCTAAACACTAAAGTCAATGACTTAACTAATACTATCCTCACATTCACAAAGGGTCAAAAGAATCTAAAGAGACTTCTAGGACAGAAAAGATGTGTTTTTAACAAAGCTGGACTAGGTTATAATACTTTTTCAAAACAAAAAAATTATCAAAACTTCTTTACAAAAGTAAGTAGTAACCTAACTCCACCATCTACTACATTTTGTAATGGTAAAATAATTAGAAAAGTTTGGATTCCAAAAGGAACGTCTTCTATCTTAAAAACTAACCATAAAGGACCAAGAATGATATGGGTTCCCAAGGGAACTAATCCTCCCAAACCAAAACCCAGATCACTTTGGGCACCATCCAAAACTATTTGGATATCGGGGGGAAAGTATCTTGGAGTTACTTGAATTGAATGTGTAGGTATGCTTCAAATCAAGAACTTTTAAGATACATGGTTCTTGGACAGTGGATGCTCAAGGCATATGACCGGGAACAAGGAGCTATTTGCATCGATAACACCAAAGGACGGCGGTCATGTGACATTTGGAGACAATGCTAAGGGAAAGATCATCGGCATAGGTAGCATTGGTAAGAATAAATCTGTCTTTATTGAGAATATACTACTTATTGATGGTCTCAAACATAATCTCATCAGTATTAGCCAACTCTGTGATAAGGAATTGAATGTCTCATTTAAATCAAATATTTGCATGATTAAGGATAAAGATAATCTAAATACTTTGTTTGTAGCATATAGAAATGAGAATGTTTATACCTTAGATTTTGATGACCTAAAATCTCAAAACATGATGTGCTTTTCTGCTATAGATGAAGTAAGTTGGCTATGGCATAGAAGACTAGGACATGCTAGTATGGGGTAAGGTTTATGTCCCCCCCAATTTTTTTTCTATTTTAATAAATCCGGTAGGGGTCTGCCAAACCCCCACTCCTTCTGAGTGGTTTTTTTTTTTTAAAAAAAACAAACTCTCTAAAAATGAATTAGTTAAAGGATTACCTAAAACTAAATTTATCAAAGAAAATTTTTTATGCTTGTGAACCTGAAAAAAAATAAAATCTTTACTTCAAACCAAGAAAATGATTTCTACCACTAGGCCTTTAGAACTTTTGCATATGGATCTTTTTGGTCCAAATGAAGTAGCTAGCTTAGCTGGAAAAACTTATGCTTTTGTTATAGTGGATGATTTTTCAAGATATTCTTGAGTACTATTTCTTTCTCATAAAAAGCACATTCTCTATTTAAAAAGTTTTGTAAAAGAGTTCAAAATGAAAAAAAGGTTATTATATTAACAACATAAGAAGTGATAGAGGAGGAGAATTTAAAAATAAAGAACTTGAATTATTTTGTGATGAAAATGGTTTTAATCATAATTTATCAGCACCTAGAACTTCACAACAAAATGGTGTAGTAGAAAGAAAGAATAGATCATTTCAAGAAATGGCTAGAACAATGCTTAATGAAAACAAATTACCTAATTACTTTTGGGCTGAAACCATTAACACTTCATGTTATGTAATTAACAGAGTTGTTATAAAAAACAAATTAAATAAAACTCCCTATGAGCTTTGGAATGGAGGAATTCCCAATATAAGTTATTTTAAGGTGTTTTTGGATGCAAATGCTTCATACTTAATGATAACCAATATCTTAAGAAATTTGATGCTAAATCTGTGGAAGGAATTTTCCTAGGATATTTTACAAATAGCAAAGCTTATAGAGTGTTTAATAAGAAATCATTAATTGTTGAAGAATCAATTCATGTAGTTTTTTATGAATCAAATCCATTTAACAAAATCAATACTAATATTGATGATGAAGCTGAAAACCTTCCAAAAGAGTTATCCAACTTAGAAATCAACATAGAAAATAAAGATACTCAAGAAAAAGAAAAATCAAGTGATAAACCCATTGAAATAGATAATGAAGAAGTAAATGAAGATGAAGAATCCTATCAACTACCTAAAGCTTGGAAATTAATAAAAGATCACCCTAAGGATCTAATACTTGGTAATATGGAACAATGAGTTAGAACAAGAAGAAATCTAATGAACTTTGCATTCCTCAGTCAAATTGAACCTAAAAATGCCTTATAAGCTATTGAAGATGAATCTTGGGGCATTGCTATGCAAGAAGAAGTAAATCAATTTGATAGAAACCAAGTTTGGGATCTAGTACCTAGACTAATTGATAAATCTATAATTGGTACAAAATGGGTTTTTAGAAATAAAAATGATGAAAATGAAAATGTAATTAAAAATAAAGCTAGACTAGTAGCTCAAGGTTAGAATCAAGAAGAGAGGATAGACTATGATGAAACTTTTGCCCCGGTTGCTAGATTAGAAGCTATAAGTGTCGCGACCCAAAATACCCCCTAGGAGTTAAGGGTACCTTGACTCGTGACCGCCGTATCATACCTCCAGTATGATACATAAGGCACACGTGGAAACCTGTCAGAGTACCTGAATATACATAGCGGAAATGAAATACAATGCACAGCGGAAAACAAAATACTAAACATAGCGGAAGCAAAATGAATACTCCTATAACTTGGCTCAAGTAAGAATCAACAAGTGTACATGCGTGAGAAACACAAAAGTGGAGTGGACAAACCCCACACTCACATAACAAAAGACACAAGTTCTAAGCCGGTCGATCAACAGAAATCGAAGTCACGACTCCAATCTAAAGCACCATCGTCATGATAGTGATCCATGGAAGGCTCCGGGTCACGGTACTCTTCCTCGACCCAAGGTTCGTCGCCACACAAATCGAATGGAACCCGAGCACCTGCCGATCATAACAATATCGACTGAGCATGGAATACTCAGTGTATACAAACTAATAACAATAAAGCGGTTAGGCATGAAGCATACAAGACATGGAGAATGAAATCCGTAAATTCCTTAAAGCATGGAAACCGTGAAAACGTATGTGAGATAATAAAACTGTAACCGTGTGAGTCAATCGATAATCATAACCTTATGAGTTCTTGTGAGTTCATGGAGTTACTTAGAGTCATTATGATCTGTAGAGACATAGAGCATAGAGCAATAACCTTAGAGCATTTCCATAGAGCATAACCTTAGAGATCTTAGAGCATTTCATTGTGATCCGTGGAGCTTGTGAGACGATCTTAGAGCATTATCATAGAGTTTCCTTGTGAGCATGGTATGATCCTTAGAGCTTGTGAAACGATCTTAGAGAAATCATAGAGTTACTTAGAATCATTCATTATTCGTCTTTTCGTGAAAAACCTTTGTTTGTACTTGGAGAAATCCATGGAAACCATCGGTTCATGCGAGACATGCGAGCATATGCACTTAATAAGAGAAATCATCACATTTAAGCATAGAATCCCTTAGAGGTATTTTATCAAACACTTAGAGTGCATCATAATAGTAACCTTCATCCAAGTATATAATCACACCTTTTCATACATAAAGATAGGGCATAGATAAGAAGAATCATAATTAGTAACTAGTAGGATTGCAAGATTGTAGTAGAGTGTATCTACCTTGGTGAAATCAAAGACTTTGATTCCCAAGGGCTTGAACCAGCAATAACCTTGTGTTCTTGGTTGAGAATCACCAAGGGAAGTGGAAGAACCTTGATCTTCCACAAGCTTGATCAACAAGTAGTTCCTCTCCTTCTTCTCTCTCTCAAAATCTCCTAAGATAGGGCACAGAGGGTTTCTGAAACCCTAAGGCACGAACTCAGCCTATTTATAGGCAAAGGGTGATGGTTAAAGTCTTAAACACCCTTAATGAAGAAAATCTGCGTATGACCGATCGATCGGTGGTATGGACCGAGCGATCGGTGGCTTCCGGTCGATCGGTGTTATGACCGAGAGATCGGTCAAAAACACGCTCTCTGGAAATTTTTCCCATACAAAAAAGTTAACCGTGCGACAGCTATCGAGCGATCGGTGGTTGACCGATCGATCGCAGGTAATGACCGAGCGATCGGTGCTCTATTATGTCTGGACTGTTTTGACCATATCTTTTGACTCGCTCGTCGGATTTCGACGATTCAACTTGCGTTGGATCCGTCTTTCGAAAACGAACATTTCTGACATTTCGGAATTTCTGATTTCTCCCTTATTTATTAATTAGACTACAAAAATGGCCAATTAGCTACGAAGGTGCTATTTATTAAGGATGAAAAAGTCCGGGATGCTACATTCTCCCCCCCTTACAAAAATTTCATCCCCGAAATTTGGAAGATACATACATGCGTAAAACTATAACAAAATACAAGGGAATGCCAAGGCCTTAAACAAATAAATGGGGGTACTTTTCTCGTACTTCGGCTTCTCGTTCCTAAGTAGCTTCCTCCCTTGAATGGTGTTGCCATCTTACCAAGACCAAGGGAATGGTCTTGTTGCGCAAGACTTGATCTCTCCTATCCAAGATCTGCACCGGTTGTTCAACTAGGGTGAGGTCCTCTCGGATCTCTATCGGATTGAGCTCGATGACATGAGAAGGATCCGGGATATACTTCCGAAGCACGGAGACGTGAAATACGTTGTGGATCGCCGCCATGTGAGCGGGCAAAGCAACTCGGTAAGCTACCTCACCAACTCGAGTAATGATCTCGAATGGACCCACATATCTCGGACTGAGCTTCCCCTTCTTCCCGAATCGCATGATTCCCCGACTCGGCGAAATCTTCACAAAGACCCGATCTCCAACTCGGAACTCTAAATCTCTGCGGCGTGTATCCGCATAGCTCTTCTGCCTATCCTGAGCACTTTTCAATCGCTCCCGGATAATTTTGACCCTTTCTGCGGTCCGCTCTATCAACTCAGGACCAAGAATCTTCCTCTCACCAACTTCATCCCAGTATAGCGGTGATCGACAACTCCGACCATACAGAGCTTCAAAAGGTGCCATTTGGATGCTTGCCTGATAGCTATTGTTGTAGGCAAACTCAACCAACGGCAACTGTTCCTCCCAACTACCCTGAAAATCCAGCATACAAGCTCGGAGCATATCCTCCACTACTTGATTCACCCTCTCCGTTTGTCCATCGGTCTGAGGATGGAAGGCAGTACTGAATTCTAAACGAGAACCCATAGCATCCTGGAAAGTTTTCCAAAACCTGGAAGTAAACCGAGGATCTCGATCAGACACGATAGAAACTGGCACACCGTGCAGTCGAACCACCTCCTTAACATATAGGGCTACCAACTGATTTGCATTGAAAGTAGTTCGGTACGGAATAAAATGTGCAGACTTAGTCAACCTGTCCACAATCACCCAAATAGCATCGGAGCCCTTTGCCGTTCGCGGCAAACCCACAATGAAATCCATCGAGATGTTCTCCCATTTCCACTCCGGAATAGGAAGGGACTGCAAAAGACCTGCCGGCCTTTGATGTTCGGCTTTTACCTGCTGGCAAATCAAACATCTGACGACGTACTCAGCGACTTCCCTCTTCATGTTTCGCCACCAGTAGTGCTTCTTGAGATTCTTGTACATCTTAGTACCTCCCGGATGTACCGTGTACTTTGATCGGTGAGCTTCATTCAAAATTTCATCCCTCAAAACTGTGTCGACGGGGACACACAACCTGCCTTTAAATGTGATAGCACCATCATCATTTAAAGCGAACTCCTGATTGCCGTTACTCACCGACTTGTCTCGGTAAGCAAGCAACTCAACATCTGAATTCTGTAACTCCTTGATCTGGCTCAAGATCTGTGGCCTAACCACCACATTGGACATTATCGGCCCATACGTGACATGCCTGAGAGTAGTGTCCAAATGACACATATCATGTAATAACTTCCACTCTTGCACTCTCAATTGAGCCATAACTCCGTAAGGTTTTCTGCTAAGAGCATCGGCCACCACGTTAGCCTTACCCGGGTGGTACTGGATGGAACAATCGTAGTCTTTCATGAACTCCATCCAACGACGCTGCCTCATATTCAACTCCTTCTGGAGGAAAAGATACTTCAAACTCTTGTGGTCTGTGAACACCACGAATTCTTCTCCGTAGAGGTAGTGACGCCAAAGTTTCAGTGCAAAAATGACCGCAGCGAGCTCTAAGTCATGTGTGGGGTAATTCTGCTCATGCTCCTTCAGCTGACGGGAAGCATAGGAGACCACCTTTTTATGCTGCATCAAAACACATCCAAGTCCCACTAGTGAAGCATCACTATAGACTTCGAAACCACCGCTCCCAGATGGAACTGTGAGAACAGGAGCCGAAGTAAGCTTCTTTTTCAACTCCAAGAAACTAGCCTCGCACTTATCACTCCAAGTGAACCTCGTGTTCTTCCGTGTGAGATAGGTAAGCGGAGCTGCTAAACTTGAAAATCCTTCCACAAACCTTCGGTAATATCCTGCCAACCCGAGGAAACTACGAATCTCGGTGACACTCTTCGGCCTTTCCCAATTCATCACCGCTTCAATCTTTGCAGGATCAACTGAAATACCTTCAGCAGATACCACGTGTCCAAGAAAAGACACCTTGTTCAGCCAGAACTCGCACTTGCTCAACTTAGCATACAGACTATGCTCTCAAAGTGTCTGCAAGACCAGACGGAGATCTCTCGTGTGATCCTCCTGTGACTGTGAATACACAAGGATATCATCTACGAACACGATCATACATTGATCGAGAGACGATCTGAACACCCGATTCATCAAATCCATGAATGCTGCCGGCGCGTTAGTCAGTCCAAAAGACATGACCAAAAACTCGTAATGACCGTATCGAGTTCGGAATGCTGTCTTCGGAATGTCCTCTTTCTTGATCTTCAACTGATGATAACCAGATCGAAGGTCAATCTTGGAGAAAAACTGCGCACCCTTCAACTGGTCAAACAAGTCGTCTATCCGAGGTAATGGATAACGATTTTTGATCGTGACCTTGTTCAATTGCCTGTAATCAATGCACATACGCATTGATCCATCTTTCTTCTTCACGAAGAGAACCGGAGCTCCCCAAGGTGAAACACTCGGCCGGATAAAACCAAGGCCTTGCAATTCTTCTAACTGCTCTTTTAACTCCTTAAGCTCAATAGGGGCCATCCTATACGGAGCTCTTGAAATCGGAACTGTGCCTGGAGCTAGCTCAATCGCAAACTCGATTGCACGATCGGGAGGCAATCCCGGCAAGGTTTCCGGAAAAACATCCATATACTCACATACCACTGGAATGGGTGTGGAGTCTCGCACTTCTACACCCTCGAGACTAAGAGCTGCAAAGCGGGCAATGTCTCTTCTCTGAAGTCCCCTGAAATGAAACGACTTTAACCCCACGGGTTTAAAATGCACCACCTTCTCGAAACACGCCACGTGTCCATGGTGAGTTGAGAGCCAATCCATACCTAGGATGATATCGAAATCCCAATCCTGAATTCCCAGAAGGATCAAGTCGACTGGCAACTCGTGCTGCATGACTTGTACAACACTATCCGGATACACTTTATCTGTCTCAATAGATTTTCCCAATGGAGTCGAAATGGACAACTCCCTAGGTAGCTTGCTTGGCTCGGACGTAAAGCCCTTGGCAAAGCTTGGTGAAACGAACGAGTGAGTGGATCCTGTGTCTATCAACACTCTTGCCAAACATTCATTTACGAGCAACGAACCTGAGAATTTGAATCATCTCAGTTATAACACAACTGTACATATAGATACAAACATCGCAAAACACCACATAGGATATATATAGATACGAACATATCATGGCAATATTAGAACTTTGACAAGGACTAGTTCATGCGTACCTTGCACAACATCATCAGATGCCTGTGCGTCTCTATCAGTCATGGCAAAGACTCTGCCCTGGTTTGCCTGACGAGGCTGCTGGGTAGGCTGCAAGGATCTAGAGGCCTGAGATGAAGACCCCTGAAGTGAATTCTGCCTGCCTGGAGGCCGAACTCCCTGTGATCCCGACTGTGACTGCTTGCGCGGGCAATCTCGAATCATATGGCCCACCTCGCCACAGTGGAAGCATCCACCTGACATTCTTCGGCAATCTCCAGTCTTATGCCGACGACCACATACGGCGCACTCCTCAAATGTCTGCGATGCGGAGGAAGCCGGAGGCATAACCCTCGTAGCTTGCGATGCCGTAGGACGCGGTGCCTGAGGCGCAAAAGAAGGTCTCTGAGCCGACATCGGCTGGGAGAACTGGTACGGTGCAGTCCTAGTCCTTTTCTCTGAAGAACTACTCGACTGACCCCGAGACATGCTCTTCCCGAAGCCACTGTCTCTTCTTCTCACGAAGTCTTCCGCATTCTTTTCGGCGATCTTCGCCTTCCCTACTATCTCTCTCCAAGACTCTACCTGGAGAATGGACACCTGATCTCGGATGAAAGCCTTCAAGCCCATCTCAAACTTTCTGACCTGTAGGTCTTCAGTAGCCACCAAGTGCAGAGCAAACCTAGACAACTCGGTGAACTTAGCCTCATACTCGGCTACGCTCATCGACCCTTGCTCCAAAAGCATAAACTCTCTCGCCTTTTGTTCTCGAATAAACCTGGGAAAGTACTGTTCCCTGAAAGTCTCTAAGAACTCCGCCCAAGTCCAGGGCACACCTGCCTTAGCAACATCCCTCTGCCTTTGGGCAGCTCTCCACCAGTGTTCGGCTTCACCTTCCATCACGAAGGAAGCCCATTCTACCCTTTGCTCATCGGTACAACGGAGAGCCCGGAAGGTCTTCTCCAGCTGCATAATCCAAGACTCGGCCACCATGGGGTCCAGAGTGCCATAGAATGTAGGAGGCCGCAGTCTCCTAAAAGCTTCGAGCCCCGCAGTGTGATGCACCGGTGTGGGCACAGGCGTGGACGGTGGGGTAGGCATAGGCCTTGCTGCCAACAATGCCAAAGTCTCGGCTAAGGAGTCCATAGCATTCGTGAAATACAACGGTTCCTCTTCTCTCGGAACTTCACTCTCGGCCCTCCGAGTATGGTAACCTCGACCCCGATTGCCACGTCTCATGATATCGAATCCTGAGATCAATTTGGAAAAACATGAGTCTAACTGGATACCAAACCTCACATATCATATAGCAATTCAATAATCATGAAATGCTATACCGCACATAGTATACATCGAGGTATATATACATCATCATATAATTATACTTTAGAGCCTATACTAGAACCTCGCATAGGACCACATCAATCTCGGATCCTATACTGACCTAAGGATTCACTTGATACCGGTTATGTCGTGGTAACAAGCCTAAGACAACTGAGTCCTTCTGAGTTCTAAGTTCAACTCATAGGAATTACTTCCGCTTAGGCCAAGCCTGAGTGACCTGATTAAGTCTGTCGTTAGACATAACTAGCTCTGATACCAAGTCTGTCGCGACCCAAAATACCCCCTAGGAGTTAAGGGTACCTTGACTCGTGACCGCCGTATCATACCTCCAGTATGATATATAAGGCACACGTGGAAACCTGTCAGAGTACCTGAATATACATAGCGGAAATGAAATACAATGCACAGCGGAAAAGAAAATACTAAACATAGCGGAAGCAAAATGAATACTCCTATAACTTGGCTCAAGTAAGAACCAACAAGTGTACCTGCGTGAGAAACACAAAAGTGGAGTGGACAAACCCCACACTCACATAACAAAAGACACAAGTTCTAAGCCGGTCGATCAACAGAAATCGAAGTCACGACTCCTATCTAAAGCACCATCGTCATGATAGTGATCCATGGAAGGCTCCGGGTCACGGTACTCTTCCTCGACCCAAGGTTCGTCGCCACACAAATCGAATGGAACCCGAGCACCTGCCGATCATAACAATATCGACTGAGCATGGAATACTCAGTGTATACAAACTAATAACAATAAAGCGGTTAGGCATGGAGCATACAAGACATGGAGAATGAAATCCGTAAATTCCTTAAAGCATGGAAACCGTGAAAACGTATGTGAGATAATAAAACTGTAACCGTGTGAGTCAATCGATAATCATAACCTTATGAGTTCTTGTGAGTTCATGGAGTTACTTAGAGTCATTATGATCCATAGAGACATAGAGCATAGAGCAATAACCTTAGAGCATTTCCATAGAGCATAACCTTAGAGATCTTAGAGCATTTCATTGTGATCCGTGGAGCTTGTGAGACGATCTTAGAGCATTATCATAGAGTTTCCTTGTGAGCATGGTATGATCCTTAGAGCTTGTGAAACGATCTTAGAGAAATCATAGAGTTACTTAGAATCATTCATTATTCGTTTTTTCGTGAAAAACCTTTGTTTGTACTTGGAGAAATCCATGGAAACCATCGGTTCATGCGAGACATGCGAGCATATGCACTTAATAAGAGAAATCATCACATTTAAGCATAGAATCCCTTAGAGGTATTTTATCAAACACTTAGAGTGCATCATAATAGTAACCTTCATCCAAGTATATAATCACACATTTTCATACATAAAGATAGGGCATAGATAAGAAGAATCATAATTAGTAACTAGTAGGATTGCAAGATTGTAGTAGAGTGTATCTACCTTGGTGAAATCAAAGACTTTGATTCCCAAGGGCTTAAACCAGCAATAACCTTGTGTTATTGGTTGAGAATCACCAAGGGAAGTGGAAGAACCTTGATCTTCCACAAGCTTGATCAACAAGTAGTTCCTCTCCTTCTTCTCTCTCTCAAAATCTCCTAAGATAGGGCACAGAGGGTTTCTGAAACCCTAAGGCACGAACTCAGCCTATTTATAGGCAAAGGGTGATGGTTAAAGTCTTAAACACCCTTAATGAAGAAAATCTGCGTATGACCGATTGATCGGTGGTATGGACCGAGCGATCGGTGGCTTCCGGTCGATCGGTGTTATGACCGAGAGATCGGTCAAAAACACGCTCTCTGGAAATTTTTCCCATACAAAAAAGTTAACCGTGCGACAGCTATCGAGCGATCGGTGGTTGACCGATCGATCGCAGGTAATGACCGAGCGATCGGTGCTCTGTTATGTCTGGACTGTTTTGACCATATCTTTTGACTCGCTCGTCGGATTTCGACGATTCAACTTGCGTTGGATCTGTCTTTCGAAAACGAACATTTCTTACGTTTCGGAATTTCCGATTTCTCCCTTATTTATTAATTAGACTACAAAAACGGCCAATTAGCTACGAAGGTGCTATTTATTAAGGATGAAAAAGTCCGGGATGCTAGAATAAGAATGTTACTTGCATTTGCTAGTGATAAAAAGTTTAAATTATATCAAATGAATGTAAAAAGTGAATTTCTAAATGGGTATATCAATGAAAAATTTTATGTAAATCAACCACCTTGCTTTGAAAATCATAAATTCTCTAATCATGTATTTAAGCTACTAAAGCCTTATATGGATTAAAGCAAGCTCCAAGAACTTGGTATGATAGGCTAAGTAGCTTCTTAATTAAAAATGGATTCAGAAGAGGTAAAATTGGTACAACTTTATTCATAAAGACCAAAAATGATGATATGCTAATAATTCAAATCTATGTAGATGACATCATATTTGGATCAACAAATGAATCTCTCTGTAAAATGTTTGTTAAAACAATGCAAAAAGAATTTGAAATGAGCATGATGGGTGAATTGACATTCTTCTTATGACTTCAAATTAAACAAACCAAATAAGGAACATTTGTTAATCAAGCTAAATATACTAAAGAGTTACTTAAAAAGTTTAGAATGGAAAATACTAAAATGATGGATACTCCTATGAGTTCATCAACCAAACTTGATAAGATGAAAAAGGGAAAAATATTGATGAAAAACTCTATAGAGGCATGATTGGAAGCCTTTTGTATCTCACTGCTAGTAGACCTGACATTATGTTCAGTGTTTGCATTTGTGTAAGATTCCAATCCTGTCCAAAAGAATCTTACTTAACTGCTGTAAAAAGAATTTTTAGATACTTACTTGGAAGCATTGATTTAGGCTTATGGTATCCAATAGACACAAACTTAGATCTAATAAGCTATTCAGATACTGACTTTGCTGGATGCAAAGTAGATAGAAAAAGCACTAGTGGAACTTGTCACTTTTTAGGACATTCTCTTGTTTCATAGTTTAGTAAGAAACAAAATTCAGTGGTGAAATTACTCTGATCAATGATCTCTATGACCTAGAGGGGGGGGTGAATAGGTCTATCTAAGAACTTCTAACCAATTTTTAATTTTTTTATCTAATTAGATTGGAAGTCAATGTACCATTCACACAAACAATCCACACAAATCAAACACAGCAGATTTTTACATGGAAAACCCTTACGAGAAAAAATCACGGGACCTCGTCCAGTAACAAACTTCACTATAAGAAGAATTCAAGTACAAGACAAGACCTTACCCAAATCGGACTCGACGTTCCTAGGTACAGAATCTTACTCTTGAGGTTTGTACTAAGTACAACTAATACAAAATGCATCAAAAGTCTCAATCTAATACTAGGACTACAGTAAACTCCCAAATATAAAAGTGAAACATTAGAAGTATCCTAGTACATCAAACTAACTATCACTTCTCATCATCTGAAGTGAGATGAGACTCATAATAAGCTCTAAAATCACGAACATCTCTCTGTACTCCCAGCATTGCTGCATCGAGTGATCCAAGTCTTCCACAGATCTCTGTGGTGAACTCCTGGTGGGATGAAATATGCGTCGAGAGATCCATCTGCATCTCTCTCATCATTCTGGCTAGATCATCAATCGTGGCCGGAGGTGGATGAGAGGATCCGGTACCAAAATCAGCTTCCTCCTCAATATCTCGAACTGAAGCATGAGAGAAACTCTGAGCGATGGTCTTTTTGTTGATTGGACCTTTCGGATTATGGGTAGGAACACCCTTTTTACTAAAATACTCACTATAAAGCCGAGCAGCACTAGGGCTAATGAAGGGACCCAATAGAACATTTGAAGATGAACTAGCTTTTCCCTTTTGTTTCCGGGTTTTATCTGCCAAAGACTTTTGGCGATTTTCAGTAGTAGAATCCACCATTCTACGGATTGGTCGATCCCCTATTGAAATCCCATGTCCTATTGGAGTGAAACAGTATGGCTCATTGTGTTCCTCTTCCTCTAGAGGGTCCTCTTGGTTATTGAGGACCAATCTCCGGCGTTTAGAGACACCAGACATGAGGAATGCAAGAATAACTAAGGAGTATGAGAAAATCATGATGAATTTTTGATGCCCTAGATGTGAAAAGTAAACCAAAATCAAGAAAATGATTAAAGATTACCTTTTTAGATGCTGGGAGACCCTTGGAGTAGAAAGAGATGAACGTAAGAGAGATTTGGAGAAGAAGGGACCGAGGGATCGCTCTAGAGTTCGGAGAACAAAATAATAGGAAACTGAGAAATGAGGGTTTTATAACCCTGTTCACGAAAGACCGATCGATCGATCATTAACACCGAGAGATCGGTGGTCTGGAAAATTTTCTGAAAATTTTTACTTATAATCATTTTTCTCCCCCTCAACCAAAGCAAGACTTAAACTCATTTTCACCTCAAAATCACCTAACAACTATGCACTTATGCAAACATTTATTTCATCAAAATCAAAAAAAATATTTAATCAAGAATGTATCTTACAGAATAGTTATGAATAAGGATTCTGTTAAGAACTTTTAGTCTCCATAAGTGATTAATTTTGATTTTTGCATCAAATCCACATTTAGAGTAAATAAATGCTCAAAAGTAATGTGTGTGTAATATTAAAAATTCATAACATGACTCTGAGGATTGGTTTCATCCACAAAACAAGATTTTGACATTATAGCATAAAGGTACTCTAGAATGTTCAAAAACTAGAATTAAAACCAAGAACCATCCATAGAATTATGATGAGCAATGTTTACCCCAAATTTGATCTATAAGGTTATTTCAGTTTATGATCAAATTTTACACATTATCTTTTCTTTGGACATTGTTGACTTTCACTCAAGTGAGAAGGTAGCCCTCTCTAATGACAGTGGGGGCTTTCACACTAGCAACCCATATAGATACCTACTGTTTGTCTAGGTAGCCATTTCTCACTGTTTGCATTCACTAGAAGCTATCACACAAACTCTAAGGTAGTCCTTTCCATGTCAATAATTTTTTAAAACTAGGGGGCTCATCTTATGGAATTTTAATCACTTTGGTTATACTAGATTTGATTAAACTAGGGAACCATATGATATAATATTAGAATCTATAAATAGGAACTAATACCATCTCAAAAATCAGTTAGAGTGCATGTGCAACACATAACATCATTGTCTACTCAACTCTAACTAAGATTGGTGACCATGACCATTTTAAATCACTAGATAGAACTAATAGTTGAACTATCCTTATTTACACAATCCTATGATAAATTTACCCTTGGAATTAATATTCAATTATGATTTCAAATGAATAACTTTAAGCATAATGATAGGAAAGAAGGTCATACAAACACATTATTTTTTGCAACATTTTTCAAATTTTTGAATGTTTTTGGATTTTTATTAATTAAAGAAAACAACAAAAAATAGCTCTATGACTTAAAATCCAACAAGAATAACACATAGGCTATGAAGAAAGCACACCATCACTCAACTCCGCACAAACCAATGGATTTCCTAAGGAATTCAAACCTAAGGGAATCTAAGGGTTTTGTGAGAATGTCTGCATATTGTTTCTCTGTTTGGACATACTCAATACACACAACATTTTGCTAAACTAAGTCACGAATGAAGTGATGCCTAATGTCAATGTATTTTGTGTGAGAATGTTGAACGGGATTTTTGGAAATATTGATAGCACTTGAATTATCACAATACACAGTCATAGTGCCTTGTTCAATCCCGTAATCATGCAACATCTGCTTCAGCCACAGAAGTTGAGTACAATAACTGCCAGCTGCTATGTACTCAGCTTCGGTAGTGGACAATGAAATTGAATTCTGCTTTTTGCTAAGCCAAGCAACTAAGCAGTTTCCAATATAGAAACACCCTCCGGAGGTGCTCTTCCTATCATCAGCATTTCCGACCCAGTCGGCATCGGAATATCCAACTATTGTGGCATTGGTATCAAAAGAACACCAGAGGTCAAATGATGGAGTTCCACTTACATATCTAATGATACACTTGACTGCAAGTAAGTGAGACTCTTTTGGGCTTGCTTGATAGCGAGCACATGCTCCAACACTAAAGGCAATGTCTGGTCTAGTAGCAGTTAGGTAGAGCAAACTACCAATCATGCTTCTGTAAGAAGTTTGATCAACATCCTTGCCTGAAGTATCTTTACTAAGTTTTGTTGTAGAACTCATAGGAGTCCTAGCATGCTTAGCAGAACTCATACCAAATTTCTTCACCAGATTTTTAGCATATTTGATTTGAGATATTGAGATCCCAGAATCAAATTGCTTGATCTGAAGACTAAGGAAGAAACTCAGCTCACCTACCATGCTCATTTCAAATTCATTCTTCATTTGTTTAGCAAATGATTGAGAATGTAAGTCTAATGTGGAACCAAACACAATGTCATCAACATAGATCTGGGCGATGACAATATCACTTTTCACATTTTTTATAAAAAGGGTTCTGTCTACTCCCCCTCTCGAAAATCCCTTTTCCAAGAGATAAGTAGTCAACCTCTCATACCAAGCTTTTGGAGCTTGCTTTAAACCATAGAGGGCCCTTTTTAATCGATAAACTTGATCAAGGTGATGTGGATCTTCAAACCCTTTTGGTTGTTCCACATAGACTTCTTCCTGTAGAATGCCATTCAAAAAGGCACTCTTAACATCCATTTGAAACAACTTGAATTTCATATGGCAAGCCACAGCTAGAAGAATTCTGATTGATTCTAGCCTGGCTACAGGAGCAAAGGTCTCATCGAAGTCAATACCTTCAATTTGGGTGTATCCTTGTGCAACTAACCTAGCCTTATTTCTTATGATAGTACCTTTTTCATCAGTTTTGTTCTTGAAAATCCATTTGTTACCTATCACATTTGTATTGTTAGGCCTAGGTACTAAATACCAAACATCATTCCTAGTAAACAGAAGTAACTCTTCTTGCATTGCATTGATCCAATTATTATCTGCAAGGGCTTCAGCTACATTCTTGGGTTCAAAAGATGAAGTATAGCAAATGTAGCTAACTTCATTTTCAATTTGTTTCCTTGTTCTCACTCCACTTTCAAGATCAACCAATTATATCTGTGGAGGTGTGAGGACTTATGACCCTAGGATGTGTGGGTTTTAATGGAGATGATTGCTTAGTAATAAGTGGAGTTGAAGAAGTTTCAACATTTTCATTTCCAGCATTATCATCATCCTCAAGTTGCACATTTTCAACACCAGAGTCATCCACAACTACATTGATGGATTCCATAATTGTAGAGGTTCTCAAGTTATACACTCGATAAGCTCTACTATTTTTGGAATATCCAAGAAATATCCCTTCATCACTCCGGGATTCAAATTTGCCCAGTTGCTCTCTATCCTTTAGGATATAGCATTTACTTCCGAATTCTCGAAAGTACTTGACACTTGGTTTCTTGTTATTCCACAACTCATATGGGGTTTTCTTTGTTCCAGGCCTTAGAAAAACTCAATTAACTATATAACAAGCAGTGTTCACTGCTTCAGCCCAGAAATGAGAAGCTAGATTATTGCAATGAAGCATAACTCTAGCCATCTCTTGGAGAACCCTGTTCTTCCTCTCCACAATACCATTCTGCTGAGGTGTAATGGGTTCAGAAAATTCATGTTTGATACCCGACTCATTACAAAAGTCGTTGTACTTAGAGTTTTCAAACTCCTTTCCATGATCACTTCGAATTCGAGTGATTGGACATCTTTTCTCATTTTGAATTTTCAAGCAAATACTTTTGAAATTTTCAAAAGCATCGGATTTCTCTCTTATAAATGCCACCCATGACATTCTTGAGAAATCATCAACCATGACTAGGATGTATCGCTTTCCACCTAGACTTTCAGATCTTGTAGGACCCATAAGATCCATATGAATTAATTCCAGTGGATATGAAGTAGCAATACTTAAAGTCTTCTTATGTGGGGTTCTAATTTGTTTACCAATCTGACATGGTCCACACATAGCAGTAGAAGGCTTTCCTAGTTTGGGCACATCTCTCACAAGTTCTTGCTTTGAAATTTTGCATAGGTCTTTGAAGTTCATGTGACCTAGCCTACGGTGTCACAAATCAACTTCCTCAATTTTAGCCCTATTACAGACATTTGAGAAATTAGTACTAGGGATTAAGCCGTAGCAATTGTCAGTGGTTCTCAACCCTTCTAGAACACACTTACCTTTACCATTAATGACTAAGCATTTATTTTGGGTAAAGTGCACAACATGGTTATCATCACATAGTTGACTTATGCTAATCAAATTAGCTTTTAGTCCTTCAACAAACAAGGCATTTTTCAATTTTGGTATGCCTGGTGAATCGATGATACCCTTTCCTTTAACTAATGACTTGCTTCCATCGCCAAAAGTAACAGTCCCATCTGGACAGTCCTCAAATTGAGTAAATAAGGACTTGTTACCTGTCATATGCCGAGAACACCCACTGTCAAAGTACCACATTTCTGTGTTTTGGGCTTTAAAGGCAGTATGAATGACAAGACACTTAAGGTCATCCTTTCTCACATACACAGTTCTTAAACTTTGTTTACACATTTGAATATTGTTCTGTGTAGTAGAGACATTTTTCGTTTTAGACCTTCTAGACCTCTTTCTGTTCTGTTCAGTTCTAGCATAATGATTTGTCACATTCTTTCCTCTTGAGTAATCATAAGGAGTTAATGGACCATTTTCATTTCTAGACATTTGAGCTATCCTATTGACATCTTCGCTCAAAATTCTAGATTTTTCAGCCAGAACTTGAATCTGTATTTTAAGATTCCCTTGACTTTGATTTTGGTTCCATGAACCATTTCGGGGAGCTCTTCTAAACGCATTACAGTTTGGTCGTATGTGACCTCTTACACCACAAAAGTGACATGTGGGTATGAATCTAGAAAAAGGAGGAGGATTTCTTCTAAAAGGAATTTGATTCCTCAAAGCATTCACCCTGGGAGCTGCATTTCTAGGCTTTACAACATTTGTATAAGCCTTAGTACTTGATGTGGAAGGTACATTCACTTTGGGATCAGAATGTATTGGTTCAAACACAGCACTAGCCATTGTACCAACAGCTAAAGGACCAGCTGGTGTGCCAGCATGTCCTATCCCAGATCTATTAGAATTTGATCCATATTTTCTAACTAATTCATCTAGGCAGCTAGTATTTCCAAACATTCTTACTTCTTTTTCAAGAGTATAGACCTTCTGAATCAAGTCAGTCTTGTCTTTAAGGGTTATATGATGTTCTTTTCAAGAAATTTCACCTTATTGACAAGAGATTCTTCTAAAGATTCCAGCTCCACTAATTGAGTCCTTGACTCTCCAACTTCTTTCAAGGGAGTGTCTCTTTCAACTTCTAATCTTCTGACAACATTAGTCAATGAGACATTTTCTTCCAAAAGACATTTAACTTTTTCAGAAAAAGCTTCTTTCTCATTTTCAAGCTGACTAACTAGAGCATTCATCTCCTTTGCTTCTAGTTTACAAGTATCTCTTTCATTTTGAATGATTTTGAGTTTTTTGCTCAAAGAGATTTTTGCTTTAGTCAGTTTCAAACTTTCAGATTACAACTTATCATAAGTTGTTTTCAAATCTTCATCACTTTCAGAGTCAGTATGACTCTTCTCAGTGTCTCCACTTGACTCAGCGTGACTACTTTCATCACTTCTATCCTTCTCATCAACTAACGAGGTAGTCTCAAGAATCCCAGAAAGGGACACAGTGAAAGCAGTACAGTATGATTATCAGTTTCTTCACTAGAAGAAGAACTGTCTGATTTTTCATTCTCGGAATCACTGTCATCCCAACAGGCATTCATCACCTTGCCCTTACTTTTCTTCTTGTTAGGACAGTTAGGTGAAATATGACCGAAGCCATGACATTCATAACATTGAACACCTTGGGGTTTCTTGTCGCCACTCTTGGAATTTTTCTTGATTTCCCAGGGCTTAGACTTTGACTTCTCAAAAGAGTTTCCTCCCTGTTTGGGATTGAACCTCTTTTTCGTTCTAAAAAATTTTCGAAATTTTTTAACGAAGAGTGCCATTTCTTCCTCATCCATCTCTCCATCACTGTTATCGTCATCCAAAGATTCCTTAATTGATTTCAAGGCTAAAGATTTGGTTTTCTTGGATGGTCTAAGATTGAGTTCATAAGTTTGGAGTGAATCAACTAATTCTTCAATCTTCAGAGAGTCAACATTTTTACTCTCTTCAATAGCAGTGACCTTGGGTTGAAATCTCTCAGGTAGAGATCTAAGGACTTTTCTAACTATCTTGGACTCAGTTAATCTCTCACCTAAGTTGAAACTAGCATTGACAATGTCACTAAGTTTTGCATAAAATTCATCAAATGTGTCATCGTCTTCCATTTTCAAATATTCAAATTTGGTGGTTGACATTTGGAGTTTTGAGATTTTAACAGTGGTCGTACCCTCATGGGTAATCTCTAGTATGTCCCATGCCTCCTTTGCTGTTTCACATGAAGAAATTCGTCTGAATTCCTCAGCTGTGACTGCAGTAAAGATAGCATTGAGTCCTTAGTATTCCAACCACTTATCTCAAGCTCTTCTCTGGTCCATTCATTAGAATATTTGACGACAGTCAAATCACCTAGAGTTTTCACAGGCGTAGTCCACCCATTTTGGATAGACATCCAAATTCTCTCGTCAATCGATTTGAGAAAAGCTCTCATACGGGCTTTCCAATATGCGTAATTATTCCCATCGAACAGTGGGGGATGAGAGACTGAACCGCCCTCTCTTAAAGTACTCATGATCACAGAGTAAGATATACAGGATCACACTCAAGGGTTTAGTCTTAAACGTGAACCCGCTTTGATACCAATTGAAATTACTCTGATCAATGATCTCTATGACCTAGAGGGGGGGTGAATAGGTCTATCTAAGAACTTCTACCCAATTTTTAATTTTTTATCTAATTAGATTGGAAATCAATGAACCATTCACACAAACAATCCACACAAATCAAACACAGCAGATTTTTACATGGAAAACCCTTACGGGAAAAAACCACGGGACCTCGTCCAGCAACAAACTTCACTATAAGAAGAATTCAAGTACAAGACAAGACCTTACCCAAGCCGGACTCGACGTTCCTAGGTACAGAATCTTACTCTTGATTTCCACGAACCAGCAGGTTCGATCTCCGCTGTAGCAGCTTCGGTTCCTAACCGACCAAATCTTCTCAAGCTACTTCAATACCACGATCACACACGATCGATCTCCTTCCACGAAGGCTCCGGATCATACACCGGACATACACACGAAGTGTAGGGTTGTGAATCAATTTAGAAAGCTTCAAACCCTAGAGGGATCTCATACAGATCTAAGATCACACAATGCAAGATCAAACGAATAGATCTATACTTGCATTCTCTATGATGATTGAAAAAGGAGGGATCACTAAAGATCTATGAAGAACAATGGAAAAAGCCCTAGAAGGGTTTCTCAGACCTCTACACTTTCAAAAATAAACAAATATACGAATTAGGTCTCCAAAAAGTTGTTTATATAGGGTTTAGAAAAGAGTCCAGAAAAAATAAAATTATGTTTACAAGGACCGATCGATCGGTGCTTATTACCGATCGCTCGGTCCAAAACTGATCGATCGCTACTTTCACCGAGAGATCGGTTAAAAATAGTCTCTCTGGAAAAATACCCCATATAAAGTTTTTGACCAGTCGATAGCTACCGATCGCTCGGTAGGCCACCGATCGATCGGTCGCAACACCGAGCGATCGGTTGAGACAGAATTTCAGCCTAAACATTTTTCTTTTGTTTTTGTTTGATTCAAAATAGATCAAACCTCTTTGGTAGGCTTAAAACTATTCTCCTAGGTATGTTTAGAGTTATCTAAGTCAAATCCAACCTAGGTAGGGGTCTCTAAGTCCATTACCTGTCTAGATCCGGAGTAAAAACTTTTTCTTCAATATCTTCAGTCTTCTTGAAACTTTAACTCTTCCGACAAGTTGAACAAGACACAACTCTTATGACCTATCTAAAGATCACGGAATTTGCCAACACCTATTTCTGGATTTAGAAGTGGCCTTATCCACAGCTGAGGCTGAGTATATGGCAGCTGGACTTTGTTGTGCTCAAACTCTCTATATGAAACAACAGCTAGAAGATTTTAAACTTATCTATACTAAAATTCCTATTAAGTGTGATAATACAAGTGCAATTTGCATGACTAAGAATCTCATTCAACACTCAATAACTAAACACATAGAAATAAGATATCATTTTATTAGAGATCATGTGCAAAATGGAAATGTTATCTTGGAATTTGTGGATACATTTAATCAGCTTGATGATATTTTCACCAAACCACTACAATCTGACAGGTTTAGTGCTCTGAGAAGAGAATTGGGTATGACTAGTCTGAGTGATCTAATTTAATCAAGATCAAAAGCAATCAAAAATTTAAAATCTTTAATTTGATATGCCTATAACTTGTTTGATTGTTTAATAGTTTGAATTAAATACATTATGTAGAGCCCTGGAATTTGAGTTCACTGTTCATGTGAATAGTGCCCTTACATGATGTGTGTAAAGGCCTAACGCCTTCCTTGGTGTTTTGGTTATTATGGTGAGTCAAGTGATGGTTTAGGTACATGTTTTGAGTCTCAAAGAGAGTATAAACATACTCTAAGTGGGTGAAAGAAATGGGTATAAAATTCCCTAAGTGTTTAATGAGTTATACGTGAATAGTGCGGTGAATAGTGCTAGTGCGCAAGGCATAAAAAGGCCACGGCATATCATGCATGTCGGTGTGAATTTAAAGATCACCGAAGTGGGTTAAAAGCCTATGAGAACGAATTATGAGGTGTGAGTAGGGTTTTGGAACCAAGGGAAAAGAGTGTGAAAGCACTCAAAATGTTCTAGGTGTTGAAGAGGCATGTTTTGGCATTTCCCTCAACTTCAAGAAGCTCTTGTTTGATCATCGATGATCGGAATCGAGTGATTCCTGATTTTTTGGAAAGGAATTGGAACCCTCTTCAAGGTTCATATTGATCAATTTCCCTGACTTTGAGGCCGGGTTGAGTCAAAAGTTCGATTTCCAAAGTCGGGACTGTTGGAAATCTGGACTGTCGAAACCATTTGCAGATCAGTCGGCTTTAGAGCCATTTTTGGAATATTAAAACTTAAAATTTAAAGTTGTATAAAACATGAAAGTTGTTCCCCTTCGAAATAAAAATCCAACGCAAGTTGAATCAAATGTTATGCCCAAAATACCGAAGGGCAGTTTTGCAGACAAACTCGCTCGAGCAAGATCCAAACCCGCTTGAGCGAGATCGACCAAAACAATGTTTTTGAGCCCAGGGAGCAACCCACTCGAGCGAGATGGAAGCCCGCTCGAGCGAGATTGCATAGATATGTTTTTTTTAGGGTTTTTCTCAACCCAAACACCTATGAATACCCCATTTTCGGGGAACCAAGGTTTCTAACACCTAGAGAAGGATATTTTGAGAGAAAAAGGAGGAAACTTAGGTTTCCAAAAGGGGGCTTTGTAGTAGATCAAAGAGGAGCTCGAATCATCACTTTCCAAGCTTCCTCAAGCTTGGATCTCATCCTCATACGCCATTGGAGCTTGGATCTTCATCCACAAGCTTGGGTTTCACTTCTACAACCTTCCTCAAGCTTCTTCAAGTATTGGATCAAAGGGATTTCATCCCAAAAGGTAGATACACTCTACTAGGTTCTTATTTCATAAACCATTATTGATAAATATGATTTTCTTGACAAATATAGACATAGATAGCATTATACTTGTGTAAATCAACTTTCCTAGCCATTGATTTTATGGATCCCTTTCTATATCAAGATAAAATCCTATGAATGATGATGTGAGTTAAAAGTGATGATGCTATGCTTTCAACCAACAAATAAAAGACGGTATTTATTGAGATGTTTTATATGTTAGTATCCAAAGATGAAAAGCATGTTAAAAGCCACAAGTTTTGGGAAAAACAAGTAGAAAAACCTAATTTTCAATGTGATTGGATGATGTAATGCTATTGTATATGGATTATTGTGATGGATGAATTATGTAGAGCCCCGGACTTTTTCATGCTTAATACATGGCACTTTCGTAGCCAATTTGCCGTTAAAGTATTACAATTAATAAATAAGGAAGAAATTAGAAATTCTAAAACCTCAGAAATATTCCTTTTCAAAGTACGAACCCAACGCAAGTTGAATCGTCGAAATCCGACGAGCGAGTCAAAAGATATGGCCAAAACAGTTTGGACCTGCAGGCAACCGATCGCTCAGTCCATGGAGCGATCGATCGGTAGCTATCGACTAGTCAAGATTTTTGTATGGAGAAATTTTCCAGAGAGTGAAATTTTAACCGATCGCTCGGTTATGAAACCGATCGATCGGTAGGCAACCGATCGATCGGTCATTAACACCGATCGCTCGGTACTCGCGTTTTTGCAGAATTTTCACTAAGGGCATTTTCGGAATAAGGGTGTTATACCTTTTCTTATATAGGATTGCCCGAGCCTTTAGGGCTCATTCTAAACACTTAGAAGAATTGGGAGATTAGAAGAGAGGAGAAAGGGTTCCTAAACCTAGGGTTTCCATTTTGGAGAGAAATCAAAGGGGTTTTCAAGACCCACAATCACCTCAAGCTTGGATTACTTCAAGATTTTGATTCAAGCACGCGAGGAGGAGTTTCTCCAAGCTAGGGCAGCGCCTCACGAACGTTCTTGGAGGAGTTTTCTTCCTCATTTCTTCAAGGTCGGTACTTCTTGCTACCCTCCTAGTTATAGTTCATTCTTTTCCTTTATTTCTCATTGTTTTCTTTCATTTACACATGTGCTATGAGATGGATGAGTGTGAATGGTGAATGGAGACGGAATGGGCGATTGGATGCTGTGTGTATGATGTAATGAGCAAAAAGGGGAAGGGCATTGTACTAATAATAAACATACAAGTATGTTGTGATTGTAAACCCACCTAGAAAAGCATGATGTAGGTTTAACGAATAATGAACACACCATGTTTGATGAAATGCCAAGGTGAATACAAATGGGTTGTAAATTAAGAAATTGCATGCTTAAATGCTTATGGAATTGCTAGGGCTCATGATAGTGTGATTTCTCGTTTCCCTAAATTACATGAATATTGACTTGCTCAAATGTTATGTGTATTGTAAATTACCCAATTGTCATGTTTAAATTCAAATGCAAGTATGCACACGATCCCACGAGCACGGCATGCATGACATGATTTACCGAGGTTTTCAAGAAAATGATTAGAGGTGGGACATATCCTATGATATGCTTTACCTCGCTTTTCACAAGAAAACAAGAACAAACATTCTACGAGGTGTCTCCCCTCACTCACAAGTGCATAGCATAAAGAAGGGCCTCCCTTCCCTCGCAAGTACATACATATCATGAAGAAGGGTCTCCCTTCCCTCTCAAGGCATCTCACAAGCGCATCTCGCAAGTACATCTTACAAGTGTATCTCACAAGTTACATGATCACAAGCAAGCATGACATGACATAGCATGACAAGCATGAGCATTCTAGGAAGAAGGGTCTCCCTTCCCTCACAAGTAGATTACTTTTCAGAACAAGCAAGCATGATACACGCATGGCATGACATGACACGAATGATACAAGCATGACACGCATGACACAGTAGACAAGGTTTCAAGCATAAAAAGGGTAATTTCAGTCAAGTCAAGTGCACAAGATTTCAAGGGTTTTACCGGCTTTTATGAATGCAAACATGATGAATTATATTGCTTTACTTTATTGTCATGATATGAATCATTCCTGCTTTATATGCGTGAATTGTTTCCTGCTTTATGTATGTTATCCGTATACTATGACTGTTGGTTAGTGCTTGGTACCCGCTGAGTATTCCATGCTCAGCCGTACTTCTTATGTCGGCAGGTGATGGCGGAGCAGCTGCTCCTTTTGATGTCTGTGCTCCGAGCCCTTGGGTGGAGGAGGAGTACGTCGAGGAACCTTTGGAGGAACCTCCAGTAGAGGGTTACCATTAGGTGGTTGTAGATTCTGAGTGATATAGCTGTGGGTGAGTTGAGAGAGACATATCCATGTAATTTGGCGGGTCTGTCCGCACTTTCTTTTGGATTTCTTTTGTGTAAACTTGGATTTGTATATACATATAGAGGTTTGTTTAGACTTCCGCTGTGCTTTATGGTTATGTTTCCGCTACGATGTCCTCTATTGTATATGCTCTGAGGGTTTTGCAGGTTGGTTTGTCAAGCAAGTCATGACTAGTCGTCCAAAGTTCACTCTAACTCATAGGGTGGATTTTGGGTCGCGACAGAAGTGGTATCAGAGCTTAGGCTTTAGGTCTTTAGGGTCACTTAGTATCTAATACCACGGCTTGACAAGAGCATATGTCGGAAAAAAAAAAAAAAAGAGTTAGGATGGAAGTAAGTCGGAAGTGAGTCTTGTTCCAAGTGTGAGACTAAATGTTAGTCTTAGTCTAAAAGGGTTGCTCCAACTAAGTACAGGTCTTAGAAACGCTAGAACACCAAGGTATAATATTACAACTACTCTGGTGACTTGACGAGATGAATATGATGGTACTATACTATTTTATGTGGTATTGTTATATGGTATTATATGCTATATGGTGTGCGTACTATGTACTTATACTATTATGTGTGGTATTGTTAGGGGGTATTATATGTGGTGTGCATACTATATGTCACATACTAAGTGACAACCCATGTGTTAGGAATGAATTCCCAGTTAGACTCATGAGTTGAGTAATACTCAAGCTAGAGTCCAGACTAGGTGTGAGTTGGTAAATGGTGATAGGTCCTTATCATACCCTGTACTATGGGGTCCTTCCGAGTGAGACAGTAGGATTCTCCTTCGTCTTACAAGTTTAGCAAAATTAGGAATTTGCGAAAATAGGGACATAGGCTTGATATGTAACATTATGAGTATTCGGTGTAATTTTAACTTGTTAAACTATACTTAATGCATCTTACATCACAAATAAATATAAGTCACACATCATGGTATGACGATAATTCCATGAAACCCCACGACTAGTAGAAACGGATATAGATAGTAATTTGTTTTAAACTCAAGGAACAAATATAATTTTAACAACCCAGGGATGCTCGATGCACGCTTCTAAGTACAGTTGCGCATTTTCTGCAGCACGTCTTAGACCCAGTGCTCAGTCCCAACAAAAAAATAAAAAAAAATAAATAATAATAATTTTTGGACGAGCTCACGGATGTCTGATGCACGTTTTTAGATGCGCGCCTGCAGCAAGTCCTAGACTCAGTGCTCGGTCCTAGTCTAGATACAGATGCGCGTTCATTCTGCAGCACGTTCTAGACACGATGCCAGTCCAAAATAATAAAGAAATTACTAACTCCAACGGGTAGCATGCACATTCATACATATCATGAGCATCATACATAGCATAGGCATCATGCATCGCATAAGCATCATACATTTCATACACGGCACTCATTTCATACATGGCATGATCATCACACGGATATCAAAAAATATCATATACATATCTCGCATGCATCATGTAGATCTTAGAAGCTTTATACATGTCACCAGATTTAGAGGACATCACCTAAACAACTCAATTAGATGAACTAGTCATTAGTATTAGTTTCAAACGGGCTAAGGTCTTAAGTGTGTGATAAGTTAATTCCATAATCGAGTGTGAAGCTTATCATCGCTAAGAAAAACTACTTGTATAATTATACGATTATAATTGTACTTAGATATATACACAATGTGCTCGCATAGGTTAGGGGCTTGAGTCCAACTTCTGCTTAGGAGAAGTTGTTGCCCTTAAGTAGCAACTAAGGAGTTAGACTTAGACCATAACCAGTTGCAACACAACCAACATCGCATCTTGGCTTCGCTAGGAACCTTAGAGTATATTATTATGCTATGGTATGTGTATCTTGATGTATGTTCTAGACTTTGATAAATACTTACTATTATGAAAATGCAATATCGGATTTTGCTGGGATTCAAGTTAGACTCATGTTGTAGAGCCCCAGACCTTTTCACATTTAATGCATGACACTTTCATAGCCATTTTTCCTTTAAAGTAGTACAATTAATAAATAAGGAAGAAATTGAAAATTCCAAAACGTCAAAAATGTTCATTTTCAAAGTACGAACCCAACGCAAGTTGAATCGTCAAAATTCGACGAGCGAGTCAAAAGTTATGGCCAAAACAGTTTGGACCTGCAGACCATCGATCGCTCGGTCCATGGAGCGATCGATTGGTCCAAAACCGATCGCTCGGTAGCTATCGACTGGTCAAGATTTTTGTATGGGGAAATTTTTCAAAGAGTTGATTTTTGGTCGAGAGCTCGGTAAACACACCGATCGCTCGGTAGGCAACCGATCGATCGGTCATTAACACCGATCGCTCGGTACTCGCGTTTTTGCAGAAATTTCAGTAAGGGTATTATGGTCTTTTGGTCGGTTTACTCTTACCTTAAGAGTCTTGCCCGAGCCCTTAGGGCATCATTCGACACTTAGAGAGTTTGAGAGAATAGGAGAAAGGGGAGAAGGTGATTCCAACCTAGGGCTTGTCTTTGGAAGAGAAATCAAAGGGTTTTGAGACCCTAGATCAACCCCAAGCCCGTTTTCTTCAAGATCAAGGCTCAAGCATTCGAGGAGCTCGTGATCCAAGCTAGGGCAGCAGCTACATGGTCGTTTTTGGAAGGGGTTTCTTCCTCATTTCTTCAAGGTCGGCACTTCTTGCTACCCTCCTAGTTATAGTTCCTTCTTTTACTTTATTTCTCTTTTTTTTCTTTCATTTACACATGTGCTATGAGATGGATGGGTGTGAATAGTGAATGGAGACGGAATTGGCGATTGGATGCCGTGTTAAATGATGTGATGAATGAAATGGGGAGGGCATTGTATCCATAATGAACAAACACGTATGATGTGAGCATCACCCACCTAGAAAAGCATGTTGTAGGGTTAATAAATAATGAATGCACCATGTTGGATGAAATGCCAAGGTGAATGAAATGAATAATAAAGTAAGACATTGCATGTTTAAGGTTTATGGAAATTGCTAGGCTCATGATAGTGTGATTGTTCGCTTTCCCTAAATGATATGAATTACTCAAATGCCATATTTAATTCCAAATGCAAGTATGCACACGACGTCACGAGCACGCATACATGACATGATTTACCGAGGTTTTCAAGAATGGGATTTAGAGGTGGGGCATATCCTACGATATGTTTTACCTCGCTTTTGGCAAGGACAAGACAATCATGCATTTTCATAAGAAGGGTCTCCCTTCCCTCGCAAGTGCATACATATCATAAGACACCCTTCCCTCGCAAGTGCATACATATCATAAGAAGGGTCTCCCTTCCCTCGTAAGTGCATCTCACAAGGACATCTCACAAGTGAATCTCACAAGTGGAAGGACAAGCATGAGCATTCTAGGAAGAAGGGTCTCCCTTCCCTCACAAGTAGATTACTTTTCAGAACAAGCAAGCATGATACACGCATTATACAAGCATGACACGCATGACACGGTAGACGAGGTTTCAAGCATAAAAAGGGTAATTACAGTCAAGTCAAGTGCACAAGATTTCAAGGGTTTTACCGGCTTTTATGAATGCAACATGATGAATTATATTGCTTTACTTTATTGTCATGATATGAATCATTCCTGCTTTATATGCGTGAATTTTTTCCTGCTTTATGTATGCTATCCGTATGCTATGACTGTTGGTTAGTGCTTAGTACCCCGCTGAGTATTCCATGCTCAGCCGTACTTCTTATGTCGGCAGGTGATGGCGGAGCAGCTGGTCCTTTTGATGTTTGTGCTCCGAGCCCTTGGGTGGAGGAGGAGTACATCGAGGAACCTTTGGAGGAACCTCCAGTAGAGGGTTACCATTAGGTGGTGGTAGATTCTGAGTGGATTAGCTGTGGGTGAGCATGAGTGATTATATCCATGTATTTTGGCGGGCATGTCCGCACTTTCTTTGTTTTGATTTCTTTATATTAAACTTGGACCATGTGTATATACTTAGAGGTTGTTAGACTTCCGCTGTGTTTTATAGTTATGTTTCCGCTGTCATCCTCTATTGTATATGCTCTGTGGGTTTTTGCAGGTTGGTTTGTCAAGCAAGTCATGTAAGTCATGTAAGCCATGATTAGTCGTCCAAAGTTCACTCTAACTCCTAGGGTGGGTTTTGGGTCGCTACAGAAGTGATATCAGAGCTTAGGCTTTAGGTCTTTAGGGTCACTTAGAATCAAATACCACGGCTTGACAAGAGCATATGTTAGGAAACAAGTTAGGAAGGAAGTATGTAGGGAGCGAGTCTGGTTCCAAGTGTAAGACTAAACTTTAGTCTTAGTCTAAAATGGTTGCTTTAACCAAGTACGGGTCCTAGGTACGCTAGAACATATAATGTGATGAATACTCTGATGACTTGATGTGATGTGTATTAGTATTATACAACTAATACAAATTGAATTATTGTGAAATGGCATTGAAATAAACTGTGGTTTCAAGTTAGACTCATGTGGTGTTATTATTCTCAGGACTTTAGTCATGAGACGGAACACACGGAGTCATGGACCACATACCAGAGCTTCCTCTTCTTCACGGGATGAGGATGAGTAGTCGGACCTCTCTCAAGTCTTAGGCTCTATTGCTGAGACACTCGCCATACTGGCGGCTCGGCAGGCTATACCATCATCGGCGGCACCTCCTCCACTGCCCGCAGCTCTAGTACATCGTACCGCTGGAGTTGAGGCATTCAGGAGATTGAGGCCTCCATCCTTCCATGGGAGTGTGGACCCTCTTGCTGCGGAGGCATGGATCCTCCAGATGGAGAAGATCTTTGCGGTCCTCTCACCTACAGAGGAGGATAGAGTAGCATGGGCAGTTTTCATGCTAGAGAGCAAAGCCCACCATTGGTGGTTGTCCGCATTGAGGATGCGAGATTTGACCATGCAGGGTCAACCTTGGACTTGGGATGAGTTCAAGGACGCTTTTTACAAGAAGTATTTTCCGATTGGAGCACGGGAAAAGAAAGAGAGAGAATTCATCAACCTCGAGCAAGGTTTGATGTCGGTGGCACAATACGAGGCAAAGTTCTCGGAGCTATCATGCTTCGCGACTCACATGGTTGCCACCGAGGCAATGAAGGCAAGAAGGTTTGAGCAAGGGCTCAAAGATGTTATCATGGAGAAGGTTTCGGTTTTCAGACATGCTACCTACCCTGAGGTAGTAGACAAGGCCTTATTGGTCGAGGCCAATTCAGAGACATTGTCCAAGAAGAGGGAGTTGGCGAGAGGCCAAGCTAGTAGTTCAACACCTCCAGAGAGGCGGGCTCGTACCGGCCCTTATCAGTATGCATGGCCAGCACCACCGATGAGGCCATCTTATGCGCCTCCAGCTCCACGGCAGTATGTGCCTCAGGCACCGCGACCTCAGGCTCTTCTGGCCCCTCCGACCTATACACACGAGGTCTGCACTTCGTGCGGCCGAAGGCACCCGGCAGGAGATTGCCGAAGGGCATCGGGTGGATGCTTTCATTGTGGTCGCCAGGGCCATATGATCAGGGATTGCCCCAGTCGGCATTTACCAGGCCAGTCTCAGGGGATTAGGCCACCAGCATGCCCAGCAGGATCATATCAGGCATCATCTCAGACTACCCGGTCTACACCTCAGTCTCGCCAGGCAAACCAGGGGCGAGTTTTTGCCTTAACAGAGGGTGATGCACTTGCATCTGACGATGTAGTGCAAGGTACGCAGTTGTAGCTTATTTAATTATCCGTAAATTAAACTGTTAAGTATTAATTGATTGTGTACGTACTTGGAATGTTATATATGTATATATACCTACATGTATACACTGTTGATGCATGGATTAACTCCGCTAGTCAAAATTTCAGGAACCCTACTAGTCAATGAGTATTTGGCTCGAGTGTTGATTGATACCGGGTCTACTCATTCATTTGTCTCGCCGAGTTTTTCAGAAGGCTTTTCTGTAGAGCCAAGTCAGTTAGAACCGGAGTTAGCCATTTCGACTCCTCTCGGCAAAACAGTATTGGCAGATAAAGTGTATAGAAATAGTGTGGTCCAAGTTGGAAGCCACGAGTTGGCGGTTGATCTCATCGTCCTGGGATTCCAAGACTTTGATGTTATATTGGCAATGGAATGGTTAGCAGCGCATCATGGGCATGTAGCTTGCTTTGAGAAGATGGTACTCTTCAAGCCGGTAGAAGGAAAACCATTTCACTTTCGGGGGTTAAAAAGTAGAGATATCGCTCGTTTTGCGGCATTGAGCTTAGCGAACCTCGAGGCAAAGGACTCTTCGACTATTCCGGTCGTGAGTAAATTCCTGGATGTATTTCCAGAGGAGTTGCCAGGATTACCTCCAGACAGGGAGATTGAGTTTGTGATTGAGCTTACACCAGGCACAGCTCCCATCTCTCGGGCTCCGTATAGAATGGCCCCGGTAGAACTCAAGGAGTTGAAGACTCAGTTGGAGGAATTACAAGGCCTTGGTTTCATTCGACCAAGTGTCTCACCATGGGGTTCCCCGGTGTTGTTTGTTAAGAAGAAAGATGGTTCGATGCGGATGTGCGTCGATTACCGGCAATTGAACAAGGTCACTATAAAGAATAGGTATCCATTGCCTAGAATTGATGATTTGTTCGATCAGTTGAAGGGAGCGAGATTTTTCTCAAAGATAGATCTTCGATCGGGTTATCACCAGTTGAAGATTAAGGCGGAAGATATTCCCAAAACTGCTTTCAGGACTCGGTATGGACACTACGAGTTCTTGGTGATGCCTTTTCGACTCACGAACGCGCCGGCAGCCTTTATGGATTTGATGAACCGGGTGTTCCGGCCATATCTTGATAGGTGTGCGATTGTATTTGTTGATGACATTTTGGTCTATTCCCATTTAAGGGAAGATCACACACGCGACCTACGTCTTCCTTTGGAAATGCTAAGAGAGCACAAGCTATACGCCAAATTTAGCAAGTGTGAGTTTTGGTTGGATGAGGTGGCATTCCTAGGCCACGTTGTTTCTGCAGATGGTATCTCGGTAGATCCAAAGAAGATCGAAGCAGTTATGAGTTGGGCGAGGCCCAAGAATGTTACCGAGATACGTAGCTTTCTTGGGTTGGCAGGCTACTACAGGAGATTCGTAGAGGGTTTCTCTAGCCTTGTAGCACCGCTCACTTACCTGACAAGGAAGAACGCCAAGTTTGTGTAGAGTGATAAGTGCGAGATCAGTTTCACGGAACTGAAGAAGAGGCTTACTACAGCCCCTGTCCTTACAGTGCCATCTGGACCTTATGGGTATGAGGTGTATAGTGATGCCTCACACGTTGGACTTGGGTGTGTACTCATGCAGCACAAGAAAGTCATTGCCTATGCATCAAGGCAATTGAAGGAGCATGAAAAGAATTATCCCACGTACGACTTGGAGCTTGCGGCGGTCGTGTTTGCACTTAAGATTTGGCGTCATTACCTTTATGGGGTGGAGTTCTATGTGTTTACCGATCACAAGAGTCTCAAGTATCTCTTTTCCCAAAAGGAGCTGAATCTAAGGCAACGGCGTTGGATGGAATTTTTGAAAGACTATGATTGTACCATTCAATACCACTCGGGTAAAGCAAATGTAGTGGCTGATGCTTTGAGTAGAAGACCTCCGGGGTTATTAGCATGCATGTTAGTGCAGGAATGGAAGCTACTTGAAGACTTGGCAAATCTGGACATTAGTGTGAATGACTCTATCCGTAGTCCTATCTTGGAAAATGTCACGGTTCGGCCATACATTATAGATTTGATCCAAGAATACCAGGCCACGGATGCTGAATTGTTGGCTTATCGGGACAAGGAAGTTGCTAAGGGTAGTGAGGACTTCTCTCTCACTAGCCAAGGTGCTATCACATTCAAGGGAAGGCTGTGTGTCCCAGCCAATGCAGATCTTCGGAGGGAGATTATGGATGAAGCCTACCGGGCAAAGTACACTGTGCATCCAGGGGGTACAAAGATGTACCGGAACCTCAAGAGTCACTTTTGGTGGCAGAATATGAAGAGGGATGTTGCAGAATATGTGGCACGGTGCTTAGTGTGCCACCAGGTGAAAGCAGAACACATGCCACCCGCCGGTCTATTGCATTCTCTTCCTATTCCCGAGTGGAAATGGGAGAACATATCCATGGATTTCATAGTTGGCTTGCCAAAAACGGCAAAGGGCTTAGATGCAATTTGGGTTGTAGTAGACCGTCTGACGAAGTCTGCGCACTTCCTACCCTACCGAACTACTTTCAACTCTAGCCAGTTGGCCGCTCTATACATCAAGGAAGTGGTGAGGTTGCACGGAGTGCCCGTCAGTATTGTGTCGGATCGGGATCCAAGATTCACGTCAAGATTTTGGAAAAGTTTCCAAGAGGCTATGGGTTCCCGACTTGATTTCAGCACCGCTTTTCATCCACAGACGGATGGAAAAACCGAGAGAGTGAACCAAGTCATTGAAGACATGCTTCGGGCTTGTATGTTGGATTTCAGAGGCAGTTGGGAAGAGCACTTGCCTTTGGTTAAATTCGCCTATAATAACAGCTATCAGGCGAGTATCCAAATGGCACCATTTGAGGCCTTGTATGGGCGAAGTTGTAGGTCTCCTCTCTATTGGGATGAGGTAGGAGAAAGGAAAGTACGGGATCCGGAGTTGATTGAGCAAACTGCAAACACAGTTAAGATCATTCGGGATCGATTGAAAGCCGCTCAAGATCGCAAGAAAAGTTATGCGGACACGCGCCGACGGGACTTGGAATTCTAGGTTGGGGATCGAGTCTTTGTGAAAGTATCTCCTATCAAAGGGATCATGAGATTTGGCAAGCGAGGCAAGCTCAGTCCTCGGTATGTTGGGCCTTTTGAGATTATCACGCGAGTTGGTGAGGTTGCTTACAGGGTAGCTCTCCCACCTCACATGGCCGGAGTTCACAACGTTTTCCATGTGTCTATGCTTCGGAAGTACATTGCGGATCCTTCGCATGTCATAGACTTGGAACCGTTGGAGATTCGAGAGGACCTCACCTTGATTGAAAAGCCGGTTCAGATTTATGATCGAAGAGATCAAGTGCATCGCAACAAGACAATCCCTTTGGTTCTTGTGCAATGGCAACACCATGCTCGGGAAGAAGCTACATGGGAGCGTGAAGCCGAAGTCAAAGCGAAGTACCCAGAATTAATTGAATGAGTTTTTGTATAAGTTTGTATATGAAATGTAATTTTCTTTTTGGTTTGTAATGCAAGTAGCGTCTAAATTTCGAGGAAAAAAATTTTGTAAAGGGGGGAGGATGTAGAGCCTCGGACCTTTTCACATTTAATGCATGACACTTTCATAGCCATTTTGCCTTTAAAGTAGTACAATTAATAAATAAGGAAGAAATTGAAAATTCCGAAATGTCAGAAATGTGCCTTTTCGATGTACGAACCCAACGCAAGTTGAATCGTCAAAATCCGACGAGCGAGTCAAAAGTTATGGCCAAAACAGTTTGGACCTGCAGACCACCGATCGCTCGGTCCATGGAGCGATCGATCGGTCCAAAACCGATCGCTCGGTAGCTATCGACTGGTCAAGATTTTTGTATGGGGAAATTTTCCAGAGAGTTGATTTTTGGTCGAGAGCTCGGTCAACACACCGATCGCTCGGTAGGCAACCGATCGATCGGTCATTAACACCGATCGCCCGGTACTCGCGTTTTTGCAGAAATTTCAAGGGTATTATGGTCTTTTGGTCGGTTTACTCTTACCTTAAGAGTCTTGCCCGAGCCCTTAGGGCATCATTCAACACTTAGAGAGTTTGAGAGAATAGGAGAAAGGGGAGAAGGCGATTCCAACCTAGGGCTTGTCTTTGGAAGAGAAATCAAAGGGTTTTGAGACCCTAGAACAACCCCAAGCCCGTTTTCTTCAAGATCAAGGCTCAAGCATTCGAGGAGCTCGTGATCCAAGCTAGGGCAGCAGCTACATGGTCGTTTTTGGAAGGGGTTTCTTCCTCATTTCTTCAAGGTCGGTACTTCTTGCTACCCTCCTAGTTATAGTTCCTTCTTTTACTTTATTTCTCTTTGTTTTCTTTCATTTACACATGTGCTATGAGATGGATGAGTGTGAATAGTGAATGGAGACGGAATTGGCGATTGGATGTCGTGTGAAATGATGTGATGAATGAAATGGGGAGGGCATTGTATCCATAATGAACAAACACGTATGATGTGAGCATCACCCACCTAGAAAAGCATGTTGTAGGGTTAATAAATAATGAATGCACCATGTTGGATGAAATGCCAAGGTGAATGAAATGAATAATAAAGTAAGACATTGCATGTTTAAGGTTTATGGAAATTGCTAGGGTCATGATAGTGTGATTGTTCGCTTTCCCTAAATGATATGAATTACTCAAATGCCATATTTAATTCTAAATGCAAGTATGCACACGACCTCACGAGCACGCATACATGACATGATTTACCGAGGTTTTTAAGAATGGGATTTAGAGGTGGGGCATATCCTACGATATGTTTTACTTCGCTTTTGGCAAGGACAAGACAATCATGCATTTTCATAAGAAGGGTCTCCCTTCCCTCGCAAGTGCATACATATCATAAGAAGGGTCTCCCTTCCCTCGCAAGTGCATCTCACAAGGACATCTCACAAGTGAATCTCACAAGTGGAAGGACAAGCATGAGCATTCTAGGAAGAAGGGTCTCCCTTCCCTCACAAGTAGATTACTTTTCAGAACAAGCAAGCATGATACACGCATGATACAAGCATGACACGCATGACACGGTAGACGAGGTTTCAAGCATAAAAAGGGAATTGCAGTCAAGTCAAGTGCACAAGATTTCAAGGGTTTTACCAGCTTTTATTAATGCAACATGATGAATTATATTGCTTTACTTTATTGTCATGATATGAATCATTCCTGCTTTATATGCGTGAATTTTTTCCTGCTTTATGTATGCTATCCGTATGCTATGACTGTTGGTTAGTGCTTAGTACCCGCTGAGTATTCCATGCTCAGCCGTACTTCTTATGTCGGCAGGTGATGGCGGAGCAGCTGCTCCTTTTGATGTCTGTGCTCCGAACCCTTGGGTGGAGGAGGAGTACATCGAGGAACCTTTGGAGGAACCTCCAGTAGAGGGTTACCATTAGGTGGTGTTAGATTCTGAGTGGATTAGCTGTGGGTGAGCATGAGTGATTATATCCATGTATTTTGGCGGGCATGTCCGCACTTTCTTTGTTTTGATTTCTTTATATTAAACTTGGACCATGTGTATATACATAGAGGTTGTTAGACTTCCGCTGTGTTTTATAGTTATGTTTCTGCTGTCATCCTCTATTGTATATGCTCTGTGGGTTTTTGCAGGTTGGTTTGTCAAGCAAGTCATATAAGCCATGATTAGTCGTCAAAAGTTCACTCTAACTCCTAGGGTGGGTTTTGGGTCGCGACACATGTGGTGCTATTATTCTCAGGACTTTAGTCATGAGGCGGGGCACACGGGGTCGTGGACCACACACCAGAGCTTCATCTTCTTCAAGAGATGAGGATGAGTAGCCGGACCTCTCCCAGGTCTTAGGCTCTATTGCTGAGACACTCGCCATACTGGCGGCTCGGCAGGCTATACCATCATCGGCGGCACCTACTCCACCGCCCACAGCTCCAGTACATCGTACCGCTGGAGTAGAGGCATTTTGGAGATTGGGGCCTCCATCGTTCCATGGGAGTGTGGACCCTCTTGCTGCGGAGGCTTCTGTCGCGTCTCGAAACCCACCCTAGGAGTTAGAGTGAACTTTGGACGACTAATCATGACTTACTTGACAACTAACCTGCAAAACCCACAGAGCATATACGATAGAGGACAAAACAGCGGAAACATGCTCTAACATGGTATAGCGGAAGTCTACCAAACCTTTATGTATATACATAATCAATCCAAGTTTATACAAAAAGAATCCAAAAGAAAGTGCGGACATGCCCGCCAAAATACATAAATCTGACTCTCGTCTCACCCACAGCTAAACCACTCAGAATCTACAACCACCTATTGGTAACCCTCTACTGGAGGTTCCTCCAAAGGCTCCTCGACGTACTCCTCTTCCACCCATAGACCAGGAGCACAAACATCAAGTGGAGCAGCAGCTCCCTCAGAACCTGCCGACATAAGAAGTACGGCTGAGCATGGAATACTCAGCGGGTACTAAATACTAACCAACAATTATAGCATAGAAATGGCAACACATGATCAGGAGAAATTCATATATGTCAAATGGAAACAATTCATATCATACAAGGAAGTAAAGCAGTTTATAATCATGCTTGAAATTCGTAGAAAGCCGATAAATCCTCTTAAAAACATCGTGCACTTGACTTGACTTGAAATCTCTTTTCGTACTTGAAATCTTGTCTTGTCTATCTTGCTTGATTCTTGTATGTCGTGTCATGTCATGCATGCTTGCTTGTGGTCATGTAACTTGTGAGATATCCTTGTGAGATGTCCTTGTGAGATGCCTTGAGAGGGAAGGGAGACCCTTCTTTATGCAATGCACTTGTGAGGGAAGGGAGACCCTTCTTTATGATATGTATGTACTTGCGAGGGAAGGGAGACCCTTCTTCATGATATGCACTTGTGAGTGAGGGGAGACCCCTCGTGGAATATTGGTTCTTGTCTTCTTGTGAAAAGCGAGGTAAAACATATCGTAGGATATGCCCCACCTCTATCCATCTTCTTGGAAACCTCGATAAATCATGTCATGCATGCCGTGCTCTTGGGAACCGTGTACATACTTGCATTTAAATTTAAACATGACATTTGGGAAATTTCACCACACACATAACATTAAAGATTGAGCAATTCAATATTCATAGCATTTAGGGAAAGCAGGAAACACACTATCATGGGCCCTAGCAATATTCAGAATTTATTAGGCATGAATTTACTAATTTACAGCTCACTTTATTCACCTTGGCATTTCATCAAACATGGTGTGTTCATTATGGATTTACCCTACAACATGCTTTTCTAAATGGGTTTTTTTTTTTCTCAAATCATGCATGTATGTTCATTATTGAAACAATGCCCTTCCCCATTTGTTCATCACACACAACCATTGGCATCCAATCGCCCATTCCATCTCCATTCACCATTCACCATTTACCATTCTCCATTCACCATTCATCCATCTCATGACACATGTGTAAATGAAAGAAAATCAAAAGAAAGGAAGGGGAAAGAAGAACTATAACTAGGAGGGTAGTAAAAAGTACCGACCTTGAAGAGGTGAGGAAGAAACCCTCTTTCCAAATGACTGTGTAGTTGCTGCCCTAGCTTGGATCGCGAGCTCCACAATGCCTGAACCGAAATCTTGAAGAAAACGGGCTTGAGGTTGATCTAGGGTTTCAAAACCCCTTTGATTTCTCTCCAAAAATGGAAACCTTAGGTTGGAATCGCCTTCTCCCCTTTCTCCTATTCTCTCAAACTCTCTAAGTGTCGAATGATGCCCTAAAGGCTCGGGTTAAACTCTTAAGGTAAGAGTGAACTGATCAAAAGACCGTAATACCCTTACTGGGATTTCTGAAATGATGCGAGGACCGTGAATAGTGCTGAACACATTGTGCCGTGAATAGTGCCCACTCTACCCACTCGTTGTGTGGTGAATAGTACCCACTCGTTGTGCGGTGAACAGTGCCCACTCGTGGTGCCATGAATAGTGCCCACTCGTTGTGCGGTGAATAGTACCCGCTCGTTGTGCGGTGAATAGTACTCACTCGTTGTGCGGTGAACAGTGCCCACTCGTGGTGCCGTGAATAGTGCTCACTCGTTGTGCGGTGAATAGTACCCACTCGTTGTGCGGTGAATAGTATCCACTCGTTGTGTGGTGAACAGTGCCCACTCGTGGTGCCGTGAATAGTGCCCACTCGTTGTGCGGTGAATAGTACTCACTCGTTGTGCGGTGAATAGTACCCACTCGTTGTGCGGTGAATAGTACCCACTCATTGTGTGGTGAACAGTGCCCACTCGTGGTGCCATTGTCTTATGTACAGTGCGCCCGTGGTGAGTTGTACAACGTGCCCGTGGTGAGCTGCTCGGCGGATGCACAACGTATACGTTATTAGAGTACGTTGTCCGTGCTACGCTATCAGAGTACGACGTCAGAGCACGTCCTTAGTGCATAACCGAGCTACGATTTCCCACCGGTCCTGACTGTTTTGGCCATATCTTTTGACTCGTTCGTCCGATTTTGACGATTCAACTTGCGTTGGGCTCGTACTTCGAAAAGGAACATTCCTGACATTTCGAATTTTCCAATTTCTTCCTTATTTATTAATCATACCTCCTAAAAAGGCAAGATGACAACGAAAGTGTCATGTATTAAGCATGAAAAAGTCTGGGGCTCTACATCCTCCCCCCCTTACAAAAATTTCATCCTCGAAATTCAGACACTACTTGCATTACAAATCAAAAGAACATTACAAGTCATATACAGACTTCACACAGAAACTCATTCAAGTAATTCTGGGTACTTTGCTTTGACTTCGGCTTCACGCTCCCATGTAGCTTCTTCCCGAGCATGGTGTTGCCATTGCACAAGAACCAAAGGGATTGTCTTGTTGCGAAGCACCTGATCTCTTCGATCCAAAATCTGAACTGGCTTTTCAATCAAGGTGAGGTCCTCGCGAATCTCCAACTGTTCCAAGTCTATGACATGCGAAGGATCCGCAAGATACTTCCGAAGCATGGACACATGGAAGACGTTATGAACTGCAGCCGAGTGAGGTGGAAGAGCTACTCGATAAGCAACTTCACCAACCCGTGTTATAATCTCAAAAGGCCCAACATACCGAGGACTGAGCTTGCCTCGCTTCCCAAATCTCATGATCCCTTTGCTAGGAGATACTTTCACAAAAACTTGATCCCCTACTTGAAATTCTAAGTCCCTACGGCGTGTGTCCGCATAACTTTTCTGGTGATCTTGAGCGGCTTTCAATCGATCCCGGATGATCTTAACTGTGTTTGCAGTTTGCTCAATCAACTCCGGACCAAGTATTTTCCTTTCTCTTACCTCATCCCAATAGAGAGGAGACCTACAACTTCGCCCATACAAGGCCTCAAATGGTGCCATTTGGATACTTGCCTGATAGCTGTTATTGTAGGCAAATTCAACCAAAGGGAAGTGCTCTTCCCAACTGCCTCTGAAATCCAACATACAAGCTCGAAGCATGTCTTCAATGACTTGGTTCACTCTCTCGGTATGTCCATCCGTTTGTGGATGAAAGGCGGTGCTGAAATCAAGTTGGGAACCCATAGCCTCTTGGAAACTTTTCCAAAATCTTGACGTGAATCTTGGATCCCGATTTGATACAATACTGACTGGCACCCCATGTAGTCTAACTACTTCCTTGATGTATAGTGCAGCCAACTGACTAGAGTTGAAGGTAGTACGGTAGGGTAAGAAATGAGCGGACTTTGTCAAACGATCCACTACTACCCATATCGCATCTGAGCCCCTTGCCGTCTTTGGCAAGCCAACTATGAAATCCATGGATATGTTCTCCCATTTCCACTCGGGAATCGGAAGGGACTGTAATAAACCTGCGGGCCGCATGTGTTCTGCTTTTACCTGTTGACACACCAAGCATCGTGCTACATATTCCGCAACCTCCCTCTTCATATTCCGCCACCAAAAGTGACTTTTGAGGTTTCGGTACATCTTTGTGCCCCCTGGATGCACTGTGTACTTCGAACGATGTGCCTCATCCATTATCTCTCGTCGAAGATCTGCGTTGGCCGGAATACACAACCTTCCTTTGAATGTGATAGCACCCCGACTAGTGAGAGAGAAGTCCTCACTACCCTTAGCAACTTCCTTGTCCCGATAAGCCAACAATTCCGCATCCATGGCTTGATATTCTTGGATCAAATCTATAATGTACGGTCGAACCGTAACATTTCCCAAGATAGGACCACGGACAGAGTTATTCACACTGATGTCCAGATTTGCCAAATCTTCTAGTAGCTTCCATTCTTGAACTAACATGTGTGCTAACAACCCTTGAGGTTTTCTACTCAAAGCATCAGCCACTACATTGGCTTTGCCCAGGTGGTATTGAATGGTACAATCATAGTCCTTCAGAAATTCCATCCAACGCCGTTGCCTTAGATTTAGCTCCTTTTGGGAAAAGAGATACTTGAGACTCTTGTGATCAGTGAACACATAGAACTCCACCCCATAAAGGTAATGACGCCAAATCTTAAGTGCAAACACGACCGCCGCAAGCTCCAAGTGGTGCGTGGGATAATTCTTCTCATGCTCCTTCAATTGCCTTGATGCATAGGCAATGAATTTCTTATGCTGCATGAGTACACACCCAAGTCCAACGTGTGAGGCATCACTATACACCTCATACCCATAAGGTCCAGATGGCACAGTAAGGACAGGGGCTGTAGTAAGCCTCTTCTTCAGTTCCGTGAAACTGATCTCGCACTTATCACTCCATACAAACTTGGCGTTCTTCCTTGTCAGGTAAGTGAGTGGTGCTGCAAGGCTAGAGAAACCCTCTACGAATCTCCTGTAGTAGCCTACCAATCCAAGAAAACTACGTATCTCAGTAACACTCTTGGGCCTCGCCCAACTCATAACTGCTTCGATCTTCTTCGGATCCACCGAGATACCTTCTGCAGAAACCACGTGGCCTAGGAATGCCACCTCTTCCAACCAAAACTCACACTTGCTAAGTTTGGAGTATAGCTTGTGTTCTCTTAGCATTTCCAAAGCAAGGCATAGGTCGCGTGTGTGATCTTCCCGTGTCTGGGAATAGACCAAGATGTCATGCACAAATACAATCACGCACCTATCAAGGTGTGGCCGGAACACCCGTTTCATCAAATCCATAAAGGCTGCCGGCGCATTCGTGAGTCCAAAAGGCATTACCAAGAACTCGTAGTGTCCATACCGAGTCCTGAATGCAGTTTTGGGAACATCTTCCGCCTTAATCTTCAACTGGTGATAACCCGATCGAAGGTCTATCTTTGAGAAAAATCTCGCTCCCTTCAACTGATCGAACAAGTCGTCAATCCTAGGCAAGGGATACCTATTCTTTATAGTGACTTTGTTCAATTGCCTGTAATCGACACACATCCGCATCGAGCCATCTTTCTTCTTAACAAACAACACCGTGGCACCCCACGGTGAGACACTTGGTCGAATGAAACCAAGGCCTTGTAATTCCTCCAACTGAGTCTTTAACTCCTTGAGTTCAATAGGGGCCATTCTATATGGAGCTCTGAAAACAGGGGCTGTGCCTGGTGCAAGCTCGATCGCAAACTCAATCTCCCTGTCTGGAGGCAATCCTGGCAACTCCTCTGGAAATACATCCAGGAACTCACTCACAACCGGAATAGTCGATGAGTCCTTTGCCTCGGGGTTAGCTAAGCTCAACGCCGCAAAGCGGGCAATGTCTCTACTTCTCAACCCTCAAAAGTGAAATGGTTTTCCTTCTACCGGCTTGAAGAGTACCATTTTCTCAAAGCAAGCTACATGCCCATGATGTGCTGCTAACCAATCCATTCCCAATATAACATCAAAGTCTTGGAATCCAAGGACGATGAGATCAACCGCCAACTCGTGGCTCCCAACTTGGACTACACTATCTCCATACACTTTATCTGCCAATATTGTTTTGCCGAGAGGAGTCGAAATGGCTAACTCCAGTTCTAGATGACTTGGCTCTACAGAAAAGCCTTCTGAAAAACTCGACGAGACAAATGAATGAGTAGACCCAGTATCAATCAACACTCGAGCCAAACACTCATTGACTAGTAGGGCTCCTGAAATTTTAGCTAGTTACGTCAATTCAAGCATCAACTGTAGCACCCGAGACTTTTTCATCCTTAATGAATACCACCTTCATAGCTAATTGGCCGTTTTTATAGTCTAATTAATAAATAAGGGAGAAATCGGAAATTCCGACACGTTGGAAATGTTCGTTTTCGAAAGACGGATCCAACGCAAGTTGAATCGTCGAAATCCGACAAGCGAGTCAAAAGATATGCTCAAAACAGTCCAGACATACAGAAGACCGATCGCTCGGTCCAGTCAGCGATCGATCGGTCCATAACCGATCAATCGGTAGGTATCGCACGGTCAGAAATTTTGTATGGGAAAATTTTCCAGAGAGTGAGTTTTTGACCGATCGCTCGGTAGGCAACCGATCGATCGGTCATAACCACCAATCGCTCGGTCTTCGCGTTTTTGCAGAAATTTCAGTAAGGGCTTTATCGTCTTTTGGGGGTTAAACCCTTTCTCCTTAAGGCTTGCCCGAGCCTTAGGGCATCATTCACTATACTTAGAGAAATTTGGGAGATAAGAGAGAAGAGAAAAGGGTTTCCTAAACCTAGGTTGCTTTTGGAGAAGAAATCAAAGGGGTGAAGACCCTAGATCGTCCCCAAGCACGTTTTCTTCAAGATTTCAACTCAAGCTCGTGTGGAGGTGCATTCTCCAAGCTAGGGCAGCACTCACTCACGTTTTGAAAGAGATTTCTTCCCCCAACTCAAGTCCCCTTCAAGCAAAGGCTTCCTCCTTCCAAATAGAGCTTCTATTTCAAGGTTTCTTCAAGATCAAACTTTGATCTAAGGTTAGTACACCCTACTAACTTTCCCTAGCAATAACCTAGGTTTTCTAGTGTAAATGGTGATTATATATATTATGCTTTTCCTTCCCTATGCATTGTATTAACTCAACAAATATAAACAAGATAAGGGGAATGGAATAAATGTGTGGATGGAATGTCGATTGAGGCGATTGGATGCCGTATGGATGTTGTGTGATGTGTGAAAAGGAAATGGAAGATGGGCACTTTACAAATAACGAATGTACCTTGATGTCTTGATGAAACATACGCACTAAATAAGGGAAATGGAAGGACTAAGAAATGTGGCCCACCGGGTGTTTGATAAAATGACTAAACAAGAGATAAATTGACTTAATGAAGAAAATGGAAATAGAAATTGTGTAAATGTTCTTAGAAATGATAAATTGCTCAAATGTGCTATATGTTGCCTAAATTTTCATACCACCATGTTAAGGATTGAAATGCCATAGTCATGTGATCCGCCCATTCAAGTATGTCATCATGATTACCACTATTGACAAGCACGCATGCATGCATGAAACCGGGTTTTTCCAAGATTGTATTTGTATATGAAATGCAAGAGAGAACATGACAAGGAGGTTGGTAGCCCAAGGAAGGGTGCTAGCCTCTGGCTCACAAGAGAAATGAATCAAGAACATGACAAGGAGGTTGGTAGCCCAAGGAACATGACAAGGAGGTTGGTAGCCCAAGGAAGGGTGCTAGCCTCTGGCTCACAAGAGAAATGGAACAAGAACATGACAAGGAGGTTGGTAGCCCAAGGAAGGGTGCTAGCCTCTGGCTCACAAGAGAAACGGAACAAGAACATGACAAGGAGGTTGGTAGCCCAAGGAAGGGTGCTAGCCTCTGGCTCACAAGTATACAAGTCAAGAACAAATCAAGACATGAAATACAAGACAAGACACGATACACATACATGATTTGACCGAGACACGAAAAAGGTTTCCGAGACATGAGTTTTACCGAGGTTTTTGCATTCATATACGCATGTCAAGATATGGCTATGTATCTTATGCTTTCACTATTGCTTTAAATTAATATCTTGTATTGCTCACTGTTGTTATGCGTTCGTTATTGTTATGGTTAGCTAGTAGTTTGTACTCGCTGAGTATTCCATGCTCAGCCGTACTTTTATGTCGGTAGGTACCGTGGATGTCCTCAACCCCGAGCCTTGGGTCGAGGAGGAGTATGTAGAGGAGAGGGAGCCACCTATCCCATGGCAGTCTCAGGAGGATGGGGACTTGGATGTGTGGCCGTATCTCAACTACTGTTGAGAGGAGAGGGTTAGAGAGTCCATTTTTGTATTTTGATAGGTGGGCATGTCCACCTTTACTTTGATTGTATTTAGCATATGTTAACTTGGAATACTATATGGAGTAATAGAAGAAAATAAAATGTTGGCTTATGCTTCCGCACTTATGTTTAGTTTCCGCGCTCTGATTATCATTGTATTATATTATGTTTAGCCTCTTGCATTACAGGATGGTTTGACAGGTACACGTAGTCACCTCTAAAGTATCCCTTAACTCCTAGGGGGTATTTTGGGGCATGACAGAAGTGGTATCAGAGCCCTAGGTATTAGAGTCCCTAGGGTCACTTAGATGATTGAACAAGGTATTAGAATCACCTTAGAGAGTTTTATTCCAAGTATAGACTAACAAGTTAGTCTTAGTCAAAATGGGTTGAACTTCAACCGAACATAGAGTCCTACACTAGGAACACGGATTGTATGTTATGCTATTGTGTTATATACCATGTGTACATTATTGGTGTTGTACTTATTAAATGTGCTTGATGAATATGTATTGAGTGAATTGCGAAAAATTGTACTAAATGCGTATCCAAGTTAGACTCATGTGGTATTGTCGTTCTCAGGAGAAATCATGAGACGCAATACCCGGGGTCGCGGGTACAACACGAGGGGTAATGGAGGTGATGCTCCATCGGGTGATGATCAGCCCGACTTTGCCCAAGCATTCGCATCCATAGCCGAGACTTTGGCTATGTTGGCAGCAAGGCAACCGGCCACCCCGCCTAATGCGGCACTTATACCGGCTCCTCCTAACCGAGCCCAAGCCGGGATAGAAGCTTTCCGGAGGATGAGGCCTCCAACTTTTTGTGGAAGCATTGATCCACTTGTTGCCGAGGGTTGGATTCGGCAACTTGAGAAGATATTCTCGGTTTTGGCACCTACGGAAGTAGAGAGGGTCAAATGGGCTGCCTTTATGCTTGAAGGCGAGGCCGACCATTGGTGGAAGTCTGCACTTCGGACCCGAGAGTTAACCCGGCAAGGCCAAGAATGGACATGGGGAGAATTCTTGGACTTTTTCTACAAGAAATACTTTCCGGTTGGGATGAAAGAAAAGAAAGAAATTGAATTTATTACCTTGGAGCAAGGTAATATGTCTGTAGCGGCTTACGAAGCCAAGTTCTCAGAGCTATCTCGATTTGCTCCACACATGATAGCTACCGAAGCTATGAAGGCCCAGAAATTCGAGAGGGGGTTGAAGGCCTACCTCAAGGATCGTGTCTCAATGTTCCGACATGAGACATATTCAGAAGTTGTGGACAAAGCATTGTTGGCCGAGTCTAATTCCGAAGAGTTCTTTAAGAGAAGAGGAATAGAGAAGGGACAGTCTAGTAGTTCAAGGGAGAAGAGAGCTAGGACTATGTCTTATCAGTCCGCAGGGCCGGCTCAGTCACAGAGGATGTACTCGGCACCACAGGCCCCCCGCCCTTTTACTCCACTGGCTTTTCGCCCGGCTACCTCGTATGCTCCTCGCCCCGCAGTGACTCAGGCTACGGGTTATACTCCTCCCACTTATTCACATGATGTCTGCACCCTTTGTGGAAGGAGGCATCCAATAGGGGAATGTCGGAAGGCTACAGGAGGCTGTTTTCATTGTGGGGACCAGGGCCACATGATTCGGGATTGTCCCCGACGTCGATTGCCAGCTCAGTCTTCGGGGAGCAGGCCCCCGATTAGGCAGACATCTCAGCCTAGCTCTTCTCAGGCTTCGAGGGCCTCACAGTCTACCCGGCCTCCTCGCCCAGCCACTCAGGGTCGAGTTTTTGCTCTATCGGAGAGAGACGCACGTGCATCCGACGATGTCGTGCAAGGTACGCGAGAATTTTGAGTTTTAGTTGTATAAAATTTCTGTGGTTTGTTATGCGGTTAGTTATACTAAGGGTTACCTATGTATGATGCTTGTTACTATTTGAAATCTACTGATATTAGTTACTTAATCGCACAGGCGCTTTATTAGTGAACGAGTGTCTCGCTCGAGTGTTGATAGACACAGGATCTACTCACTCTTTTGTCTCCCCAAGTTTTGCAAAGGGCTTTTCGACTGAGGCTACTCCGTTGGAGCGGGAGTTGACCATTGCAACTCCACTCGGCAAGTCGGTCGATACGGACAAGATATTCAGGGATAGTGTGGTTCAAGTGGGGGAGAATGAATTGTTAGCCGACCTTATCGTCCTGGGTTTCCAAGATTTAGACTTTGACGTCATTCTTGGTATGGATTGGTTGGTAAACCATCACGGGCATATTGCGTGTTTTGAAAAGATGGTGAATTTCAAGCCGGAAGGGGGTAAGCCTTTTCACTTCCGAGGATTAAGAGAGAGGGACATTGCTCGCCTCGCAGCCTTGAGTATAGCACACCCAGAAGCACAAAACTCATCGGCTATTCCAGTTGTGAGTGAGTTCTTAGATGTGTTCCCGGAAGAACTTCCCGGATTACCTCCTGATAGAGAGATCGAATTCGCTATAGAGCTTGCTCCGGGTACCGCTCTGATTTCAAGGGCACCATATAGAATGGCCCCTATAGAGCTTGAAGAATTAAAGAAGCAGATTGAGGAGTTACAACAACTTGGTTTCATCCAACCAAGTGTCTCACCGTGGGGAGCTCCGGTTCTCTTTGTGAAGAAGAAGGACGGGTCTATGAGGATGTGTATAGACTACCGTCAGTTGAACAAGGTAACTATCAAGAATCGTTATCCCTTGCCAAGGATAGACGACTTGTTTGACCAACTGAAGGGAGCGAGATTCTTCTCCAAAATTGATCTTAGATCGGGGTATCACCAATTAAGGATCAAGGCGGAAGATGTTCAGAAGATGGCTTTCAGGACTCGGTATGGGCATTACGAGTTCCTTGTCATGCCTTTTGGGCTGATGAATGCACCGGCGGCATTCATGGATTTGATGAACCGGGTGTTCCGATCTTACTTGGATCGATGCGTGATTGCATTCATTGATGACATTTTGGTGTATTCCCAGACACGGGAAGATCACGCACGAGACCTCCGTCTTGCTCTGGAGATGTTGAGAGAGCATAGGCTATATGCCAAATTGAGTAAGTGCGAGTTCTGGCTAGAGAAAGTCGCATTTCTTGGACACGTGGTGTCGGCCGAGGGTATTTCTGTAGATCCAGCCAAGGTTGAGGCAGTCATGAGTTGGGAGAGGCCCAAGAGCGTTACGGAGATACGTAGTTTCCTCGGATTGGCAGGCTACTACCGGAGATTTGTGGGGGGATTCTCCAGTTTGGCTGCACCTCTCACCTACTTGACAAGAAAAAGTGCAAAGTTCAGTTGGAGTGACCGATGTGAAGTAAGTTTTCAAGAGTTGAAGAAACGCCTCACCACAGCCCCTGTCCTTACTGTGCCATCCGGACATGGTGGTTATGAGGTATATAGCGATGCTTCGCATATCGGACTTGGGTGTGTCCTTATGCAGCATAAGAAAGTCATTGCCTACGCATCAAGACAATTGAAGGAGCATGAAAAGAATTACCCCACTCATGACTTAGAACTCGCCGCAGTTGTGTTTGCATTGAAGATTTGGCGACATTATCTTTATGGGGAACAATTTGAGGTATTCACAGATCATAAAAGCCTTAAGTATTTGTTTTCCCAGAAAGAGTTGAACCTGAGACAAAGAAGATGGGTAGAATTTTTGAAAGACTATGAGTGCTCCATTCAATACCACCCGGGCAAGGCAAATGTAGTAGCCGATGCTCTTAGCCGGAAGCCTACCGGACTTTTGGCGCATATGATTCTGAAGGAGTGGAGATTGCTGGAGGATGCATCCAACCTCGACATCAGTTTTAGTCTCCCTACCTATGGGCCGGTAATGGCTAGCATCACAGTTAGGCCATTTATGTTGAGCATGATCCAGGAGTTGCAGGAAATGGATGCCGAACTACTTTCTTGCCGAGACAAGTCAGTTAAAAGTGGCAGTAAGGACTTTACGGCGAGGGAAGATGGAATTATCACTTTCAAGGGAAGAGTATGTGTCCCAGCCGATGAGAAGCTTAAGTGAGAAATCTTGTACGAGGCTCACCGGTCCAAGTACACCGTTCACCCCGGGGGTACCAAAATGTATAGGGACTTGAAGAAGCATTTTTGGTGGCGGAACATGAAGCGAGAAATAGCGGAGTATGTGTCTAAATGCTTGGTGTGCCAACAAGTCAAAGCCGAACACAGGAGACCGGCTGGACTTTTGCAGTCCCTCCCTATTCCCGAGTGGAAATGGGAACATATCTCTATGGACTTTATCGTGGGATTGCCGAAGACGGTCAAGAAGACCGATGCTATATGGGTAGTTATTGATAGACTCACGAAGTCCGCTCATTTCTTACCGTACCGGACTACATTCAACTCCAATCAGTTAGCGGAGCTATACATCAAGGAAATAGTCCGATTACACGGGGTGCCAGTGAGTATTGTGTCGGATAGAGACTCAAGATTCACATCCAGGTTTTGGAAAAGTTTTCAAGGTGCAATGGGCTCTCGATTAGACTTTAGCACAGCTTTCCACCCACAGACCGACGGGCAAACCGAGAGGGTGAATCATGTTATTGAAGATATGCTCCGAGCATGTATGCTAGACTTCAAGGGAAGTTGGGAAGATCACCTACCTTTGGTGGAATTTGCTTACAACAATAGTTATCAAGAAAGCATACAAATGGCGCCTTTCGAGGCTTTGTACGGAAGGAGTTGCAGATCCCCGTTGTATTGGGATGAAGTGGGAGAAAGAAAGATTTTGGGCCCCGAGTTGATTGAACGAACCGCGGATAGGGTCAAGCTTATACGGGAGAGGTTGAAGACCGCACAAGATAGACAGAAAAGCTATGCCGACAACCGAATGAGGGATCTTGAATTCCGAGTCGGTGATTTTGTGTTTGTAAGGATTTCACCGACCAAAGGTGTTATGCGATTCGGGAAGAGAGGCAAGCTTAGCCCGAGATATGTGGGTCCGTTCGAGATCATTACTCGAGTTGGCGAGGTGGCTTACCGTGTTGCTTTGCCTGCTCACATGGCGGCGGTCCACAACGTGTTTCATATCTCCCAGCTTCGGAAGTACATCCCGGATCCTTCTCACGTCATCGAGCTTGATCCGGTTGATATTCGAGAGGATCTCACTTTGGTTGAGAAGCCGGTTCATATTTTGGATCGAAGAGACCAAGTACTTCGCAACAAGACTATTCCGCTAGTTCTCGTGCAATGGCAACATCACGCTCGAGAAGAGGCTACATGGGAACGTGAGGCCGAAGTGAAGGCGAAATACCCCGAGTTGTTTGAATGATTTTATGTATGACTTGTAATTTTCTTTCAAATTGTTATGCTAAGTTGTTTAAATTGTAAAGCACGCATTGTCCAAATTTCGAGGACGAAATTTTTGTAAGGGGGAGAGAATGTAGCACCCCAGACTTTTTCATCCTTAATGAATACCACCTTCATAGCTAATTGGCCGTTTTTATAGTCTAATTAATAAATAAGGGAGAAATCGGAAATTCCGAAACTTCAGAAATGTTCGTTTTCGAAAGACGGAACCAACGCAAGTTGAATCGTCGAAATCCGACAAGCGAGTCAAAAGATATGGTCAAAACAGTCCAGACATACAGAAGACCGATCGCTCGGTCCAGTCAGCGATCGATCGGTCCATAACCGATCGATCGGTAGCTATCGCACGGTCAGAAATTTTGTATGGGGAAATATTCCAGAGAGTGAGTTTTTGACCGATCGATCGGTCATAAACACCGATCGCTCGGTAGGCAACCGATCGATCGGTCATAACCACCGATCGCTCGGTCTTCGCGTTTTTGCAGAAATTTCAGTAAGGGCTTTATCGTCTTTTGGGGGTTAAACCCTTTCTCCTTAAGGCTTGCCCGAGCCTTAGGGCATCATTCACTATACTTAGAGAGATTTGGGAGATAAGAGAGAAGATAAAAGGGTTTCCTAAACCTAGGTTGCTTTTGGAGAAGAAATCAAAGGGGTGAAGACCCTAGATCGTCCCCAAGCACGTTTTCTTCAAGATTTCAACTCAAGCTCATGTGGAGGTGCATTCTCCAAGCTAGGGCAGCACTCACTCACGTTTTGAAAGAGGTTTCTTCCCCCAACTCAAGTCGCCTTCAAGCAAAGGCTTCCTCCTTCCAAATAGAGCTTCTATTTCAAGGTTTCTTCAAGATCAAACCTTGATCTAAGGTTAGTACACCCTACTAACTTTCCCTAGCAATAACCTAGGTTTTCTAGTGTAAATGGTGATTATATATATTATGCTTTTCCTTCCCTATGCATTGTATTAACTCAACAAATATAAACAAGATAAGGGGAATGGAATAAATGTGTGGATGGAATGTCGATTGAGGCGATTGGATGCCGTATGGATGTTGTGTGATGTGTGAAAAGGAAATGGAAGATGGGCACTTTACAAATAACGAATGTACCTTGATGTCTTGATGAAACATACGCACTAAATAAGGGAAATGGAAGGACTAAGAAATGTGGCCCACCGGGTGTTTGATAAAATGACTAAACAAGAGATAAATTGACTTAATGAAGAAAATGGAAATAGAAATTGTGTAAATGTTCTTAGAAATGATAAATTGCTCAAATGTGCTATATGTTGCCTAAATTTTCATACCACCATGTTAAGGATTGGAATGCCATAGTCATGTGATCCGCCCATTCAAGTATGTCATCATGATTACCACTATTGACAAGCACGCATGCATGCATGAAACCGGGTTTTTCCAAGATTGTATTTGTATATGAAATGCAAGAGAGAACATGACAAGGAGGTTGGTAGCCCAAGGAAGGGTGCTAGCCTCTGGCTCACAAGAGAAATGGAACAAGAACATGACAAGGAGGTTGGTAGCCCAAGGAAGGGTGCTAGCCTCTGGCTCACAAGAGAAACGGAACAAGAACATGACAAGGAGGTTGGTAGCCCAAGGAAGGGTGCTAGCCTCTGGCTCACAAGTATACAAGTCAAAAACAAATCAAGACATGAAATACAAGACAAGACACGATACACATACATGATTTGACTGAGACACGAAAAAGGTTTCCAAGACATGAGTTTTACCGAGGTTTTTGCATTCATATACGCATGTCAAGATATGGCTATGTATCTTATGCTTTCACTATTGCTTTAAATTAATATCTTGTATTGCTCACTATTGTTATGCGTTCGTTATTGTTATGGTTAGCTAGTAGTTTGTACTCGCTGAGTATTCCATGCTCAGCCGTACTTTTATGTCGGCAGGTACCGTGGATGTCCTCGACCCCGAGCCTTGGGTCGAGGAGGAGTATGTAGAGGAGAGGGAGCCACCTATCCCATGGCAGTCTCAGGAGGATGGGGACTTGGATGTGTGGCCGTATCTCGACTACTGTTGAGAGGAGAGGGTTAGAGAGTCCCTTTTTGTATTTTGATAGGTGGGCATGTCCACCTTTACTTTGATTGTATTTAGTATATGTTAACTTGGAATACTATATGGAGTAATAGAAGAAAAGAAAATGTTGGCTTATGCTTCCGCACTTATGTTTAGTTTCCGCGCTCTGATTATCATTGTATTATATTATGTTTAGCCTCTTGCATTACAGGATGGTTTGACAGGTACACGTAGTCACCTCTAAAGTATCCCTTAACTCCTAGGGGGCATTTTGGGGCGTGACATCAACAGTGTATAGACATAGGTATACACATATATAGCATACCAAGTACGTACACATGGAATAAAACAGAACATAATAATCACGAATAAAGAAGTTAACTCTAACAGCGTACCTTGCACCGCATCGTCAGATGCAAGTGCATCACCCTCTATCAAGGCAAAAACTCGCCCCTGGTTCGCCTGGCGAGACTGAGGCGTAGACCGGGTAGTCTGAGATGACGCCTGATATGATCCTGCTGGGCGTGTTGGTGGACTAATCCCCTGAGACTGGCCTGGTAAATGCCGACTGGGGCAATCCTTGATCATATGGCCCTGGCGACCACAATGAAAACATCCACCCGATGCTCTTCGGCAATCTCCTGCCGGGTGCCTTCGGTCGCACGAAGTGCAGACCTCGTGTGTATAAGTCGGAGGGGCCGGAAGCGGAGCATACCTCATCGTCTGAGGTGCAACGGGCAGTGGGGCTGGAAGAGCCTGAGGTCTCGGCGCCTGAGGCACATACTGCCGGGGAGCTGGAGGCGCATAAGATGGCCTCATCGGTGGTGCTGGCCACGCATACTGATAAGGACCGGTACGAGTCCGCCTCTCTAGAGGTGCTGAACTACTAGCTTGGCCTCTCGCCAACTCCCTCTTCTTGGACACTGTCTCTGAATTGGCCTCGACCAATAAGGCCTTGTCTACTACCTCAGAGTAGGTAGCATGTCTGAAGACTGAAACCTTCTCCATGATAACATCCTTGAGCCCTTGCTCAAACCTTCTTGCCTTCATTGCCTCGGTGGCAACCATGTGAGTCGCGAAGCGTGATAGCTCCGAGAACTTGGCCTCATAAGCGGCCACAGACATCGAACCTTGCTCAAGGTTGATGAATTCCCTCTCTTTCCTTTCCCGTGCTCCAATCGGAAAATACTTCTTGTAAAAAGTATCTTTGAACTCCTCCCAAGTCCAAGGTAGACCCTGCATGGTCGAGTCTCTCGTCCTCAATGCGGACAACCACCAATAGTGGGCTTCACCCTCTAGCATGAAAGCTGCCCATGCTACTCTCTCCTCCTCTGTAGGTGAGAGGACCGTAAAGATCTTCTCCATCTGGAGGATCCATGCCTCCGCAGCAAGAGGGTCCACACTCCCATGGAAGGGTGGAGGCCTCAATCTCCTGAATGCCTCAACTCCAGCGGTACGATGTACTAGAGCTGCGGGCGGTGGAGTAGGTGCCGCCGATGATGGTATAGCTTGCCGAGCCGCCAGTATGGCGAGTGTCTCAGCAATAGAGCCTAAGACCTGAGAGAGGTCCGGCTGCTCATCCTCATCCCGTGAAGAAGAGGAAGCTCTGGTATGTGGTCCACGACCCAGTGTGTTCCGTCTCATGACTAAAGTCCTGAGAACAATAGCACCACATGAGTCTAACTTGAAACCACAGTTTATTTCAATGTCATTTCAGAATAATTCAATTTGTATTAGTTATATAATACTAATACACATCACATCAAGTCATCAGAGTATTCATCACATTATACTTATACTTTAGTGTTCTAGCGTACTTAAGACCCGTACTTGGTTAAAGCAATCATTTTCGACTAAGACTAAGGTTTTAGTCTTACACTTGGATCAAAACTCTCTTCCGACTTACTTTCTTCCTAACTTGTTTCCCAACATATATGCTCTTGTCAAGCCGTGGTATAAGATTCTAAGTGACCCTAGAGACCTAAAGCCTAAGCTCTGATACCACTTCTGTCGCGTCCCGAAACCCACCCTAGGAGTTAGAGTGAACTTTGGATGACTAATTATGACTTACTTGACAACTAACCTGCAAAACCCACAGAGCATATACGATAGAGGACAAAACAGCGGAAACATGCTCTAACATGGTATAGCGGAAGTCTACCAAACCTTTATGTATATACATAATCAATCCAAGTTTATACAAAAAGAATCCAAAAGAAAGTGTGGACATGCCCGCCAAAATACATAAATCTGACTCTCGTCTCACCCACAGCTAAACCACTCAGAATCTACAACCACCTATTGGTAACCCTCTACTGGAGGTTCCTCCAAAGGCTCCTCGACGTACTCCTCTTCCACCCATGGACCAGGAGCACAAACATCAAATGGAGCAGCAGCTCCCTCAGAACCTGCCGACATAAGAAGTACGGCTGAGCATGGAATACTCAGCGGGTACTAAATACTAACCAACAATTATAGCATAGAAATGGCAACACATGATCAGGAGAAATTCATATATGTCAAATGGAAACAATTCATATCATACAAGGAAGTAAAGCAGTTTATAATCATGCTTGAAATTCGTAGAAAGCCGATAAATCCTCTTGAAAACATCGTGCACTTGACTTGACTTGAAATCTCTTTTCGTACTTGAAATCTTGTCTTGTCTATCTTGCTTGATTCTTGTATGTCGTGTCATGTCATGCATGCTTGCTTGTGGTCATGTAACTTGTGAGATATCCTTGTGAGATGTCCTTGTGAGATGCCTTGAGAGGGAAGGGAGACCCTTCTTTATGCAATGCACTTGTGAGGGAAGGGAGACCCTTCTTTATGATATGTATGTACTTGCGAGGGAAGGGAGACCCTTCTTCATGATATGCACTTGTGAGTGAGGGGAGACCCCTCGTGGAATGTTGGTTCTTGTCTTCTTGTGAAAAGCGAGGTAAAACATATCGTAGGATATGCCCCACCTCTATCCATCTTCTTGGAAACCTCGATAAATCATGTCATGCATGCCGTGCTCGTGGGAACCGTGTACATACTTGCATTTAAATTTAAACATGACATTTGGGAAATTTCACCACAAACATAACATTAAAGATTGAGCAATTCAATATTCATAGCATTTAGGGAAAGCAGGAAACACACTATCATGGGCCCTAGCAATATTCAGAATTTATTAGGCATGAATTTACTAATTTACAGCTCACTTTATTCACCTTGGCATTTCATCAAACATGGTGTGTTCATTATGGATTTACCCTACAACATGCTTTTCTAAATGGGTTTTTTTTTTCTCAAATCATGCATGTATGTTCATTATTGAAACAATGCCCTTCCCCATTTGTTCATCACACACAACCATTGGCATCCAATCGCCCATTCCATCTCCATTCACCATTCACCATTTACCATTCTCCATTCACCATTCATCCATCTCATGACACATGTGTAAATGAAAGAAAATCAAAAGAAAGGAAGGGGAAAGAAGAACTATAACTAGGAGGGTAGTAAAAAGTACCGACCTTGAAGAGGTGAGGAAGAAACCCTCTTTCCAAATGACTGTGTAGCTGTTGCCCTAGCTTGGATCGCGAGCTCCACAATGCCTGAACCGAAATCTTGAAGAAAACGGGCTTGAGGTTGATCTAGGGTTTCAAAACCCCTTTGATTTCTCTCCAAAAATGGAAACCTTAGGTTGGAATCGCCTTCTCCCCTTTCTCCTATTCTCTCAAACTCTCTAAGTGTCGAATGATGCCCTAAAGGCTCGGGTTAAACTCTTAAGGTAAGAGTGAACTGATCAAAAGACCGTAATACCCTTACTGGGATTTCTGAAATGACGCGAGGACCGTGAATAGTGCTGAACACATTGTGCCATGAATAGTGCCCACTCGTTGTGCCGTGAATAGTACCCACTCGTTGTGCGGTGAATAGTACCCACTCGTTGTGCGGTGAACAGTGCCCACTCGTGGTGCCGTGAATAGTGCCCACTCGTTGTGCGGTGAATAGTACTCACTCGTTGTGCGGTGAACAGTGCCCACTCGTGGTGCCGTGAATAGTGCCCACTCGTTGTGTGGTGAATAGTACCCACTCGTTGTGCGGTGAATAGTACCCACTCGTTGTGCGGTGAATAGTACCCACTCGTTGTGTGATGAACAGTGCCCACTCGTGGTGCCGTGAATAGTGCCCACTCGTTGTGCGGTGAATAGTACTCACTTGTTGTGCGGTGAATAGTACCCACTCGTTGTGCGGTGAATAGTACCCACTCATTGTGTGGTGAACAGTGCCCACTCGTGGTGCTGTTGTCTTATGTACAGCGCGCCCGTGGTGAGTTGTACAACGTGTCCGTGGTGAGCTGCACGACGTACCCGTGGTGAGCTGCACGGCGGATGCACAACGTATACGTTATTAGAGTACGTTGTCCGTGCTACGCTATCAGAGTACGACGTCAGAGCACGTCCTTAGTGCATAACCGAGCTACGATTTCTCACCGGTCCAAACTGTTTTGGCCATATCTTTTGACTCGTTCGTCCGATTTTGACGATTCAACTTGCGTTGGGCTCGTACTTCGAAAAGGAACATTCCTGACATTTCGAATTTTCCAATTTCTTCCTTATTTATTAATCATACCTCCTAAAAAGGCAAGATGACAACGAAAGTGTCATGTATTAAGCATGAAAAAGTCTGGGGCTCTACAGCTTGGATCCTCTAAGTGCAGAAGATATTTACAGTTCTCTCTCCGATAGAGGAAAAGAAAGTAGCATGGGCTGTCTTAGACTTGGGAGGAGTTCAAGGATACTTTTTATAAGAAGTACTTTCCTGTTGGAGCATGGGAGAAGAAAGAAAGAGAGTTCATCAACCTAGAGCAAGGTTCGATGACTGTAGCCGCTTATGAGGCTAAATTCTCGGAGCTATCATGCTTCGCGACTCACATGGTTGCCACCGAGGCAATGAAGGCGAGAAGGTTTGAGCAATGGCTTAAGGATGTTATCATGGAGAAGGTATCGGTTTTCAGACATGCTACCTACCCTGAGGTAGTGGACAAGGCCTAATTGGTCGAGGCCAATTCAGAGACAGTGTCCAAGAAGAGGGAATTGGCGAGAGGCCAACCTAGTAGTTCGGCACCCCCAGAGAGGCGGGCACGTACCGGACCTTATCAGTACACGTGGCCAGCACCACCTATAAGGCCATCTTATGCGCCTCCAGCTCCGCGGCAGTATGTGCCTCAGGCACCGCAGCCTCAGGCTCTTCCAGCTCCACGGCCAGTTGCACCTCAAACGGTGAGGTATGCTCCACCTCCGGCCCCTCCGACCTATACACACGAGATCTGCACTTCATGCGGCCGAAGGCACCCGGCAGGAGATTGCCAAAGGGCATCGGGTAGATGTTTTCATTGTGGTCGCCAGGGCCATATGATCAGGGATTGCCCTAGTCGGCATTTACCTGGCCAGTCTCAGGGGATTAGGCCCCTAGCACGCCCAGCAGGATCATACTAGGCGTCATCCCAGACTACCCGGTCTACACCTCCGCCTCGCCAGGCGAACCAGGGGCGAGTTTTTGCCTTGACAGAGGGTGATGCACTTGCATCTGATGATGTGGTGCAAGGTACGCGTTTAGAGTTTTTCTTTTAACCGCGATTTCATGTTATGCCTTATTCCTTGTGTATGTATGTGGCGTGCTATATATCTATCTACCTATATACATATGATGTGATGCATGGATTGACGTAGCTAGTTGAAATTTCAGGAACCCTACTAGTCAATGAATGTTTGGTTAGAGTATTGATTGATACCGGGTCTACTCATTCGTTTGTCTCGTCGAGCTTTTCAGAAGGCTTTTCTGTGGAGCTTAGTCAGCTAGAACCGGAGTTAGCCATTTCAACTCCTCTCGGCAAAACAGTGTTGACCAACAAAGTGTGTCGAAATAGTGTGGTTCAAGTGGGAAGCCACGAGTTGGCCGTCGATCTAATAGTTCTTGGATTCCAAGACTTTGACGTGATATTGGGAATGGATTGGTTAGCAGTACATCACGGGCATGTAGCTTGCTTTGAGAAAATGGTACTCTTCAAGCCAGTAGAAGGAAAACCATTCCACTTTCGTGGGTTGAAAATTAGAGATATTGCTCGTTTTGCGGCGTTGAGCTTAGCTAACCCCGAAGCAAAGGACTCATCGACTATTCTGGTTGTGAGTGAATTCCTGGATGTATTTCCAAAGGAGTTGCCGGGATTGCCTCTAGATAAGGAGATTGAGTTTGTGATCGAGCTTGCACCAGGCACAGCTCCTGTTTTCAGGGCTTCATATAGAATGGCCCCTATTAAACTCAAGGAGTTGAAGACTCAGTTGGAGGAATTGCAAGGCCTTGGTTTCATTCGACCAAGTGTCTCACCGTGGGGTGCCCCGGTGTTATTTGTTAAGAAGAAAGATGGCTCGATGCGGATGTGCGTCGATTATCAGCAATTGAACAAAGTTACTATAAAGAATAGGTATCCATTGCCTAGAATTGATGACTTGTTTGATCAGTTGAAAGGAGCGAGATTTTTCTCAAAGATAGATCTTCGATCGGGCTATCACCAGTTGAAGATTAAGGCGGAAGATATTCCCAAAACGGCTTTCCGGACTCGATACGGACACTACGAGTTCTTGGTAATGCCTTTTGGTCTCAAAAACGCGCCGGCAGCTTTTATGGATTTAATGAACCGGGTGTTCCTGCCATACCTAGATCGATGCCTGATAGTGTTTGTCGACGATATCTTGATGTATTCCTAGACACGGGAAGATCACATGCGAGACCTTCGCCTTGCTTTGAAAATGCTGAGAGAGCACAAGCTATACGCCAAACTCAGTAAGTGTAAGTTTTGGTTGGAAGAGGTGGCATTCCTAGGCCACGTTGTTACTGTGGAAGGCATCTCCATTGATCCGAAGAAAATAGAGGCTGTTATGAGCTGGGCGAGGCCCAAGAGTGTCACAAAGATACGCAGTTTTCTTGGGTTGGCAGGCTACTACAGGAGATTCATAGAGGGTTTCTCCAGCCTCGCGGCACCGCTCACTTACCTGACAAGGAAGAACGCCAAGTTTGTATGGAGTGATAAGTGCGAGATCAGTTTCACGGAACTGAAGAAGAGGCTTACTACAGCCCCTGTCCTTACTGTGCCATCCGGACCTTATGGGTATGAGGTGTATAGTGATGCCTCACACGTTGGACTTGGGTGTGTACTCATGCAGCACAAGAAAGTCATTGTCTATGCATCAAGGCAATTGAAGGAGCATGAGAAGAATTATCCCACGCACGACTTGGAGCTTGCGGCGGTTGTGTTTGCACTTAAGATTTGGCGTCATTACCTTTATGAGGTGGAGTTCTATGTGTTCACTGATCACAAGAGTCTCAAGTATCTCTTTTCCCAAAAGGAGCTGAATCTAAGGCAACGGCGTTGGATGGAATTTGTGAAAGACTATGATTGTACCATTCAATACCACCCGGGTAAAGCAAATGTAGTGGCTGATGCTTTGAGTAGAAGACCTCCGGGGTTATTAGCATGCATGTTGGTGCAGGAATGGAAGCTACTTGAAGACTTGGCAAATCTGGACATTAGTGTGAATGACTCTGTCCGTAGTCCTATCTTGGCAAATGTCACGGTTCGGCCATACATTATAGATTTGATCCAAGAATACCAAGCCACGGATGCTGAATTGTTGGCTTATCGGGACAAGGAAGTTGCTCAGGGTAGTGAGGACTTCTCTCTCACTAGCTGAGGTGCTATCACTTTCAAGGGAAGGCTGTGTGTCCCAGCCAATGCAGATCTTCGGAGGGAGATTATGGATGAAGCCCACCGGGTAAAGTACACTGTGCATCCAGGGGGACGAAGATGTACCGTAACCTCAAGAGTCACTTTTGGTGGCGGAATATGAAGAGGGACGTTGCTGAATATGTGACACGGTGCTTAGTGTGCCAACGGGTGAAAGCAGAACATATGCGACCCGCCGGTCTATTGCAGTCTCTTCCTATTCCCGAGTGGAAATGGGAGAACATATCCATGGATTTCATAGTTGGCTTACCAAAGACAGCAAGGGGCTCAAATACGATATGGGTAGTAGTGGATCGTTTGACAAAGTCCGCTCATTTCTTACCCTACCGTACTACCTTCAACTCAAGTCAGTTAGCCGCACTATATATCAAGGAAGTTGTTAGGCTACACGGGGTGCCAGTTAGTATTGTCTCAGATCGGGATCCGAGATTCACATCAAGATTCTGGAAGAGTTTTCAGGATGCCATGGGTTCCCGACTTGATTTCAGAACTGCTTTTCATCCACAGATGGATGGATAAACCGAGAGGGTGAACCAAGTAATAGAAGACATGCTTCGGGCTTGTATGCTGGATTTCAAAGGCAGTTGGGAAGAGCACTTGCCTTTGGTGGAGTTCGCCTACAACAATAGCTATCAGGCGAGTATCCAAATGGCTCCGTTCGAGGCTTTGTATGGGTGAAGCTGCAGGTCTCCTCTCTACTGGGATGAGGTAGGAGAAAGGAAAGTACTTGGTCCAGAGTTGATTGAGCAAACTACGAGTATAGTCAAGATCATCCGGGATCGGTTGAAAGCCGACCAAGATCGTCAAAAGAGCTATGCGGACACGTGCCGAAGGGACTTGGAATTCCAGGTTGGGGATCAAGTCTTTGTGAAGGTATCTCCTAGCAAGGGGATTATGAGATTTGGCAGGCAAGGCAAGCTTAGTCCTCGATATGTTGGCCCTTTTGAGATTATCACGCGTGTTGGTGAGGTTGCTTACAGGGTTGCTCTTCCACCTCACATGGCCGCAGTTCACAACGTTTTCCATGTGTCTATGCTTCGGAAGCACATTGCGGATCCTTCGCATGTCATAGACTTGGAACCGTTGGAAATTCGAGAAGATCTCACGTTAGTTGAAAAGCCGGTTCATATATTGGATCGGAGAGATCAAATCCTTCGCAACAAAATGATTTCATTGGTTCTCGTGTAGTGGCAACATCATGCTCGAGAAGAGTCTACATGGGAGCGAGAGGCCGAAGTCAAAGCGAAGTACCCGGAATTGTTTGAATAAGTTTTTGTATAGGTTTTGTGTATGACTTGTAATTTTGTTTTGGTTTGTAATGCAAGTATCGTCTAAATTTCGAGGATGAAATTTTTGTAAGGGGGGGAGGATGTAGAGCCCCAGACTTTTTCATGCTTAATACATGGCACTTTCGTAGCCAATTTATCGTTAAAGTATTACAATTAATAAATAAGGAAGAAATTAGAAATTTTGACATGTTAGAAATGTTCCTTTTCGAAGTACGAACCCAACGCAAGTTGAATCGTCAAAATCCGACGAGCGAGTCAAAAGATATGGCCAAAACAGTTTGGACCTGCAGGCAACCGATCGCTCGGTCCATGGAGCGATCGATCGGTCCAAAACCGATCGATCGGTAGCTATCGACCGGTCAAGATTTTTGTATGGGAAAATTTTCCAGAGAGTTAATTTTTGGTCGAGAGCTCGGTCAACACACCGATCGCTCGGTAGGCAACCGATCGATCGGTCATAACCACCGATCGCTCGGTCTTCGTGTTTTTGCAAAAATTTCAGTAAGGGTGTTTCGGTCTTTTGGCGTTTCACTCTTTATTCTTAAGGGATGCCCGAGCCTTTTAGGGCTCATTCACCACACTTAGAGACATTGAGAGTTAGAGAAAGAGGAGAGGGCAATTTCTAACCTAGGGTTTACTTTTGGGGAGAAATCAAAGGGGTTTTCAAGACCCACAATCACCTCAAGCTTGGATTACTTCAAGATTTTGATTCAAGCACGTGAGGAGGAGTTTCTCCAAGCTAGGGCAGCGCCTCACAAACATTCTTGGAGGAGTTTTCTTCCTCATTTCTTCAAGGTCGGTACTTCTTGCTACCATCCTAGTTATAGTTCCTTCTTTTCCTTTATTTCTCCTTGTTTTCTTTCATTTACACATGTGCTATGAGATGGATGAGTGGGAATGGTGAATGGAGATGGTGTTGGACATATATGCCCTCGAAAGCCAATAAGAGACTTTTCTATGTTGATTAAATAAACATCATATTCACACAACCAACTATAAAGGGTATTTATATTAATTACTGTCTCATATGATGATGACATAAAGTTTCATAGGTAACATTGTAGAAAAATCATGCAAAGGTTGCGAGGAGATATGATTTTCCGGTTCCTTGTAAACCTAATATTGTTCGAAGCCTCTAGAGTACTGGTTGGGCGCCGTACTTCATCATGGCTTGCACATGTGTAGTTCTATGAGATAGTGTGATGAATCTCATTCACAGAGAGTGGTGACTCTTGACTAACATGTGAGTATATGTAGCAAGTACATAATACTGAACGGGGTCACTAGTGGATACCCTATGGAATACACTGTCAGATTGTATTAGGGTTATCCATTTGACAAATTGTCCTTAGACCTGAGAGGTTAACATTTTCTCAGACATTTGTCTATATGGCTTTGATGTGCCAATCGGCAATGTCCAATACACAGGACTAACTCCGGGTACGTTGGGTCATGTACACTATGTTTGGAGAAGTGTGTAAACACTCAATAAGGAATCCACAACTCCTTAATTGGAGATAATGATATCAAGGTGATACTTGTTGAACTGAACTGTTAAATCCAGTACTGGTGCTTTTCGGTAAAATGGTCTTTATCGAAGTTGATATTTTTAATATGGAAAAGTATATATAAATATATATGTCAATTCTTTTCTAATGTTTTCTTCAAAAATGTTTGGAGGTTCAGTTCAATGAAAAAGTAATCATGAGAAAGAGTTCTATTCATAAGCTAGGGACTAAGACAGTGGAATAGTTCCAATCCCGGAAGCTTACAAGTGATATCGGAATGTGGAAGGATTTATTTGTAAATATATTGTGAGATGGTACTTACAAGCAATTCTCTAATTTCTGGAGGTTAATCACATTGTGTTAATGGACATTAATTGTGATTGGTGGAAGTCCAGGGACTTAGATAACATTCTATGATCCTAATGGAGTTTTAGGAAAGGTGTTTCCTAGTAACAATGCTTCAACCAAAAAGGTGAAGTACTTGGTCCCACAACCGGAAATAGGAGATCCCTTTAGATCCCACACACAAGGACCTTCTTAAAGTATTTAATTTAATTTATAATTAAATTAATTAATTTCTCTAAGTAATCACTATATGGTATAGTGAAGCTCTAAAAGGTGGAATCACATTAGATGTGAAAAACCAAATGGGTAGGACCCATTGGGAATTATTATAAAAGAATAATTCAAGTGACCAAAAGGGTTTTGGAAACCCTTTAGGCATGTAGGGTGGGACCCACCTAGGGTGGGACGCCCACTTTATGGAGGAAGTTTTATTTTAATTAGTTTCTAATTAATTAACACCTTATTGGATAAGGTTAGTTAGTTAGTTACTAATTAAAGATTCCCTAATTGTTAGGGATTCCATTAGTTAGTTACTAATTCAAGATTCTTTATTGGATAAGGATAAGATTAGTTACTAATGGATAAGGTTAGTTTCTTTTAAGATTAATCCTAATTGGATTAGGAGAATAATCAATAAAGGAAACTATTGAGGAATCCTAATTGGATTAGGATAAGGTTAATGAATTATAATTGGATTACAATTCAAGCAACCAAGAGGGAACATATATAAAGGATTGGATGCCCAGCCCTTTATGATATATAATTCTCCAGAATTTTTTCTTCTCTCCCTCTCCTAAAACCTCACACCCTCCCCTCTCTCTCCTTGAGGTGTATGGTCACACCCATCTCTCTCTTCTTTTTGTCTTCTTGATTGGATCTTGAGGAAAAGCAAGACTTCATCTTGTTCATCAAGAAAGGTTCTTGATCAATAAAGATTGGATCTTTATTCAAGATTCCTAGAGCTGGAAATTTGGAAGGGCCATTAGCTTCCATTAGAGAAAGCTTTAAAGGAAAAAGAAAGTTCGTGTGAATCGACAGGAGACTTGACACTTGTGAAGTTTTGCGAGTACTACTCTAACGTGGATTTGACTTAACAATTTCAAAGTCGCAAAGGTGAATGTTATTCTAACCTTCATTGAATAAAATCAATTAGAATCTTAGTCAGATCTTGGGATTCGATGTATGCCCCCCAAGAACTGTGTTTCTAAAATTAAAAAGTGGCATACTTTCATTGGTATCAGAGCCAGGGCTATGCTTCTCTTTGATTTTTGAGTTTAATCAAGATTTATGTCAAGATTGCCTCCCCTATGAATTTTGGTAGCCCTAATGAATCAATCTTCTAGATTCTTGATTATTGGATAATCATTATTAGGCTTATGGGATCCCCTCTAGTTATTGAGGGAGTAATCAAGCCCCTAGAAATTAGTGTGATACTAATTTCAGTTTTTGGATGATTTTAAAATCTCTCTTGATTCTATTAGGGATAGGTATATAGAGATATAAATTTGGTTAAAGCCCTTTAAGGATTCAGAGATCCTTTTTATATTAAATTAAATTGTTTAATTTATTCTTATGAGCCCCGGGCAAGTTTTCCCTTTGATATATACCACTTAGATACCCATTGATATTTTGGCTAGCATATATAGATGAGATTTTATTTATTAAATGTTAATTAATAAATCTCATGGTGTTAGACACCATTCCTTAAGTTTTCTTGGAGATTAAAGCTTATTTCGATTAAAATTGATTCATGGATTTTCGGATTTGTATTTGATTAGAAGAATCGATACAGTTTCGGTATTTCGGCCATAAATTTATGACCGTAAGTCCGATTTAGGTCCGTCAGTACATCGTTTCGAAGCCGTCGAAAAGATCTACAACTTTCATGAAGAAAGTTTTTCCAGAATCAATCGTTTTGAGGGTCAAAACTTAAGTCGAAAATCTAAAGCGGGAAAAGGAGTTTTCTAAATTAATTTTCCAAGAGGCTTTCAAATTTTTCCTAAATTTCATTATTTGATTTGAGAGCATGAGATGCTATTAAATCGTTTAATGGGCTATCAATTAATTAAATAGTTTAATTATTTGATTCGAGAGCACGGGCTGAGATTTAATTAAATTGTTTAATTATCTTCTTCGAGTCCACAGGCTATCATTTAATTAAATGTTAATTATGATATCTTTTATGGTTCCCTAAAAAGTTTATGGGAATAATATCATAATTATTGTAGTTGATTTGGATCAATTACATGTGCTCAGAATGACTGCCTGCATAGTATTTATAAGTTTTTATTTGATTAATAGTTAATCAAGTAATTACATAAATGCCATTGGTTGAGATACAGAGTTTTATCTCAAGTAAATTTTAATTGATAGAGATCAATTATTTTATGGACATTTAATACTAGTGTTTAGGGTATTATTTTATTTAATTGTTAAATCAAATAATCCCTAAAGCAGTTGGCCATTATGGAAAATTTTGAATTCACCTATTATTGATTTTGAATCAATATAAAGTGATATTAAAAATTAGCAATTTGCTGATTTTTATTTTGGTCTTTTAATAGTTATTAGATCAAAATAATATAGAAGGGATTAGATCCATAGCCTAGCCGAATTTAATATGGTGTTTACTTTGTTTATCAATTGAGGAATGTGAGGATGAATTTTAAGGTTAGATTAAATTTTAGAGAAATTGTTTCTCTTAATGATTTTCCAAGCATTAAAGGAAAATTTTTTTCTTTTAATGATGATCTAAAAATCCTAAGAATTCATTCTTGTCATGCTTGTTTTCTTTGCTCTAGGGTATTTCTATTAAATGTTAATAGAGACCTTAACCATATGAGAAAGAGTTTCCCTAAGGTTAACAAAACCCTTGTTGAGGTTATGGACTTTTTAAGTAATTTGTCATGCCATGTTATTATTCATAGTTGATGAATTGTTAATAAATATTCTTGTTGAATGGTGGATGGGTTCCATGATCATGCCTTCTTCTTCTCTCTCTATTCTCTTCTCTTTCTTCTTATGAGTTATACTCCCCTTGAGCACCCTATTTTGGGTGGTTTCTCAAGGTTTCTTATTTTGAATATGATGTAATCTTAGTATTAGGAGTTGCTGATTTTTCTATGGAGATATCGAATTGAAGATAGAAGATAATGATAATCGCATGGAGAATAAATCTTAGAAGGTGTTCTACAAGAGTAGTTGTAGGATTTTTAAGATGGCATGATCATGTTGACCCATTGTGCGGCTATATTATGTATTTCATGTGATGATTTATTATAACTTTTAGTTGCTTAGAAAAGTCTATAATCCTTGTGATAATGTGATTATCGTTTTTATGTAAATTTTGGATAATTGGATCAAACCCCACAATATGTGTTTTGTTCAAACATAAAAAGTTTGTGTTTAAATAAAACACATTATTATAGCCCTTTTTGGACATGATTCATGTAGTCCATGTTGAAATTTTTACTTGGAATATGTTACTTGCATGATTATGAGATAATTATGCCTTAATTGGCATAGATGTAAGCTAACAATATTCACAATTATGGGAAGTGCTTGAGTGACACTTATAGACCCTAGTAGAGGTCTTAGAGAGTTGTTTAAAGACTTCCATAATTTCTTTTAGACTTAAGGTTGTTGAACCCTAATGTGCTAAGCATAATTCGTAGAGAATTAAAGGGTAATATAGTCCATTTTGACTTATGGGCTTTAGTGATGCACATGGACACTTTATAATTGTTATTCTGGGCCCATGGTGCTTGGTATGACCAATAGTCCATCATATGGATGAATGAACCATTTAAAGCCCACTGATGTTAAAAATGACCTTTGTACCCTTGGATTAGATCCATTAAGATTTCTGGGGCTAGTGGGAGTTCATTGGAATTAGTTTGATCTAATTAAATGAAATTTGATTTATTATCATGTAATGATATTTGTATATTGTTTTATACATGTGATACAATGATAAATATTGTGAATGCTTTTGATATATGCATTAAATGTATAATTTATTCATGATATTCTGTTTTCCCTCAAGAAAAATATTAAGTGAATTAAATGGGCTAATCTATCCTACGGGATAATGTTGCCCTATGACCTTCCATTATCAATAAGACTAGGAATTAATTAGCCTGAGTCTTGTCTCTCTGACAGGAATCGGACATAATACAGTCTAAATTAAACTCCTAGTGTTTTATTTCTATAGTAGATAGGAATGTGTATGGCCTGATAGGGAGTGTCAACTAGCATGGGGGCATATTCCTACTTGATCATATGACAACCGAGAATAATGGGTTTCACTTAACCAAGGAACATGACGGCTGACACAGTGACAGTCATGTTGTCCTTGGAGGTCACAAGAAAATTGGGAATCACTGATTAACATAAGGAGTTATGCATGAGATGTTCAGTGATGGATAGTTACTATCCACCTTGTAGTGCATGTGTGGTACTATCCTAGCATGGAAGATTGCATGTGTATTATAAGGCACCCAATGCTCATCAGAAATATGAAATAGCATATTTCCTAATTTTATAGATTGAGGGGTCTATGAAATTTGACTGAATGATGAGCAATATCATCAAAGATCAAAAGCCCTGATCTAATGATATTATAATGTGTGATATTATGATGTATGTTTTATTTTCATGTCATTCTATAACCACTTTACCAAGACTTTAATGAGAATCTCTTGACCAATTCAAAGTGTTTGAAATGGAAAATGAATCTCAAGTTTGTGCTTACTATCTAAAGAATTGCCCAAGTTCTCACTACTGATGTTAAATCTCGTATGAGATGTTTACAGAATACAATAGGGCTGCTAGGCAGCTTACTATATAAAAGGACAAGTGGACACCAAGTTGACTAGGGAAACCCAGTCACAAAGAATATGATAGAGATCATTGGATTCATAAATCCCAATTCTTGGTGCTAAGATAAATTGAGATAAATTTATGGGATTAGAGGATATGATCTTCGACAAACTCCCGCAGTCCTTTAATATGGTTATGTTGAACAAGTAGGAAATCAGATTGTCTGAAATCCCACGTGTTGCATATGGGTAAGAACCTTTGAAGAGTTCAATGCTACTTGCAAAGATGTTCAAAAGAATTGGATTTTCAAAATCCCGAGCATTTATGCAAAGGAAAGAAATCCAAGATTTTCCATTGGAAAGGTATTCTAGTAGTATGGACAAAGGCTCTTCTGAGAAGAAAGGAAAGTATAAGGATTGTGCTTCATAGTGAAGCAATTGGTCATTAGATACAAGACAAACCTTTGGAAGGATTGTCCAGTTTGTATACTCATCAAGTCTAACTTAATTGTTGGAACCTCCAGCTCCTAATGCTTGGTATGATCTTGCATAAGTGCAAAAGTTGCATGTTTGTTAAGGAGAAGGAGATATCTGAGTGGATAAAACTTCTACTTAGGAATGGAACAAAAGTTTGATGATCGTAACCATATGAATCTTCCATTAAGAGGTAGCTAACTTTATTTCACATTCTTTGAAAAGTTCAAGGAATTCCGCATTGAAATAAATAAACAGCTAGGTAAGTCTTCCATGGTTGAGAAGAGTACCTCTTAATAGAAATTTCATAATTTACTCTCATTACATCTGTCTCAGATAATTCTCATAACAAACCATAGCATGATGGTGTTGTTAAATCGAATTATATTGGATATGATTTGATAGAAGATGAGCTTGGGATTCGCATTAGAGATACTTAATCTCTATTCCTGGATAACAAAAGATATTTGTAAACAGGAATACAAGTTTCCTAGTAGAGAAACTGAATCTAGAATTGTTCTAGAAGCGGAAGCCCAATAGACCAATAACTATGAGAATTGATAGAGATCAACTCTCTACTCTCACTATACCTAAATAGTACACTAGAACCCACAGGTCCCAGAATCTGTAGATGGACTAACTTTTATTTTGATGAAGTAATCAAACTGTTTGATTTTCATCTAAGAATAAAAGTATCATTTGTGTGCAAATTAGTTAGTGGGAGCATAATTACTTTCCTGGCTCTATGCAAAGATAATATTCTTTTCATTGCGAATGAAGTATGAATATTATTCTTCTCTTAGATTTGATCTAGCAATTATGCAATGAAGGACAATAACTTTGACAACATATTTTCTTAGTCCTAAATGGTTTAGAGACAAAAGAAAAATGGTATTGTTATTCTCCCAATAACAATCATGTTTTTGTGCAAGTAAGATTCCAAGAAAAGAGTTTCTACCTTTATGGGATGGAATCTGTTTCTCTTAGATATATGATATCATGAGAAAATATACTTGTACTAGATCGGATATTCATCACATGTTGATGTGATAAGATATTGATCAGATTAGTCCGGAGCATTGCACAATGATAAAGCACAAGCATGTTAACTTCTGAAAATGACTGTTGGACAGTATCATTTTTGTTTAGTGTTTTAAGACTAGGGTTATTGATAATAAATTTGCAAGAGTTGCAAGTATTATTGCATCACTACAATAGTTGTGGTAAAGCAGACATGACAGACCCATACATATTAAGTTATGTCTCAATTGGTGTTTGAGAAACATCACTGAGAAGATGGGCATTACATCTAATTGGCTTAGAGTGCAAGTGGGAGATTGTTGGACATATATGCCCTCGAAAGCCAATAAGAGACTTTTCTATGTTGATTAAATAAACATCATATTCACACAACCAACTATAAAGGGTATTTATATTAATTACTGTCTCATATGATGATGACATAAAGTTTCATAGGTAACATTGTAGAAAAATCATGCAAAGGTTGCGAGGAGATATGATTTTCCGGTTCCTTGTAAACCTAATATTGTTCGAAGCCTCTAGAGTACTGGTTGGGCGCCGTACTTCATCATGGCTTGCACATGTGTAGTTCTATGAGATAGTGTGATGAATCTCATTCACAGAGAGTGGTGACTCTTGACTAACATGTGAGTATATGTAGCAAGTACATAATACTGAACGGGGTCACTAGTGGATACCCTATGGAATACACTGTCAGATTGTATTAGGGTTATCCATTTGACAAATTGTCCTTAGACCTGAGAGGTTAACATTTTCTCAGACATTTGTCTATATGGCTTTGATGTGCCAATCGGCAATGTCCAATACACAGGACTAACTCCGGGTACGTTGGGTCATGTACACTATGTTTGGAGAAGTGTGTAAACACTCAATAAGGAATCCACAACTCCTTAATTGGAGATAATGATATCAAGGTGATACTTGTTGAACTGAACTGTTAAATCCAGTACTGGTGCTTTTCGGTAAAATGGTCTTTATCGAAGTTGATATTTTTAATATGGAAAAGTATATATAAATATATATGTCAATTCTTTTCTAATGTTTTCTTCAAAAATGTTTGGAGGTTCAGTTCAATGAAAAAGTAATCATGAGAAAGAGTTCTATTCATAAGCTAGGGACTAAGACAGTGGAATAGTTCCAATCCCGGAAGCTTACAAGTGATATCGGAATGTGGAAGGATTTATTTGTAAATATATTGTGAGATGGTACTTGCAAGCAATTCTCTAATTTCTGGAGGTTAATCACATTGTGTTAATGGACATTAATTGTGATTGGTGGAAGTCCAGGGACTTAGATAACATTCTATGATCCTAATGGAGTTTTAGGAAAGGTGTTTCCTAGTAACAATGCTTCAACCAAAAAGGTGAAGTACTTGGTCCCACAACCGGAAATAGGAGATCCCTTTAGATCCCACACACAAGGACCTTCTTAAAGTATTTAATTTAATTTATAATTAAATTAATTAATTTCTCTAAGTAATCACTATATGGTATAGTGAAGCTCTAAAAGGTGGAATCACATTAGATGTGAAAAACCAAATGGGTAGGACCCATTGGGAATTATTATAAAAGAATAATTCAAGTGACCAAAAGGGTTTTGGAAACCCTTTAGGCATGTAGGGTGGGACGCCCACTTTATGGAGGAAGTTTTATTTTAATTAGTTTCTAATTAATTAACACCTTATTGGATAAGGTTAGTTAGTTAGTTACTAATTAAAGATTCCCTAATTGTTAGGGATTCCATTAGTTAGTTACTAATTCAAGATTCTTTATTGGATAAGGATAAGATTAGTTACTAATGGATAAGGTTAGTTTCTTTTAAGATTAATCCTAATTGGATTAGGAGAATAATCAATAAAGGAAACTATTGAGGAATCCTAATTGGATTAGGATAAGGTTAATGAATTATAATTGGATTACAATTCAAGCAACCAAGAGGGAACATATATAAAGGATTGGATGCCCAGCCCTTTATGATATATAATTCTCCAGAATTTTTTCTTCTCTCCCTCTCCTAAAACCTCACACCCTCCCCTCTCTCTCCTTGAGGTGTATAGTCACACCCATCTCTCTCTTCTTTTTGTCTTCTTGATTGGATCTTGAGGAAAAGCAAGACTTCATCTTGTTCATCAAGAAAGGTTCTTGATCAATAAAGATTGGATCTTTATTCAAGATTCCTAGAGCTGGAAATTTGGAAGGGCCATTAGCTTCCATTAGAGAAAGCTTTAAAGGAAAAAGAAGGTTCGTGTGAATCGACAGGAGACTTGACACTTGTGAAGTTTTGCGAGTACTACTCTAACGTGGATTTGACTTAACAATTTCAAAGTCGCAAAGGTGAATGTTATTCTAACCTTCATTGAATAAAATCAATTAGAATCTTAGTCAGATCTTGGGATTCGATGTATGCCCCTCAAGAACTGTGTTTCTAAAATTAAAAAGTGGCATACTTTCAGATGGAATGGGCGATTGGATGCCGTGTGTATGATGTAATGAGCAAAAAGGGGAAGGGCATTGTACTAATAATAAACATACAAGTATGTTGTGATTGTAAACCCACTTAGAAAAGCATGATGTAGGTTTAACGAATAATGAACACACCATGTTTGATGAAATGCCAAGGTGAATACAAATGGGTTGTAAATTAAGAAATTGCATGCTTAAATGCTTATGGAATTGCTAGGGCTCATGATAGTGTGATTTCTCGTTTCCCTAAATTACATGAATATTGACTTGCTCAAATGTTATGTGTATTGTAAATTACCCAATTGTCATGTTTAAATTCAAATGCAAGTATGCACACGATCCCACGAGCACGGCATGCATGACATGATTTACCGAGGTTTTCAAGAAAATGATTAGAGGTGGGACATATCCTATGATATGCTTTACCTCGCTTTTCACAAGAAAACAAGAACAAACATTCTACGAGGGGTCTCGCCTCACTCACAAGTGCATAGCATAAAGAAGGGCCTCCCTTCCCTCGCAAGTACATACATATCATGAAGAAGGGTTTCCCTTCCCTCTCAAGGCTTCTCACAAGCGCATCTCGCAAGTACATCTTACAAGTGTATCTCACAAGTTACATGATCACAAGCAAGCATGACATGACATAGCATGACAAGCATGAGCATTCTAGGAAGAAGGGTCTCCCTTCCCTCACAAGTAGATTACTTTTCAGAACAAGCAAGCATGATACACGCATGGCATGACATGACACGCATGATACAAGCATGACACGCATGACACAAGCATGACACGCATGACACGGTAGACAAGGTTTCAAGAATAAAAAGGGTAATTTCAGTCAAGTCAAGTGCACAAGATTTCAAGGGTTTTACCGGCTTTTATGAATGCAAACATGATAAATTATATTGCTTTACTTTATTGTCATGATATGAATCATTCCTGCTTTATATGCGTGAATTGTTTCCTGCTTTATGTATGTTATCCGTATGCTATGACTGTTGGTTAGTGCTTGGTACCCGCTGAGTATTCCATGCTCAGCCGTACTTCTTATGTCGGCAGGTGATGGCGGAGCAGCTGCTCCTTTTGATGTCTGTCCTCTGAGCCCTTGGGTGGAGGAGGAGTACGTCAAGGAACCTTTGGAGGAACCTCCAGTAGAGGGTTACCATTAGGTGGTTGTAGATTCTGAGTGATATAGCTGTGGGTGAGTTGAGAGAGACATATCCATGTAATTTGGCGGGTCTGTCCGCACTTTCTTTTGGATTTCTTTTGTGTAAACTTGGATTTGTATATACATATAGAGGTTTGTTTAGACTTCCGCTGTGCTTTATGGTTATGTTTCCGCTACGATGTCCTCTATTGTATATGCTTTGAGGGTTTTGCAGGTTGGTTTGTCAAGCAAGTCATGACTAGTCGTCCAAAGTTCACTCTAACTCATAGGGTGGGTTTTGGGTCACGACAAATTATGTTAAGCATTAGCCATATGATCATATGCAAAGTGTTTCCTTTAAATGTCTACTATGTTATATCACAATTGCTACATAGACACATATGCATATGCATGATCGAGTTTTTCTATATTATGGGTATCCAAAAGAAGAAGTACATGTATATAAGATGCAATACAAGAATAAGAAGAAGAAGAGTATAAGATGCAAATGAACCACATGAAAAGTATAAAATGCAAATGAACCACATGAAAAGTATAAAATGCAAATGAACCTAATGAATAGTACAAGAACCAAAAGAAGTATAAGAAAAGTACAAGAAGTAAAAGATGTATACGAAAAGTATAAGAAGCACAAGATACATACGAAAAGTACAAGAAGCATAAGATGTATATGAAAAGTACAAGAAGCACAAGATGTTACAAGAAATACAAGAAGATGGAAAGTATACGGAACAAGTCGACGGGGATGCGACGATAGCAGGCCGCCTGAAAGGGAAAGGGATACTGGCATCGGAATCCGATGATAGCAGGCCGCCCGGAAGGGAGATGGATACTGGTCGTCTACCCCGAAGGTAGCCGAAGGTGAGGAGAACATTAGGCCACCCAGCTTATGTGGGTACGGGTACTAGTTTTCCGACTCCGGAGGTAACAAATGATGAATACAAAGTTATTTTAAATACCCGTACAGGATAATAAAAGATAAAAGCCAAGGTATTTTAAATACCCGTATATGCAGAGGTACAAGATGATAAAAGATGACAAGAAGATGTTTTTGACAAAAGATGATAAGAAGATGTAAAAGACAAAAGATGATAAAAAGATGTTTTCCGATAGTATTTTCCGAGATATATGCATATGATATGATTTTGTTTTCCTCGCTCTGATTTCAGAAATGCATTTGAGATGATTAAACTATGATATGTATGTTGTATTCTTGTTTATGATATTACTATCAAGTGGTTTGTATTCGTTGAGTATTCCATGCTTAGCCGTACATATTATATCGGCAGGTCCTTCTAACATTTGTGGCGAGCGTCCTCAAGAACCGTGGGTCGAGGAAGGGTATGTTGAGGAGGAGGAGACTTGGGGTAGTCTTCAACAGCAGAGGGCTCAGGAGGAGCAGAGGGCTTTTGTTAGGTGGCCCCATCATGAGTGACGAGAGGGAGAGACTTGTAGTACACTTCTGCTACCATATATAGATTGGTATTATGCTTCCACTATCACACGTCTTATACGTTGTACAGGATTTACAGGTTATTGTTAGGCTCAGGGTTACAACCATGAGTACCCCTAATAATTTTGATAATAACATAATAATGAAATGAAAATAATCAGTACTAATAATTTTATTTAAGTGCTTGAACATTTCAGAATACACCATTTGATAGCACTCCAACCAAGAAAAATGATGGAAATTATCGCAGAGGAAGTTCAAGACATTGTATACAAGATGAAGATTCACGACAAGACCATAGTCCAAGTCGGGTTCATTAAAGATAAATGGCTAAATCACAAGACCCAAGTCAAGCCAAGATCATCTCTCAACATTTTGAATGTATTGTGTATTTTGAGAGTGTATAGGTCTTATGTAAAAAGTCCACAGAAGAAAGGTGAAGTGAATAAGCTCAAGAATCATAGATTGACCATAGGAGCCTAGGATACCTTTTGAGAATCATTCTAAAGCTCAAATTAATCAGAATATCATGATAAGAGCATAGCTAATTGACCTAGAAAATCAATCACATACGTTTGGTTTGATCCAAGACTGAATTCAGGATTTTTACTCTGAATTCGTCGACGAATTCTCTGCGAAGATTGAATTCGGCGATGAAGTCATGACAGAATTTTCTTAATTCAGTTCTACCTCTTGATTTCGGTGACGAAATCTTTAGTTGGGTTAAAATTCAGCGACGAAGTCATTACAGGATTTTTTAGAATCCAATTCTTTCTTTTTAATTCGGCGACGAACTCAAGTGGGAACTCCACTTCGTCGACGAAATCATATCTGGAACAGAAATTTTTTTGTAACCGCTAGTTTGCAATGGACTTAAAAGCATTTAATGCTTCCCTAACGGCACTATTGGATTAATTGCTATAAAAGGAGTTCATTTATGAACAAATAAGCACTCTTGATCACAACAATAACTTCTATTGATTCCTCATTCATTGCTATTGACTCTCACTCACTCTCACACTTAGAAAATCTCCAAAAATCTCCCCTGAGCTCATTCAATTCTCATTTCCCTTGAGAGACTTTATTAGAGTTGTTATTTCACTCTTATCCAGCTCATTTAAGGATCTTTCAATTTGGATTTTCAATCCAAAACTTATTTATTGAGATTAGTCAAGAATCCAGGATTCTTGCACTGAAGCTGTTGCTTCAGTTATATCAAGAGAGGGTTGTGCTCATGAGAGGTTTTCAACTCGGCCTAAAGGAGAGCTTGTAAGGTAATATCTCGACCTATAAGAGAGATTGTAAGGGTTTGGACTCCACCTGTGAAGGAGCCAGTGCGATTATGGAATCGTGGTGAATCCTCTAGCTAGAAGCTGAGGCGGGGAGTAGGCTGGTTTGCTAAACCTCGAGAACAAATCTTGAGTTTGCACTCTCCTTATCTCTTTTCTTCTTCTTTTAATATTCTATTATTTTAGCTTGTTGCATATTTTATTTTATTCCGCTTATTGAACTTGTAGTTCATATTTTTGCTTTTAAACCTGCCTTACACCTTATTCACCCCCCCTTTAGGGTCATTACCTAGCCAACAATTGGTATCAGAGCCTAATACTCTATATAGATCTAAACAATCTGAGTAATCGATTTTATTATGGCGAACAATGTTTTTACAACAAGCCTAGGAGAAGGATAGTCCACCACCAGACTACCATTGTTTAATGGCGAAAATTATAACTATTGGAAACTAGAATGATGTATTACATCCAAGCTCTAAATTATAAGTATTGGAGAGTAATAGTCAATGAACCTCATCTTCCCACAAAAACAGTGGATGATGTTAGAATCCCCAAGGTAGAGGAAGAATGGATTGAAGCTGACATTAAGCTTATTCAAATCAATGCTAAAGCTATTAGCAACCTCTACTGTGCTTTAAGTCCCCAAGAATTTAACAGAGTCTCCGGATGTGACTCTGCTAAAGAAATATGGGATAAACTAAAAGTCACCTATGAGGGGACTAATCAGGTTAAAGAAGAAAAGATTAGCATGCTTGTTCACAAGTATGAATTATTCAAAATAGAAAAAGAAGAATCTATCAGTGATATGTTCACCAGATTTACTAACTTTTTAAATGGTCTTAGATCTCTGAGTAAAGTATATTCTAATGCAGAAAATGTGAGAAAGATTTTAAGATCATTGCCCAAAGAATGGACTCCGAAAGTGACAGCAATCCAAGAAGTTAAGGACCTCACCAAACTGCCTATGGATGAGCTATTGGGATCTCTTATGACTCATGAAGTCATAATGAAAGATCAAATGCCTGATGAACCTAGAGCCAAGAAAGGGCTGGCCCTCAAGTCTACTCCAGCTGAAAACAGTGATGAGGAAACCAGCAGTAATGATGAAGATATAGCCTTAATGGTAAGAAGGTTCAAAAGGTTCCTCAAGCATAAGAAGAATTTCAAAAAGAGACCATAAAATAAGGAGTTCTCAAAAGAAATGAAAAAAGCTGAAGCTAGCAAGAAGGAACCTCTCACGAGTTATGAATGCAAGAAGCCAGGCGACATAAGGACTGATTGGCCTCAACTCAAGAAGAGTCAAAAGCACAAGGAAAAGGCTATGATGGCAACTTGGGATGACTCAGAGGGAAGCAAGTCGGAAGATTCAAGTGATGAAAAAGTGGCAAATTTGTGCCTCATGGCAAATGAGGATGAGGTAACTTCTTCCCCAAATGATTCTCTCTCATATGATGAAATAAGAGAAGCATTTGATGAACTTTATACTGAATTTGACAAAATAGCTAAATTAAATAAATCTTTTAAAAAGGAAATCCACACTCTTACACAATCATGTGAGACTTTGCAAAAAGAAAAGAGTGTGTTGGCTCTTGAGAATGAGGAATTAAGTCAGAAACTTAATGATATTCAAAATGTTTCTCATAACACACCTTGTGAATGTGATGAGCTGAATGCTAAAGTCAAGGACTTAACCAATACTGTCCTCACATTCACAAATGGTCAAAAGAATCTAGAGAGACTTCGAGGACAGCAAAGATGTGTTTTTAACAAAGCTGGACTAGGTTATAATACTTTTTGAAAACAAAAAGAGTATCAAAACGTCTTTTCAAAAGAAAGTAGAAATCTGAATCCACCATCTACTGCATTCTATAATGGTAAGATAATTAGAAAAGTTTGGGTTCGAAATGGAACATCTTATATCTCAAAAACTAACCATAAAAGACCAAGAATGATATGGGTTCCCAAGGGAACTAATCCTCCCAAACCAAAACTGTTTGGATATCGGGGGGAAGTATCTTGGAGTTACTTGAATTGGATGTGTAGGCATGCTTCAAGTCAAGAACCTCCAAGACGACATGGTTCTTGGACAATGGATGCTCAAGGCATATGACCGGGAACAAGGAGCTATTTGCATCAATAACACCAAAGGACGGCGGTCATGTAACTTTTGAAGACAATGCTAAAAGAAAGATTATTGGCATAGGTAGCATTGGTAAGAATAAATCTGTCTTCATTGAGAATGTACTACTTGTTGATGGTCTCAAACATAATCTCATAAGTATTAGCCAACTCTGTGATAAGGGATTAAATGTCTCATTTAAATCAAATATTTGCATGATTAAGGATAAAGACAATCTAAATACTTTGTTTGTAGCTCATAGAAATGAAAATATTTATACCTTAGATTTTGATGAACTGAAATCTCAAAACATGATGTGCTTTTCTGCTATAGATGAAGCAAGTTGGATATGGCATAGGAGACTAGGACGTGCTAGTATGGATCTTTTGTCTAAACTCTCCAAAAATGAATCAGTTAAAGGATTGCCTAAAACTAAATTTATCAAAGATAAAATTTGTGATGCTTGTCAACTTGGAAAACAAACAAAATCTTCATTTCAACCCAAGAAAATGATTTCTATCACTAGGCCTCTAGAACTTTTGTATATGGATCTTTTTGGGCCAAATGAAGTAGCTAGCTTAGCTGGAAAAACTTATGCCTTTGTTATAGTGGATGATTTTTCAAGATACTCATGGTTACTATTTCTTTCTCATAAAAATGAAGCACCTTCTCTATTTAAAAAGTTTTGTAAAAGAGTTCAAAATGAAAAAGGTTATTCTATTAACAACATAAGAAGTGATAGAGGAGGACAATTTAAAAATAAAGAACTTGAATCATTTCGTGATGAAAATGGTTTTAATCATAATTTTTCAGCACCTAGAACTCCACAACAAAATGGTGTAGTAGAGATAAAGAATAGATCTCTTCAAGAAAAAATGGCTAGAACAATGCTTAATGAAAATAAATTACCTAATTACTTTTGGGCTGAAGCCATTAACACTTCATATTATGTAATTAACATAGTTGTTATAAGAAACAAACTAAATAAAACTCCCTATGAGCTTTGGAACGGAAGAATTCCCAATATTAGTTATTTCAAAGTGTTTGAATGTAAATGTTTTATACTTAATGATAAACAACATCTTAAGAAATTTGATGCAAAATCAGTAGAAGGAATTTTCTTAGGATACTCTACTAATAGCCAAGCTTATAGAGTGTTTAATAAGAAATCATTAACTGTTGAGGAATCAATTCATGTAGTTTTTTATGAATCAAATTCATTTAACAAAATCAATACTAATATGGATGATGAAATTGATAATCTTCCAAAAGAATTATCTATTTTAGAAATCAACAAAGAAAATAAAGATGATCAAGGAAAAGAAAAATCAAGTGATAAATCCATTGAAATAGATAATAAAGAAGAAAATGAAGATGAAGAATCCTATCAACTTCCTAAAGCTTGAAAATTAATAAAAGATCATCCTAAGGATCTAATACTTGGTAATATAGAACAAGGGGCCAGAACAAGAAGAAATCTAATAAACCTTGCATTCCTAAGTCAAATTAAACCTAAAAATGCCCTAAAAGCAATTGAAGATGAATCTTGAGGCATTGCAACGCAAGAAGAACTAAATCAATTTGATAGAAATCAAGTTTGGAATCTAGTACCTAGACCAAATGTCAAATCTATAATTGGAACAAAATGGGTCTACTGAAATAAAAAGGATGAAAATGAGAATGTTGTTAAAAATAAAGCTAGACTAGTAGCTCAAGGTTACAACCAATAAGAGGGGATAGACTATGATGAAACATTTGCCCCGGTTGCTAGATTTGAAGCCATAAGAATGCTGCATGCATTTGCTAGTCATAAAGAATTTAAACTATATCAAATGGATGTAAAAAGTGCATTTCTAAATGGCTATATTAATGAAGAGGTTTATGTAAATCAACCACCTTGTTTTGAAAATCATAAATTCCCTGATCATGTATTTAATCTAACCAAAACCTTATATGGATTAAAGCAAGCTCCAAGAGCTTGGTATGATAGGCCAAGTAGCTTCTTAATTGAATATGGTTTCACAAGAGGCAAAATAGATACAACTTTATTCATAATGACCAAAAATGATGATATGCTAATAATTCAAATCTATGTAGATGACATCATATTTGGATCAACAAATAAATCTCTTTGTAGAATGTTTGCTAAAACAATACAAAAAGAATTTGAAATGAGCATGATGGGTGAATTAACATTCTTCTTAGGACTCAAAATTAAACAAACCAAACAAGGAATATTTATTAATCAAGTTAAATATATTAAAGAACCACTTAAAAAATTTGGAATGGAAAATACTAAAATAATTGATACTCTTATGAGTCCATCAAGCAAACTTGATAAGGATGAAAAAGGGAAAAGTGTTGATGAAAAACTCTCTAGAGGTATGATTGGAAGCCTGTTATATCTCATTGCAAGTAGACTTGACATTATGTTCAGTGTTTGCATTTGTGCAAGATTCCAATCTTGTCCAAAAGAATCTCACTTAACTGCTGTAAAAAGAATTTTCAGATACTTACTTGGAACAATTGATTTAGGCTTATGGTATCCAAAAGACACAAACTTAGATTTAATAAGCTATTCAGATGCAGACTTTGTTGGATGCAAAGTAGATAGAAAAAGCACTAGTGAAACTTGTTACTTTTTAGGACATTCTCTTGTTTCATAGTTTAGTAAGAAACAAAATTCAATGGCCTTATCCACAGCTGTGGCTGAGTATTTGGCAGTTGGACTTTGTTGTGCCCAAACTCTCTACATGAAACAACAACTAGAAGGTTTTAAACTTATCTATACCAAAATTCCTATTAAGTATGATAATACAAGTGCAATTTGTATGACTAAGAATCCCATTCAACACTCAAGAACTAAACACATAGAAATAAGATATCATTTTATTAGAGATCATGTGCAAAATGGAAATGTTATCTTGGAATTTGTGGATACAATTAATCAGCTTACTGATATTTTTATCAAACCTCTATAGTCTGATAGGTTTAGTCATTTGAGAAGAAAATTGAGAATGACTAGTCTGAATGATCTAACTTTATCAAGATCAAAAGCAATCAATAACTTAAAATCTTTAATTTGATATGCCGATAACTTGTTTGATTGTTTAATAGTTTGAATTAAATACATTATGATAATAATAGATGTTTTGATGAATCTTTGACTAGAAGGAAAATAGGTGAAAAACTTAAGAGAAATCAATCCTTCACATTCAGAACTGAATTCGGCGATGAATTCAATCTAGAATGTGATTTCGGTGACGAATGTTTGGGAAATACTAAAAACAGAATGTTTTCTGTACTCAGTTCGTCGACGAACCTGGACGAGTCATCCATTTCGTCGACGAACCTGGACGAGTCATCCATTTCGTCGACGACTTGTGAATCTGAAATTAAGGTTCCTAACTCAATTTCTGCAACGAATTCAGGGACGAAACCCATTTCGGCGACGAATTGAGTCGTGAATACAAATAGTAACCCCCAAATCCGATTATTTTTAAACCTAATATTTCCCTCCAAAGCTCCTATTCCATTGCTTTTGCACCCGTCTTCCCTTCAAAACTTAGCAAAACTTCCCAAATCTCTTAGAAAATGCCTCGTAGCAAGAACTGATAAAGGAAAAGAACCGGCTTCAAGCTTAGCCCCAGCTCCTGTGAAGTTTGAGGAAGCAAAATACTAGAAGTTATTCAAAGATAAATTCCTATCTCATTCCCCTCTTTACGGTAAAGTTGTCAATTTCGTTAGTTTTGATGCCTATGGGCTAGAACCCATAAAAACCCTTTTCTCTGCCCTAAAATGGGATAAATTTCTTGAGTCTAACGTTCTTATGTTTCCTGAGTTAGCTAAACTCTTTTACACCCACTTTCATTTCAATCAATCTGAATCCCTCATGACTTCGTTTGTATTAGGTAAAAACATCTCTTTTCACCTAAATCAATTGCACTCAATTTTGAAAATTCCTCAGTGTACCCTTCAAACTTTTGTGAATGGTCAGTGGACTAGTCATGAAGGATTTGATGTGGTTGAAGCACTGAAAATGATGTGCATAAACCAAGATTTCATCATTCCTTTTCAACCTAAAGTTAAAGACCTTACCCTCACATCTAGACTCATTCACCACATAATAACCTATAACCTAGTTCCTAGGACTGGTGGTAGGGAGTATCTCAACTACTTTGATGTCTTCCTTATGTGGTGCATCCTAACCACCACACCCATTGATCTCTCCTACATCATTGTCTATTATATGGATGATGCATTTAAGAGAAAATCAGGAAGTCTCCCTGACTAAAATCTTTAAACATTTTAATGTTCCCTTGTCATCTCAAACAGATTTTGTCACTCTTGATGACTCCTCCATTTATAGCAAAGCAACCATTCAAAGAATGGGCTATACTTGGAATGACACGCAGACGGTTTGGACTCGTAAATCCTATGCCTCTCAGTCCTCCTCCCTTCCTTCTAGTACTCCAGTCCCTATTCCTACTTCATCTATACCTATTCCTGCTCCCTCTCCATCTATCCCTACCTCTTGTGCTCCACCCTCAATAAAGCATCAGGATGAGCAGTAGCAAGAATCAGTGCCAGAGGTGGAACCCCAGGCTGAGCAGCAGCCAGTACCAGCAGAGGATCCTGCAAATGTGCTTCAGGGTGAGCAGCTCCCTAGAGATGAGTTGCCTGACTGGTCTGATTTCATGGATGCTGGAGAGATTCCAGAGAGCTCTCATAGACAGGTGTCTCCTCACTTTGAGGACCCTGGTCAGTTCTATGAGGTGCCAAGTAGGCCAGCAGCCTCAGATCAGCAGCTGAGTATCATGGGAGGGCAGATTGCCTCCATGGCTTCTAGCTTAGAGTAGTTTCAGTTTGAAATGAGGATGAGCCAGCAGTCTTTTCAAGAGGAGATGACAGCATCCTTGCTCTCATTTATGGCTGAGACTCGAGAAAATCTTACTGCCATTTAGATCAAATCAAGGGAAAACCTTCAGAATCTCCACTCATCTACTCTCTCCCATTTTGAAGCTCTTGAGTCTGAGATTAGCAAAATCCCCAAGGCAGTCCAGTCCTCTCTAGCCACGGTTCATAATGATCTCAGAGAGTGTGCAGATGCCACCTACTCAGTCTTAGGGACAGTTTACATGGATGCCTCAGTCACCAAAGATAGAGTTGACTCTGTGTCTTCTTTTCTTCATAGATTGGGAGCAAAACAATCCGAAGAAAGTACCCGAATGAAAAAGGTCACTAAGTCAATCCAAGGACTTGTAGAATCTTCCGCTCTTCAGTTGAAAACTCAAGGGAAGCTTCTTCTGGATATGGCAGAGCATGACTCCATAGCTGCCTCCATTACTCTACGGGCTACTGATGAGTTGAAGAAAATGAATAATTTTCTGGTTAGTCTGGCTAGTGGAGCCACTCCTTCTCAACCTCCCTCTTAAGCTCCTTCATCTTCCAAAAGCAAGAGAGCAATGAAGGTAACCCCCTCCAAAAGGAGTCAAGCTATAGATTCCCCTATCATCTCCTTTCCTTTTGACTCAGATACCACCTCTTCTTCCTCTGACTCCCATGCTGACTCCGATCCAGCTGAGCAATCCGAAGATGTCCTCAAAAATGTTGCAGATCTCATCAAAAAGCAGAAAGCAGAAGGGCTGTAATTGTTTTTCAAATTTTTGATGTTGACATAGGGGGAGAGAATGAAATGTAATGAAAATATTATGTGTAAATCCCTAAGTAGGTGTTGGCAAATTCCGTGATCATTAGATAGGTCATGTGAGTCGAGTCGGGTTCAACTTGTCAGAAGAGAAGAGCTAAAGCATAAAGAAGATTGAAGAAAGTGAAGAAAAAGCTCCTACTCTGGAAATAGAAAGGTAATGGACTTAGAGACCCCTACCTAGGTTGGATTTGACTTAGATAACTCTAAACATACCTAGGAGGATAGTTTTAAACCTAATAAAGTTGTTTGATCTTAGTTCAATCAAGTAAACTTGAAATGAAGTATGGTTTGAAACAAATTCTGTCTCAACTGATCGCTCGGTGTTGAGACCGATCGATCGGTGGCTATCGACTGGACAAATAATTTGTATGGGGTATTTTTCCAGAGAGATGATTTTCAACCGCTCGATCGGTTATGAGCACCGATCGATCCGTTTTGGACCGAGCGATCGGTTATATGCACCGATCGATCGGTCCCCGTAAAAAGAATTTTTATTTTTCTGGATTCTTTTTTTAAACCCTATATAAATAACTTTTTGGAGACCTAATTCGTATCTTTGTTTATTTTTGAAAGAGTAGAGGTCTGAGAAACTCATCTAGGGTTTTTCCTATTGTTATTATTAGATCTTTGTTGATCCCTCCTCTTTCTTTGATCCTAGAGAATGCAAGTATAGATCTAAACCTTTGAACTTGCATTGTGTGATCTCAGATCTATATGAGATCCCTCTAGGGTTTGAAACTTCCAAAATTGATTCACAACCCTACACCTTGTGTGTGTGTCCGGTGTTTGATCCGGAGCCTTCGTGGAAGGAGATCGATCGTGTGTGATCGTGGTTTTGAAGTAGCTTGAGAAGATTTGGTCGGTGTGGAACTGAAGCTGCTACGGTGGAGATCGAACCTGCTGGTTCGTGGAAATCAAGAGTAAGAGTCTGTACCTAGGAACGTTGTTTCTGTTTTGGTAAGGTCTTGTCTTGTACTTAAAATCTTTTCATAGTGAAGTTTATTACTGGACGAGGTCCCGTGGTTTTTTCCCGTTAGGGTTTTCCACGTAAAAATCTTCTGTGTTTGATTTGTGTGGATTGTCTGAGTGAATTGTTCATTGATTTCTAAACATATTAATTGAAAAATTAAAATTGGTTAGAAATTATTAGATAGACCTATTCACCCCCCCTCTAGGTCTTAGAGATCATTGATCTGGATAAATTTCAATTGGTATCAAAGCTTGTTCACTGATAAGGCTAATCCCTTAAGTGTGATCCTGTATTATCCGTGATCATGAGTACTCTAAGAGAAGGAGGATCCGTCTCTCGTCCCCCACTTTTTGATGGAAATAATTATGCATACTGGAAAGCTAGAATGAGAGCCTTTCTCAAATCTATTGACGAGAGAATTTGGATGTCTATACAGAATGGGTGGACTACGCCCATGAAAACTGTAGGTGATTTGACTGTCATCAAATATTATAATGAATGGACCAGAGAAGAGCTTGAGTCAAGTGGATGGAACAATAAAGGTCTCAATGCTATCTTTACTGCAGTCACTGCTGAGGAATTCAGACGAATTTCTTCATGTGAAACAGCAAAGGAGGATTGGGATATTCTTAAAATTACCCATGAGGGTACTACCACTGTTAAAATCTCAAAACTCCAAATGTTAACCACCAAATTTGAACATTTAAACATGGATGACAATGACACTTTTGATGAATTCTATGCAAAACTTAGTGACATTGTCAACGCTAGTTTCAATTTAGGTGAGAAAATATCTGAGTCCAAAATAGTTAGAAAAGTCCTTAGATCTCTCCCTGAGAGATTTCAACCCAAAGTCACTGCAATCGAAGAGAGTAAAAATGTTGACTCTCTGAAGATTGAGGAATTGGTTGGTTCACTCCAAACCTATGAACTCAATCTCTGTCCATCCAAGAAGAACAAATCTTTAGCCTTGAAATCCATCAAGGAATCTTTGGATGAGGATGACAGTGATGGAGATATGAATGAGGAAGAAATGGCTCTCTTCGTTAAAAAATTTCAAAAATTTTTTAGAACGAAAAAGAGGTTCAATCCCAAACAGGGAGGAAAATCTTTTGAGAAGTCAAAGTCTAAGCCCTAGGAAAACAAGAAAAATTCCAAGAATGGCGACAAGAAATCCCAAGGTGTTCAATTTTATGAATGCCATGGCTTCGGTCATATTTCACCTAACTGTCCTAACAAGAAGAAGAGTAAGGGCAAAGTGATGAATGCCTGTTGGGATGACAGTGATTCCGAGAATGAAGAATCGGACAGTTCCTCTTCAAGTGAAGATACTGGAAATCATACGGCTTTCACTGTTTCCCTTTCTGGGATTCTCGAGACTACCTCTATGGTTGATGAAAAGGATAGAAGTGATGAGAGTGTTTATACTAAGTCTAGTGATGACATACAGAAGAGTCAAACTGACTCTGAAAGTGATGAAGATTTGAAAACAACTTATGATAAGTTGTATGCTGAAAGTTTGAAGCTGACTAAAACAAAAATCTCCTTGAGCAAAAAACTCAAAATCATTCAAAATGAAAGAGATACTTGTAAACTAGTAGCAGAAGAGAAGAGTGCTCTAGTTAGTCAGTTGGAAAATGAAAAAAAAGCATTTGTTATGAAAGTTCAATGTCTTTTGGAAGAGAATGTCTCATTGACTAATGTGGTCAGAAAATTAGAAGTTGAAAGAGACACTTCCATGAAAGAAATTGAAGAGTTAAGAACTCTACAAATGGAGCTGGAAAATTTTAAAGACTCTCTTGTTGATAAGGTGAAATTTCTTGAAAAAGAACATCAAATTACCCTTAAAGACAAGACTGACTTGATTCAGAAGGTTTATACTCTTGAAAAAGAAGTAAGAATGTTTGGAAACACTAGCTGCCTAGATGAATTAGTTAGAAAGTATGGGTCAAATTCGAGTAGATCTGGGATAGGACATGCTGACACACCAGCCGGTCCTTTAGCTGTTGGTACAATGGCTAGTGCAGTGTTTGAGCCAATACATTTTGATCCTAAAGTGAATCTACCTTCTACATCAAGTACTAAGGCTTATACAAATTTTGTAAAGCCTAGAAATACAGCTCCTAGAGTGAATGCTATGAGGAATCAAATTCCTTTTAGAAGAAATCCTCCTCCTCTCCAAAGATTCATACCCACATGTCACTTTTGTGGTGTGAGAGGTCACATTCGACCAAATTGTAATGCTTTTAGGAGAGCTCCTCAAAATGGTTCATGGAACCAAAATCAAAGTCAAGGGACTCTTCAAAGGCAAATTCAGTATCTGGCTGAAAAGTCTAGAATATTGAGCGAAGATGTTAATAGAATTGCTCAAATCTCTATGACAAGAACTGGTCAATTTATTCCAAATGATTATTCAAGAGGAAAGAATTTGACTAATCAAAAAGCTAGAACTGAACAAAATAGGAAAAGGTCAAGGAGGAAAAAAAGAAAAAAGGTTTTTAATACACAGTTTAATGATCAAAGATCTAAACAAAGTTTAAAGACTGTGTATGTAAGAAAGGATGACCTTAAGTGCTTCGTCATTCACACTGCCTTGAAAGCCCAAAACATAGAAATGTGGTACTTCGACAGTGGGTGTTCTCGGCATATGACAGGTAACAAGTCCTTATTTACTCAATTTGAGGACTGTCCAGATGGAACTGTTACTTTTGGTGATGGAAGCAAGTCTTTAGTAAAGGGGAAAGGTATCATCGATTCACCAGGCATACCAAAATTGAAAGATGCCTTGTTTGTTGAAGGACTGAAAGCTAATTTAATTAGCATAAGTCAACTATGTGATGATAACCATGCTGTGCACTTTACCCAAAATAAATGCTTAGTCATTAATGGTAAAGGTAAGTGTGTTCTAGAAGGGTTAAGAACCACTGAAAATTGCTACGGCTTAATTCCTAGTCCTAATCCCTCAAATGTCTGTTATAAGACTAAAATTGAGGAGGTTGATTTGTGGCACCGAAGACTAGGTCATATGAACTTCAAAGACCTATGTAAAATCTTTAAGCAAGAACTTGTAAGAGGTGTTCCCAAACTAGGAAAGCCTTCTACTTCTGTGTGTGGGCCATGCCAAATTGGTAAACAAATTAGAACCCCACATAAGAAGACTTCAAGTATTGCTACTTCATATCCACTGGAATTAATTCATATGGATCTAATGGGTCCTACAAGAACTGAAAGCCTAGGTGGAAAGCGATACATCCTAGTCATGGTTGATGATTTCTCAAGAATGTCATGGGTGACATTTATAAGAGAGAAATCCGATGCTTTTGACAATTTCAAAAGTATTTGCTTGAAAATTCAAAATGAGAAAAGATGCCCAATCACTCGAATTCGAAGTGATCATGGAAAGGAATTTGAAAACTCTAAGTACAACGACTTTTGTGATGAGTCGGGTATCAAACATGAATTTTCTGCACCTATTACACCTCAGCAGAATGGTGTAGTAGAGAGGAAGACAGGGTTCTCCAAGAGATGGCTAGAGTTATGCTTCATAGCAACAATCTAGCTTCTCATTTCTGGGCTGAGGTAGTTAACACTGCTTGCTATATAGTTAATAGAGTTTTTGTAAGACCTGGAACAAGGAAAACCCCATATGAGTTGTGGAATAACAAGAAACCCAGTGTCAAGTACTTTCGAGAATTCAGAAGTAAATGCTATATCCTTAAGGATAGAGAGCAACTGGGCAAATTTGAATCCCGGAGTGATGAAGGGATATTTCTTGGATATTCCACCAACAGTAGAGCTTATCGAGTGTATAACTTGAGAACCTCTACGATTATGGAGTCCATAAATGTAGTTGTGGATGACTCCGGTGTTGAAAATGTGCAACTTGAGGATGATGAAAGTGCTGAAAATGAAAATGTTGAAACTGTTTCAACTCCACCTATAAATAAGCAATCATCTCCATCAAAACCTACACATTCTAGGTTCATGAATCCTCACACCCCCACTGACATAATTGGTGATCTTGAAAGTGGAGTGAGAACGAGGAAACAAATTGAAAATGAAGTTAGCTACATTTGCTATACTTCATCTTTTCAACCCAAGAATGTAGCTGAAGCTCTTGCAGATGATAATTGGATAAATGCAATGCAAGAAGAGTTACTTCAGTTTACTAGGAATGATGTTTGGTATTTAGTAACTAGGCCTAACAATACAAATGTGATAGGTACCAAATGGATTTTCAAGAACAAATCTGATGAAAAAGGTACTATCATAAGAAATAAGGCTAGGTTAGTTGCACAAGGAAACACCCAAATTGAAGGTATTGACTTCGATGAAACCTTTGCTCCTGTAGCCAGGCTAGAATCAATAAGAATTCTTCTAGCTGTGGCTTGCCATATGAAATTCAAACTTTTTCAAATGGATGTTAAGAGTGCCTTTCTGAATGGCATTCTTCAGGAGGAAGTCTATGTGGAACAACCAAAAGGGTTTGAAGATCCACTTCACCTTGATCAAGTCTATCAGTTAAAAAGGGCTCTCTATGGTTTAAAACAAGCTCCAAGAGCTTGGTATGAGAGACTGACTACTTATCTCTTAGAAAACGGATTTTCGAGAGGGGGAGTAGACAGAACCCTTTTCATAAAGAATGTGAAAGTTGATATTGTCATCGCTCAGATATATGTTGATGACATCGTGTTTGGTTCCACATTAGACTTACATGCTCTTTCATTTGCTGAACAAATGAAAAATGAATTTGAAATAAGCATGGTTGGTGAGCTAAGTTTCTTCCTTGGTCTTCAGATCAAGCAATTGGATTCTGGGATCTCAGTATCTCAAATCAAATATGCTAAAAATCTAGTGAATAAATTTGGCATGAGCTCTGCTAAGCATGTAAGGACTCCTATGAGTTCTACTACAAAACTTAGTAAAGATGCTTCAGGCAAAGATGTTGATCAAACTTCTTATAGAAGCATGATTGGTAGTTTACTCTACCTAACTGCTACTAGACCTGACATAGCCTTTAGTGTTGGTGCATGTGCCCGCTATCAAGTGAGCCCAAAAGAGTCTCACTTGCTTGCAGTTAAGCGTATCATTCGATATGTGAGTAGAACTCTATCATTTGGCCTCTTGTATTCTTTTGATACAAATGCCACGCTAGTTGGATATTCCGATGCCGATTGGGCCAGAAATGTTGATGATAGGAAGAGCACCTCTGGAGGATGTTTCTATATTGGAAACTGCTTAGTTGCTTGGCTTAGCAAAAATCAGAATTCAATTTCATTGTCCACTGCAGAAGCTGAGTACATAGCAGCTGGCAGTTGTTGCACTCAACTTCTGTGGATGAAGCAGATGTTGAAAGATTACGGGATTGAACAAAGCACTATGACTGTGTATTGTGATAATTCAAGTGCTATCAATATTTCCAAAAATCCCGTTCAACATTCTCGCACAAAACACATAGACATTAGACATCACTTCATCCGTGATCTTGTTGAGCAAAAGATTGTGTCTATAGAGTATGTCCAAACAGAGAATCAATTTGCGGACATTCTTACAAAACCCTTAGATTCCCTTAGGTTTGAACTCCTTAGGAAATCCATAGGTTTGTGCGGAGTTGGGTAAAGATGTACTTGTTTAATAGCCTATGTGTTCTTCATGTTCTATTTATGTCATAGAGCTATTTTTTTTAATTAATAAAAATCCAAAAACATTCAAAAAAAAAAAATTGAAAAATATTGCAAAAAATAATGTGTTTGTATGACCTTCTTTCCTATCATTTTGCTTAAATTTATTTCCTTGAAATCATATTTGAACATATAATGCAAGGATAAATATTTCATAGGATTGGATAAATTAGGATAGGTCAACTGTTGGTTTGATCTTGTGATTGAATTTGGTCATGCTAACTAATCTCAGTTAGAGTTGAGTAAACAAAGATGTTATATGTTGCACATGCACTCTGACTGATTCTTTAGATGGTATTAGTTCCTATTTAAAGGTTCTGATATTATACCATATGGTTCCCTAGATTAATCAAATCTAGTATAACCAATGTAATAAAAAATTCCATAAGGTGAGCCCCCTAGTTATAAAAATTATTGACATGGAGAGGACTACCTGTGAGTTTGTGTGATAGCTATAGTGAATGCAAACAGTGAGTAATGGCTATCTAGACAAACAGTAGGTATCTATATGGATTGCTAGTGTGAAAGCCCCCACTGTCATTAGAAAGAGCTACCTTCTCACTTGTGTGAAAGTCACCAATGTGCTAAAAACTATATATGTGTACTCCAAAAAGAATTTTCACAATAAGTACAATTTGACTGAAAAAGAAATGAAATAAATTTGTTAGTCAAATTTGGGGTAAAAATTGCTCATCATATAAGTATGGATGTTTATTGGTTTTAAAACTAGTTTTTGAAAATTTTAGAGTCCCATTTGAGCTATAATGTCAAAATCTAGCTTAAGGAAGGAAACCAATTCAAAGAGTCAGGTAATGAATTTTGATTTCACACTAACATTACTTCTAATTGTTTCTTGACTCGATTGTGAATTTGATGCAAATACCAAAATTAATCACCTTTGAAAATCAATTATTGTTTACATAATCCTTATTTATGACTATACTTGATATATAAATTCTTGGGTGATTATTCTTTATGATTTTAATGAAATCAATTATTGCAATTTTTTGGTGAATTGGTTATTTTGAGGTGAAAATGAGTTTTTATTGTAGCATTGGTTGAGGGGGAGAAATGGTTGTAAATGTAAAATTTTTGAAAATTTCTAAAGCCTAAGCTTGATACCACTATGTCGGTCCGAAACCCACCTAGGAGTTAGGAGTGAACTTTGGAGGAATAATCAGACGTACTTGACAAACTAACCCTGCAAAAACCCACAGAGCAATATACGATAGAGGACAAAACAGCGGAAACTGCTCTAACATGGTATAGCGGAAGTCTACCAAACCTTTATGTATATACATAATCAATCCAAGTTTATACAAAAAGAATCCAAAAAAGAAAGTGCAGAATGCCCGCCAAAATACATAAATCTGCTTCGTCTACCCACAGTTAAACCACTCAGAAGTCAAACCACCTATTGGCTAACCCTCTACTGGATTGGTTCCAACGGCCCTCGACGTACTTCTCTTCCACCCATGGACCAGGAGCACAAACATCAAATGGAGCAGCAGCCCCTCAGAACCTGCCGACATAAGAAGTACGGCTGTGCATGGAATACTCAGCGGGTACTAAATACTGACCAACAATTATAGCATAGAAATGGCAACACATGATCAGGAGAAATTCATATATGTCAAATGGAAACAATTCATATCATACAAGGAAGTAAAGCAGTTTATAATCATGCTTGAAATTCGTAGAAAGCCGATAAATCCTCTTGAAAACATCGTGCACTTGACTTGACTTGAAATCTCTTTTCGTACTTGAAATCTTGTCTTGTCTATCTTGCTTGATTCTTGTATGTCGTGTCATGTCATGCATGCTTGCTTGTGGTCATGTTACTTGTGAGATATCCTTGTGAGATGTCCTTGTGAGATGCCTTGAGAGGGAAGGGAGACCCTTCTTTATGCAATGCACTTGTGAGGGAAGGGAGACCCTTCTTTATGATATGTATGTACTTGCGAGGGAAGGGAGACCCTTCTTCATGATATGCACTTGTGAGTGAGGGGAGACCCCTCGTGGAATGTTGGCTCTTGTCTTCTTGTGAAAAGCGAGGTAAAACATATCGTAGGATATGCCCCACCTCTATCCATCTTCTTGGAAACCTCGATAAATCATGTCATGCATGCCGTGCTCGTGGGAACCGTGTACATACTTGCATTTAAATTTAAACATGACATTTGGGAAATTTCACCATACACATAACATTAAAGATTGAGCAATTCAATATTCATAGCATTTAGGGAAAGCAGGAAACACACTATCATGGGCCCTAGCAATATTCAGAATTTATTAGGCATGAATTTACTAATTTACAGCTCACTTTATTCACCTTGGCATTTCATCAAACATGGTGTGTTCATTATGGATTTACCCTACAACATGCTTTTCTAAATGGGTTTTTTTTTTTCTCAAATCATGCATGTATTTTCATTATTGAAACAATGCCCTTCCCCATTTGTTCATCACACACAACCATTGGCATCTAATCGCCCATTCCATCTCCATTCACCATTCACCATTTACCATTCTCCATTCACCATTCATCCATCTCAAGACACATGTGTAAATGAAAGAAAATCAAAAGAAAGGAAGGGGAAAGAAGAACTATAACTAGGAGGGTAGTAAGAAGTACCGACCTTGAAGAGGTGAGGAAGAAACCCTCTTTCCAAATGACTGTGTAGCTGCTGCCCTAGCTTGGATCGCGAGCTCCACAATGCCTGAACCGAAATCTTGGAGAAAACGGGCTTGAGGTTGATCTAGGGTTTCAAAACCCCTTTGATTTCTCTCCAAAAATGGAAACCTTAGGTTGGAATCGCCTTCTCCCCTTTCTCCTATTCTCTCAAACTCTCTAAGTGTCGAATGATGCCCTAAAGGCTCGGGTTAAACTCTTAAGGTAAGAGTAAACTGATCAAAAGACTGTAATACCCTTACTGGGATTTCTGAAATGACGCGAGGACCGTGAATAGTGCTGAACACATTGTGCCATGAATAGTGCCCACTCGTTGTGCGGTGAATAGTACCCACTCGTTGTGCGGTGAACAGTGCCCACTCGTGGTGCCGTGAATAGTGCACACTCGTTGTGCGGTGAATAGTACCCACTCGTTGTGCGGTGAATAGTACTCACTCGTTGTGCGGTGAACCGTGCCCACTCGTGGTGCCGTGAATAGTGCCCACTCGTTATGCGGTGAATAGTACCCACTCGTTGTGCGGTGAATAGTACCCACTCATTGTGCGGTGAATAGTACCCACTCGTTGTGTGGTGAATAGTACCCACTCGTTGTGCCGTGAATAGTGCCCACTCGTTGTGCGGTGAATAGTACCCACTCGTTGTGCGGTGAATAGTACCCACTCATTGTGTGGTGAACAGTGCCCACTCGTGGTGCCATTGTCTTATGTACAGCGCGCCCGTGGTGAGTTATACAACGTGCCCGTGGTGAGCTGCACGACGTACCCGTGGTGAGCTGCACGGTGGATGCACAACGTATACGTTATTAGAGTACGTTGCCCGTGCTACGCTATCAGAGTACGACGTCAGAGCACGTCCTTAGTGCATAACCGAGCTACGATTTCCCACCAGTCCAGACTATTTTGGCCATATCTTTTGACTCGTTCGTCCGATTTTGACGATTCAACTTGCGTTGGGCTCGTACTTCAAAAAGGAACATTCATGTCATTTCAAATTTTCCAATTTCTTCCTTATTTATTAATCATACCTCCTAAAAAGGCAAGATGACAACGAAAGTGTCATGTATTAAGCATGAAAAAGTCTGGGGCTCTACATCCTCCCCCCCTTAAAAAAATTTCATCCTCGAAATTCAGACACTACTTGCATTACAAATCAAAAGAACATTACAAGTCATATACAGACTTCACACAGAAACTCATTCAAGTAATTCTGGGTACTTTGCTTTGACTTCGGCTTCACGCTCCCATGTAGCTTCTTCCCGAGCATGGTGTTGCCATTGCACAAGAACCAAAGGGATTGTCTTGTTGCGAATTACCTGATCTCTTCAATCCAAAATCTGAACTGGCTTTTCAATCAAGGTGAGGTCCTCGCGAATCTCCAACTGTTCCAAGTCTATGACATGCGAAGGATCCGCAAGATACTTCCGAAGCATGGACACATGGAAGACGTTATGAACTGCAGCCAAGTGAGGTGGAAGAGCTACTCGATAAGCAACTTCACCAACCCGTGTGATAATCTCAAAAGGCCCAACATACCGAGGACTGAGCTTGCCTCGCTTCCCAAATCTCATGATCCCTTTGCTAGGAGATACTTTCACAAAAACTTGATCCCCTACTTGAAATTCTAAGTCCCTACGGCGTGTGTCCGCATAACTTTTCTGGCGATCTTGAGCGGCTTTCAATCGATCCCGGATGATCTTAACTGTGTTTGCAGTTTGCTCAATCAACTCCGGACCAAGTATTTTCCTTTCTCTTACCTCATCCCAATAGAGAGGAGACCTACAACTTCGCCCATACAAGGCCTCAAATGGTGCCATTTGGATACTTGCCTGATAGCTGTTATTGTAGGCAAATTCAACCAAAGGCAAGTGCTCTTCCCAACTGCCTCTGAAATCCAACATGCAAGCTCGAAGCATGTCTTCAATGACTTGGTTCACTCTCTCGGTTTGTCCATCCGTTTGTGGTTGAAAGGCGGTGCTGAAATCAAGTTGGGAACCCATAGCCTCTTGGAAACTTTTCCAAAATCTTGACGTGAATCTTGGATCCCGATCTGATACAATACTAACTGGCACCCCATGTAGTCTAACTACTTCCTTGATGTATAGTGCAGCCAACTGACTAGAGTTGAAGGTAGTACGGTAGGGTAAGAAATGAGCGGACTTTGTCAAACGATCCACTACTACCCATATCGCATCTGAGTCCCTTGCCGTCTTTGGCAAGCCAACTATGAAATCCATGGATATGTTCTCCCATTTCCACTCGGGAATCGGAAGGGACTGTAATAAACCTGCGGGCCGCATGTGTTCTGCTTTTACCTGTTGACACACCAAGCATCGTGCTACATATTCCGCAACCTCCCTCTTCATATTCCTCCACCAAAAGTGACTCTTGAGGTTCCGGTACATCTTTGTGCCCCCTGGATGCACTGTGTACTTCGAACGATGTGCCTCATCCATGATCTCTCGTTGAAGATCTGCGTTGGCCGGAATACACAACCTTCCTTTGAATGTGATAGCACCCCGACTAGTGAGAGAGAAGTCCTCACTACCCTTAGCAACTTCCTTGTCCCGATAAGCCAACAATTCCGCATCCATGGCTTGATATTCTTGGATCAAATCTATAATGTACGGCCGAACCGTAACATTTCCCAAGATAGGACCACGGACAGAGTTATTCACACTGATGTCCAGATTTGCCAAATCTTCTAGTAGCTTCCATTCTTGAACTAACATGTGTGCTAACAACCCTTGAGGTTTTCTACTCAAAGCATCAGCCACTACATTGGCTTTGCCCGGGTGGTATTGAATGGTACAATCATAGTCCTTCAGAAATTCCATCCAACGCCGTTGCCTTAGATTTAGCTCCTTTTGGGAAAAGAGATACTTGAGACTCTTGTGATCAGTGAACACATAGAACTCCACCCCATAAAGGTAATGACACCAAATCTTAAGTGCAAACACGACCGCCGCAAGCTCCAAGTCGTGCGTGGGATAATTCTTCTCATACTCCTTTAATTGCCTTGATGCATAGGCAATGAATTTCTTATGCTGCATGAGTACACACCCAAGTCCAATGTGTGAGGCATCACTATACACCTCATACCCATAAGGTCCAGATGGCACAGTAAGGACAGGGGCTGTAGTAAGCCTCTTCTTCAGTTCCGTGAAACTGATCTCGCACTTATCACTCCGTACAAACTTGGCGTTCTTCCTTGTCAGGTAAGTGAGTGGTGCTGCAAGGCTAGAGAAACCCTCTACGAATCTCCTGTAGTAGCCTGCCAATCCAAGAAAACTACGTATCTCAGTAACACTCTTGGGCCTCGCCCAACTCATAACTGCTTCGATCTTCTTCGGATCCACCGAGATACCTTCTGCAGAAACCACGTGGCCTAGGAATGCCACCTCTTCCAACCAAAACTCACACTTGCTAAGTTTGGAGTATAGCTTGTGTTCTCTTAGCATTTCCAAAGCAAGGCATAGGTCGCGTGTGTGATCTTCCCGTGTCTGGGAATAGACCAAGATGTCATGCACAAATACAATCACGCACCTATCATGGTGTGGCCGGAACACCCGGTTCATCAAATCCATAAAGGCTGCCGGCGCGTTCGTGAGTCCAAAAGGCATTACCAAGAACTCGTAGTGTCCATACCGAGTCCTGAATGCAGTTTTGGGAACATCTTCCGCCTTAATCTTCAACTGGTGATAACCCGATCGAAGGTCTATCTTTGAGAAAAATCTAGCTCCCTTCAACTGATCGAACAAGTCGTCAATCCTAGGCAAGGGATACCTATTCTTTATAGTGACTTTGTTTAATTGCCTGTAATCGACACACATCCGCATCGAGCCATCTTTCTTCTTAACAAACAACACCGGGGCACCCCACGGTGAGACACTTGGTCGAATGAAACCAAGGCCTTGTAATTCCTCCAACTGAGTCTTTAACTCCTTGAGTTCAATAGGGGCCATTCTATATGGAGCTCTGAAAACAGGGGCTGTGCCTGGTGCAAGCTCGATCGCAAACTCAATCTCCCTGTCTTGAGGCAATCCTGGCAACTCCTCTGGAAATACATCCAGGAACTCACTCACAACCGGAATAGTCGATGAGTCCTTTGCCTCGGGGTTAGCTAAGCTCAACGCCGCAAAGCGGGCAATGTCTCTACTTCTCAACCCTCGAAAGTGAAATGGTTTTCCTTCTACCGGCTTGAAGAGTACCATTTTCTCAAAGAAAGCTACATGCCCATGATGTGCTGCTAACCAATCCATTCCCAATATAACATCAAAGTCTTGGAATCCAAGGACGATGAGATCAACCGCCAACTCGTGGCTCCCAACTTGGACTACACTATCTCCATACACTTTATCTGCCAATACTGTTTTGCCGAGAGGAGTCGAAATGGCTAACTCCAGTTCTAGCTGACTTGGCTCTACAGAAAAGCCTTCTGAAAAACTCGACGAGACAAATGAATGAGTAGACCCGGTATCAATCAACACTCGAGCCAAACACTCATTGACTAGTAGGGCTCCTGAAATTTTAGCTAGTTACGTCAATTCAAGCATCAACAGTGTATACACATAGGTATACACATATATAGCATACCAAGTACGTACACATGGAATAAAACAGAACATAATAATCACGAATAAAGAAGTTAACTCTAACAGCGTACCTTGCACCGCCTCGTCAGATGCAAGTGCATCACCCTCTGTCAAGGCAAAAACTCGCCCCTGGTTCGCCTGGCGAGACTGAGGCGTAGACCGGGTAGTCTGAGATGACGCCTGATATGATCCTGCTGGGCGTGCTGGTGGACTAATCCCCTGAGACTGGCCTGGTAAATGCCGACTGGGGCAATCCCTGATCATATGGCCCTGGCGACCACAATGAAAACATCCACCCGATGCTCTTCGGCAATCTCCTGCCGGGTGCCTTCGGTCGCACGAAGTGCAGATCTCGTGTGTATAAGTCGGAGGGGCCGGAAGCGGAGCATACCTCATCGTCTGAGGTGCAACGGGCCGTGGGGCTGGAAGAGCCTGAGGTCTCGGCGCCTGAGGCACATACTGCCGGGGAGCTGCAGGCGCATAAGATGGCCTCATCGGTGGTGCTGGCCATGCATAGTGATAAGGACCGGTACGAGTCCGCCTCTCTAGAGGTGCTGAACTATTAGCTTGGCCTCCCGCCAACTCCCTCTTCTTGGACACTGTCTCTGAATTGGCCTCGACCAATAAGGCCTTGTCTACTATCTCAGAGTAGGTAGCATATCTGAAGACTGAAACCTTCTCCATGATAACATCCTTGAGCCCTTGCTCAAACCTTCTTGCCTTCATTGCCTCGGTGGCAACCATGTGAGTCGCGAAGCGTGATAGCTCCGAGAACTTGGCCTCATAAGCGGCCACAGACATCGAACCTTGCTCAAGGTTGATGAATTCCCTCTCTTTCCTTTCCCGTGCTCCAATCAGAAAATACTTCTTGTAAAAAGTATCTTTGAACTCCTCCCAAGTCCAAGGTAGACCCTGCATGGTCGAGTCTCTCGTCCTCAATGCGGACAACCACCAATAGTGGGCTTCACCCTCTAGCATGAAAGCTGCCCATGCTACTCTCTCCTCCTCTGTAGGTGAGAGGACCGTAAAGATCTTCTCCATCTGGAGGATCCATGCCTCCGCAGCAAGAGGGTCCACACTCCCATGGAAGGGTGGAGGCCTCAATCTCCTGAATGCCTCAACTCCAGCGGTACGATGTACTGGAGCTGCGGGCGGTGGAGTAGGTGCCGCCGATGATGGTATAGCTTGCCGAGCCGCCAGTATGGCGAGTGTCTCAGCAATAGAGCCCAAGACCTGAGAGAGGTCCGGCTGCTCATCCTCATCCCGTGAAGAAGAGGAAGCTCTGGTATGTGGTCCACGACCCCGTGTGTTCCGTCTCATGACTAAAGTCCTGAGAACAATAGCACCACATGAGTCTAACTTGAAACCACAGTTTATTTCAATGTCATTTCAGAATAATTCAAGTTGTATTAGTTATATAATACTAATACACATCACATCAAGTCATCAGAGTATTCATCACATTATACTTATACTTTAGTGTTCTAGCGTACTTAAGACCCGTACTTGGTTAAAGCAACCATTTTCGACTAAGACTAAGGTTTTAGTCTTACACTTGGATCAAGACTCTCTTCCGACTTACATTCTTCCTAACTTGTTTCCCAACATATATGCTCTTGTCAAGCCGTGGTATAAGATTCTAAGTGACCCTAGAGACCTAAAGCCTAAGCTCTGATACCACTTCTGTCGCGTCCCAAAACCCACCCTAGGAGTTAGAGTGAACTTTGGATGACTAATCATGACTTACTTGACAACTAACCTGCAAAACCCACAGAGCATATATGATAGAGGACAAAACAGCGGAAACATGCTCTAACATGGTATAGCGGAAGTCTACCAAGCCTTTATGTATATACATAATCAATCCAAGTTTATACAAAAAGAATCCAAAAGAAAAGTGCGGACATGCCCGTCAAAATACATAAATCTGACTCCCGTCTCACCCACAGCTAAACCACTCAGAATCTACAACCACCTATTGGTAACCCTCTACTGGAGGTTCCTCCAAAGGCTCCTCGACGTACTCCTCTTCCACCCATGGACCAGGAGCACAAACATCAAATGGAGCAGCAGCTCCCTCAGAACCTGCCGACATAAGAAGTACGGCTGAGCATGGAATACTCAGCGGGTACTAAATACTAACCAACAATTATAGCATAGAAATGGCAACACATGATCAGGAGAAATTCATATATGTCAAATGGAAACAATTCATATCATACAAGGAAGTAAAGCAGTTTATAATCATGCTTGAAATTCGTAGAAAGCCGATAAATCCTCTTGAAAACATCGTGCACTTGACTTGACTTGAAATCTCTTTTCGTACTTGAAATCTTGTCTTGTCTATCTTGCTTGATTCTTGTATGTCGTGTCATGTCATGCATGCTTGCTTGTGGTCATGTAACTTGTGAGATATCCTTGTGAGATGTCCTTGTGAGATGCCTTGAGAGGGAAGGGAGACCCTTCTTTATGCAATGCACTTGTGAGGGAAGGGAGACCCTTCTTTATGATATGTATGTACTTGCGAGGGAAGGGAGACCCTTCTTCATGATATGCACTTGTGAGTGAGGGGAGACCCCTCGTGGAATGTTGGTTCTTGTCTTCTTGTGAAAAGCGAGGTAAAACATATCGTAGGATATGCCCCACCTCTATCCATCTTGTTGGAAACCTCGATAAATCATGTCATGCATGCCGTGCTCGTGGGAACCGTGTACATACTTGCATTTAAATTTAAACATGACATTTGGGAAATTTCACCACACACATAACATTAAAGATTGAGCAATTCAATATTCATAGCATTTAGGGAAAGCAGGAAACACACTATCATGGGCCCTAGCAATATTCAGAATTTATTAGGCATGAATTTACTAATTTACAGCTCACTTTATTCACCTTGGCATTTCATCAAACATGGTGTGTTCATTATGGATTTACCCTACAACATGCTTTTCTAAATGGGTTTTTTTTTTCTCAAATCATGCATGTATGTTCATTATTGAAACAATGCCCTTCCCCATTTGTTCATCACACACAACCATTGGCATCCAATCGCCCATTCCATCTCCATTCACCATTCACCATTTACCATTCTCCATTCACCATTCATCCATCTCATGACACATGTGTAAATGAAAGAAAATCAAAAGAAAGGAAGGGGAAAGAAGAACTATAACTAGGAGGGTAGTAAAAAGTACCGACCTTGAAGAGGTGAGGAAGAAACCCTCTTTCCAAATGACTGTGTAGCTGCTGCCCTAGCTTGGATCGCGAGCTCCACAATGCCTGAACCGAAATCTTGAAGAAAACGGGCTTGAGGTTGATCTAGGGTTTCAAAACCCCTTTGATTTCTCTCCAAAAATGGAAACCTTAGGTTGGAATCGCCTTCTCCCCTTTCTCCTATTCTCTCAAACTTTCTAAGTGTCGAATGATGCCCTAAAGGCTCAGGTTAAACTCTTAAGGTAAGAGTGAACTGATCAAAAGACCGTAATACCCTTACTGGGATTTCGGAAATGACGCGAGGACCGTGAATAGTGCTGAACACATTGTGCCGTGAATAGTGCTGAACACATTGTGCCGTGAATAGTGCCCACTCGTTGTGCCGTGAATAGTACCCACTCGTTGTGCGGTGAATAGTACCCACTCGTTGTGCGGTGAACAGTGCCCACTCGTGGTGCCGTGAATAGTACCCACTCGTTGTGCAGTGAATAGTACCCACTCGTTGTGCGGTGAATAGTACTCACTCGTTGTGCCGTGAACAGTGCCCACTCGTGGTGCCGTGAATAGTGCCCACTCGTTGTGCGGTGAATAGTACCCACTCGTTGTGCGGTGAATAGTACCCACTCGTTGTGCGGTGAATAGTACCCACTCGTTGTGTGGTGAACAGTGCCCACTCGTGGTGCCGTGAATAGTGCCCACTCATTGTGCGGTGAATAGTACTCACTCGTTGTGCGGTGAATAGTACCCACTCGTTGTGTGGTGAATAGTACCCACTCATTGTGTGGTGAACAGTGCCCACTCGTGGTGCCATTGTCTTATGTACAGCGCGCCCGTGGTGAGTTGTACAACGTGTCCGTGGTGAGCTGCACGACGTACCCGTGGTGAGCTGCACGGCAGATGCACAACGTATACGTTATTAGAGTACGTTGTCCGTGCTACGCTATCAGAGTACGACGTCAGAGCACGTCCTTAGTGCATAACCGAGCTACGATTTCCCACCGGTCCAGACTTTTTTGGCCATATCTTTTGACTCGTTCGTCCGATTTTGACGATTCAACTTGCGTTGGGCTCGTACTTCAAAAAGGAACATTCCTGACATTTCGAATTTTGCAATTTCTTCCTTATTTATTAATCATACCTCCTAAAAAGGCAAGATGACAACGAAAGTGTCATGTATTAAGCATGAAAAAGTCTGGGGCTCTACAGCTTGGATCCTCCAAGTGGAGAAGATATTTACAGTTCTCTCTCCGACAGAGGAAGAGAAAGTAGCATGGGCTGTCTTAAACTTGGGAGGAGTTCAAGGATACTTTTTATAAGAAGTACTTTCCTGTTGGAGCATGGGAGAAGAAAGAAAGAGAGTTCATCAACCTAGAGCAAGGTTCGATGACTGTAGCCGCTTATGAGGCTAAATTCTTGGAGCTATCATGCTTCGCGACTCACATGGTTGCCACCGAGGCAATGAAGGCGAGAAGGTTTGAGCAAGGGCTTAAGGATGTTATCATGGAGAAGGTATCGGTTTTCAGACATGCTACCTACCCTGAGGTAGTGGACAAGGCCTAATTGGTCGAGGCCAATTCAAAGACAGTGTCCAAGAAGAGGGAATTGGCGAGAGGCCAACCTAGTAGTTCGGCACCTACAGAGAGGCGGGCACGTACCGGACCTTATCAGTACACGTGGCCAGCACCACCTATAAGGCCATCTTATGCGCCTCCAGCTCCGCGGCAGTATGTGCCTCAGGCACCGCGGCCTCAGGCTCTTCCAGCTCCACGGCCAGTTGCACCTCAAACGGTGAGGTATGCTCCACCTCCGGCCCCTCCGACCTATACACACGAGATCTGCACTTCATGCGGCCGAAGGCACCCGGCAGGAGATTGCCAAAGGGCATCGGGTACATGTTTTCATTGTGGTCGCCAGGGCCATATGATCAGGGATTGCCCTAGTCGGCATTTACCTGGCCAGTCTCAGGGGATTAGGCCCCCAGCACGCCCAGCAGGATCATACTAGGCGTCATCCCAGACTACCCGGTCTACACCTCCGCCTCGCCAGGCGAACCAGGGGCGAGTTTTTGCCTTGACAGAGGGTGATGCACTTGCATCTGATGATGTGGTGCAAGGTACGCGTTTAGAGTTTTTCTTTTAACCGCGATTTCATATTATGCCTTATTCCTTGTGTATGTATGTGGCGTGCTATATATCTATCTACCTATATACATATGATGTGATGCATGGATTGACGTAGCTAGTTGAAATTTCAGGAACCCTACTAGTCAATGAATGTTTGGCTAGAGTATTGATTGATACCGGGTCTACTCATTCGTTTGTCTCGTCGAGCTTCTCAGAAGGCTTTTCTGTGGAGCTTAGTCAGCTAGAACCGGAGTTAGCCATTTCGACTCCTCTCGGCAAAACAGTGTTGACCAACAAAGTGTGTTGAAATAGTGTGGTTCAAGTGGGAAGCCACGAGTTGGCCGTCGATCTAATAGTTCTTGGATTCCAAGACTTTGACGTGATATTGGGAATGGATTGGTTAGCGGTACATCACGGGCATGTAGCTTGCTTTGAGAAAATGGTACTCTTCAAGCCAGTAGAAGGAAAACCATTCCACTTTCGTGGGTTGAAAATTAGAGATATTGCTCGTTTTGCGGCGTTGAGCTTAGCTAACCCCGAAGCAAAGGACTCATCGACTATTCTGGTTGTGAGTGAATTCCTGGATGTATTTCCATAGGAGTTGCCGGGATTGCCTCTAGATAAGGAGATTGAGTTTGTGATCGAGCTTGCACCAGGCATAGCTCCTGTTTTCAGGGCTTCATATAGAATGGCCCCTATTGAACTCAAGGAGTTGAAGACTCAGTTGGAGGAATTGCAAGGCCTTGGTTTCATTCGACCAAGTGTCTCACCGTGGGGTGCCCCGGTGTTATTTGTTAAGAAGAAAGATGGCTCAATGCGGATGTGCGTCGATTATCAGCAATTGAACAAAGTTACTATAAAGAATAGGTATCCATTGCCTAGAATTGATGACTTGTTCGATCAGTTGAAAGGAGCGAGATTTTTCTCAAAGATAGATCTTCGATCGGGCTATCACCAGTTGAAGATTAAGGCGGAAGATATTCCCAAAACGGCTTTCTGGACTCGATACGGACACTACGAGTTCTTGGTAATGCCTTTTGGTCTCAAAAACGCGTCGGCAGCTTTTATGGATTTAATGAACCGGGTGTTCCGGCCATACCTAGATCGATGCGTGATAGTGTTTGTCGACGATATCTTGGTGTATTCCTAGACACGGGAAGATCACATGCGAGACCTTCGCCTTGCTTTGAAAATGCTGAGAGAGCACAAGCTATACGCCAAACTCAGTAAGTGTGAGTTTTGGTTGGAAGAGGTGGCATTCCTAGGCCACGTTGTTACTGTGGAAGGCATCTCCATTGATCCGAAGAAAATAGAGGCTGTTATGAGCTGGGCGAGGCCCAAGAGTGTCACGAAGATACGCAATTTTCTTGGGTTGGCAGGCTACTACAGGAGATTCGTAGAGGGTTTCTCCAGCCTCGCGGCACCGCTCACTTACCTGACAAGGAAGAACGCCAAGTTTGTATGGAGTGATAAGTGCGAGATCAGTTTCACGGAACTGAAGAAGAGGCTTACTACAACCCCTGTCCTTACTGTGCCATCCGGACCTTATGGGTATGAGGTGTATAGTGATGCCTCACACGTTGGACTTGGGTGTGTACTCATGCAGCACAAGAAAGTCATTGCCTATGCATCAAGGCAATTGAAGGAGCATGAGAAGAATTATCCCACGCACGACTTGGAGCTTGCGGCGGTCGTGTTTGCACTTAAGATTTGGCGTCATTACCTTTATGAGGTGGAGTTCTATGTGTTCACTGATCACAAGAGTCTCAAGTATCTCTTTTCCCAAAAGGAGCTGAATCTAAGGCAACGGCGTTAGATGGAATTTGTGAAAGACTATGATTGTACCATTCAATACCACCCGGGTAAAGCAAATGTAGTGGCTGATGCTTTGAGTAGAAGACCTCCAGAGTTATTAGCATGCATGTTGGTGCAGGAATGAAAGCTACTTGAAGACTTGGCAAATCTGGACATTAGTGTGAATGACTCTGTCCGTAGTCCTATCTTGGCAAATGTCACGGTTCGGCCATACATTATAGATTTGATGCAAGAATACCAAGCCACGGATGCTGAATTGTTGGCTTATCGGGACAAGGAAGTTGCTAAGGGTAGTGAGGACTTCTCTCTCACTAGCTGAGGTGCTATCACTTTCAAGGGAAGGCTGTGTGTCCCAGCCAATGCAGATCTTCGGAGGGAGATTATGGATGAAGCCCACCGGGTAAAGTACACTGTGCATCTAGGGGGACGAAGATGTACCGTAACCTCAAGAGTCACTTTTGGTGGCGGAATATGAAGAGGGACGTTGCTGAATATGTGGCACGGTGCTTAGTGTGCCAACGGGTGAAAGCAGAACACATGCGACCCGCCGGTCTATTGCAGTCTCTTCCTATTCCCGAGTGGAAATGGGAGAACATATCCATGGATTTCATAGTTGGCTTACCAAAGACGGCAAGGGGCTCAAATACGATATGGGTAGTAGTGGATCGTTTGACAAAGTCCGCTCATTTCTTACCCTACCGTACTACCTTCAACTCAAGTCAGTTAGCCGCACTATATATCAAGGAAGTTGTTAGGCTACACGGGGTGCCAGTTAGTATTGTCTCAGATCGGGATCCGAGATTCACATCAAGATTCTGGAAGAGTTTTCAGGATGCCATGGGTTCCCGACTTGATTTCAGAACTGCTTTTCATCCACAGATGGATGGATAAACCGAGAGGGTGAACCAAGTAATAGAAGACATGCTTCGGGCTTGTATGCTGGATTTCAAAGGCAGTTGGGAAGAGCACTTGCCTTTGGTGGAGTTCGCCTACAACAATAGCTATCAGGCGAGTATCCAAATGGCTCCGTTCGAGGCTTTGTATGGGTGAAGCTGCAGGTCTCCTCTCTACTGGGATGAGGTAGGAGAAAGGAAAGTATTTGGTCCAGAGTTGATTGAGCAAACTACGAGTATAGTCAAGATCATCCGGGATCGGTTGAAAGCCGACCAAGATCGTCAAAAGAGCTATGCGGACACGTGCCGAAGGGACTTGGAATTCCAGGTTGGGGATCAAGTCTTTGTGAAGGTATCTCCTAGCAAGGGGATTATGAGATTTGGCAGGCAAGGCAAGCTTAGTCCTCGATATGTTGGCCCTTTTGAGATTATCACGCGTGTTGGTGAGGTTGCTTACAGGGTTGCTCTTCCACCTCACATGGCCGCAGTTCACAACGTTTTCCATGTGTCTATGCTTCGGAAGTACATTGCGGATCCTTCGCATGTCATAGACTTGGAACCGTTGGAAATTCGAGAAGATCTCACGTTAGTTGAAAAGCCGGTTCATATATTGGATCGGAGAGATCAAATCCTTCGCAACAAAATGATTTCATTGGTTCTCGTGTAGTGGCAACATCATGCTCGAGAAGAGTCTACATGGGAGCGAGAGGCCGAAGTCAAAGCGAAGTACCCGGAATTGTTTGAATAAGTTTTTGTATAGGTTTTGTGTATGACTTGTAATTTTGTTTTGGTTTGTAATGCAAGTATCGTCTAAATTTCGAGGATGAAATTTTTGTAAGGGGGGGAGGATTAGAGCCCCAGACTTTTTCATGCTTAATACATGGCACTTTCGTAGCCAATTTGCCGTTAAAGTATTACAATTAATAAATAAGGAAGAAATTAGAAATTCTGACATGTCAAAAATGTTCCTTTTCGAAGTACGAACCCAACGCAAGTTGAATCGTCAAAATCCGACGAGCGAGTCAAAAGATATGGCCAAAACAGTTTGGACCTGCAGGCAACTGATCGCTCGGTCCATGGAGCGATCGATCGGTCCAAAACCGATCGATCGGTAGCTATCGACCGGTCAAGATTTTTGTATGGGAAAATTTTCCAGAGAGTTAATTTTTGGTCGAGAGCTCGGTCAACACACCGATCGCTCGGTAGGCAACCGATCGATCGGTCATAACCACCGATCACTCGGTCTTCGTGTTTTTGCAAAAATTTCAGTAAGGGTGTTTCGGTCTTTTGGCGTTTCACTCTTTATTCTTAAGGGATGCCCGAGCCTTTTAGGGCTCATTCACCACACTTAGAGACATTGAGAGTTAGAGAAAGAGGAGAGGGCAATTTCTAACCTAGGGTTTACTTTTGGGGAGAAATCAAAGGGGTTTTCAAGACCCACAATCACCTCAAGCTTGGATTACTTCAAGATTTTGATTCAAGCACGTGAGGAGGAGTTTCTCCAAGCTAGGGCAGCGCCTCACAAACATTCTTGGAGGAGTTTTCTTCCTCATTCTTAAGGTCGGTACTTCTTGCTACCATCCTAGTTATAGTTCCTTCTTTTCCTTTATTTCTCCTTGTTTTCTTTCATTTACACATGTGCTATGAGATGGATGAGTGGGAATGGTGAATGGAGATGGAATGGGCGATTGGATGCCGTGTGTATGATGTAATGAGCAAAAAGGGGAAGGGCATTGTACTAATAATAAACATACAAGTATGTTGTGATTGTAAACCCACTTAGAAAAGCATGATGTAGGTTTAACGAATAATGAACACACCATGTTTGATGAAATGCCAAGGTGAATACAAATGGGTTGTAAATTAAGAAATTGCATGCTTAAATGCTTATGGAATTGCTAGGGCTCATGATAGTGTGATTTCTCGTTTCCCTAAATTACATGAATATTGACTTGCTCAAATGTTATGTGTATTGTAAATTACCCAATTGTCATGTTTAAATTCAAATGCAAGTATGCACACGATCCCACGAGCACGGTATGCATGACATGATTTACCGAGGTTTTCAAGAAAATGATTAGAGGTGGGACATATCCTATGATATGCTTTACCTCGCTTTTCACAAGAAAACAAGAACAAACATTCTACGAGGGGTCTCGCCTCACTCACAAGTGCATAGCATAAAGAAGGGCCTCCCTTCCCTCGCAAGTACATACATATCATGAAGAAGGGTCTCCCTTCCCTCTCAAGGCTTCTCACAAGCGCATCTCGCAAGTACATCTTACAAGTGTATCTCACAAGTTACATGATCACAAGCAAGCATGACATGACATAGCATGACAAGCATGAGCATTCTAGGAAGAAGGGTTTCCCTTCCCTCACAAGTAGATTACTTTTCAGAACAAGCAAGCATGATACACACATGGCATGACATGACACGCATGATACAAGCATGACACGCATGACACAAGCATGACACGCATGATACGGTAGACAAGGTTTCAAGAATAAAAAGGGTAATTTCAGTCAAGTCAAGTGCACAAGATTTCAAGGGTTTTACCGGCTTTTATGAATGCAAACATGATGAATTATATTGCTTTACTTTATTGTCATGATATGAATCATTCCTGCATTATATGCGTGAATTGTTTCCTGCTTTATGTATGTTATCCGTATGCTATGACTGTTGGTTAGTGCTTGGTACCCGCTGAGTATTCCATGCTCAGCCGTACTTCTTATGTCGGCAGGTGATGGCGGAGCAGCTGCTCCTTTTGATGTCTGTCCTCTGAGCCCTTGGGTGGAGGAGGAGTACGTCAAGGAACCTTTGGAGGAACCTCCAGTAGAGGGTTACCATTAGGTGGTTGTAGATTCTGAGTGATATAGCTGTGGGTGAGTTGAGAGAGACATATCCATGTAATTTGGCGGGTCTGTCCGCACTTTCTTTTGGATTTCTTTTGTGTAAACTTGGATTTGTATATACATATAGAGGTTTGTTTAGACTTCCGCTGTGCTTGATGGTTATGTTTCCGCTACGATGTCCTCTATTGTATATGCTTTGAGGGTTTTGCAGGTTGGTTTGTCAAGCAAGTCATGACTAGTCGTCCAAAGTTCACTCTAACTCATAGGGTGGGTTTTGGGTCACGACAAATTATGTTAAGCATTAGCCATATGATCATATGCAAAGTGTTTCCTTTAAATGTCTACTATGTTATATCACAATTGCTACATAGACACATATGCATATGCATGATCGAGTTTTTCTATATTATGGGTATCCAAAAGAAGAAGTACATGTATATAAGATGCAATACAAGAATAAGAAGAAGAAGAGTATAAGATGCAAATGAACCACATGAAAAGTATAAAATGCAAATGAACCTAATGAATAGTACAAGAACCAAAAGAAGTATAAGAAAAGTACAAGAAGTAAAAGATGTATACGAAAAGTATAAGAAGCACAAGATACATACGAAAAGTACAAGAAGCATAAGATGTATATGAAAAGTACAAGAAGCACAAGATGTTACAAGAAATACAAGAAGATGGAAAGTATACGGAACAAGTCGACGGGGATGCGACGATAGCAGGCCGCCTGAAAGGGAAAGGGATACTGGCATCGGAATCCGATGATAGCAGGCCGCCCGGAAGGGAGATGGATACTGGTCGTCTACCCCGAAGGTAGCCGAAGGTGAGGAGAACATTAGGCCACCCAGCTTATGTGGGTACGGGTACTAGTTTTCCGACTCCGGAGGTAACAAATGATGAATACCAAGTTATTTTAAATACCCGTACAGGAGAATAAAAGATAAAAGCCAAGGTATTTTAAATACCCGTATATGCAGAGGTACAAGATGATAAAAGATGACAAGAAGATGTTTTTGACAAAAGATGATAAGAAGATGTAAAAGACAAAAGATGATAAAAAGATGTTTTCCGATAGTATTTTCCGAGATATATGCATATGATATGATTTTGTTTTCCTCGCTCTGATTTCAGAAATGCATTTGAGATGATTAAACTATGATATGTATGTTGTATTCTTGTTTATGATATTACTATCAAGTGGTTTGTATTCGCTGAGTATTCCATGCTTAGCCGTACATATTATATCGGCAGGTCCTTCTAACATTTGTGGCGAGCGTCCTCAAGAACCGTGGGTCGAGGAAGGGTATGTTGAGGAGGAGGAGACTTGGGGTAGTCTTCAACAGCAGAGGGCTCAGGAGGAGCAGAGGGCTTTTGTTAGGTGGCCCCATCATGAGTGACGAGAGGGAGAGACTTGTAGTACACTTCCGCTACCATATATAGATTGGTATTATGCTTCCACTATCACACGTCTTATACGTTGTACAGGATTTACAGGTTATTGTTAGGCTCAGGGTTACAACCATGAGTACCCCTAATAATTTTGATAATAACATAATAATGAAATGAAAATAATCAGTACTAATAATTTTATTTAAGTGCTTGAACATTTCAGAATACACCATTTGATAGCACTCCAACCATGAAAAATGATGGAAATTATCGCAGAGGAAGTTCAAGACATTGTATACAAGATGAAGATTCACGACAAGACCATAGTCCAAGTCGGGTTCATTAAAGATAAAAGGCTAAATCACAAGACCCAAGTCAAGCCAAGATCATCTCTCAACATTTTGAATGTATTGTGTATTTTGAGAGTGTATAGGTCTTATGTAAAAAGTCCACAAAAGAAAGGTGAAGTGAATAAGCTCAAGAATCATAGATTGACCATAGGAGCCTAGGATACCTTTTGAGAATCATTCTAAAGCTCAAATTAATCAGAATATCATGATAAGAGCATAGCTAATTGACCTAGAAAATCAATCACATACGTTTGGTTTGATCCAAGACTGAATTCAGGATTTTTACTCTGAATTCGTCGACGAATTCTCTGCGAAGATTGAATTCGGCGATGAAGTCATGACAAAATTTTCTTAATTCAGTTCTACCTCTTGATTTCGGTGACGAAATCTTTAGTTGGGTTAAAATTCAGCGACGAAGTCATTACAGGATTTTTTAGAATCCAATTCTTTCTTTTTAATTCGGCGACGAACTCAAGTGGGAACTCCACTTCGTCGACGAAATCATATCTGGAACAGAAATTTTTTTGTAACGGCTAGTTTGCAATGGACTTAAAAGCATTTAATGCTTCCCTAACGGCACTATTGGATTAATTGCTATAAAAGGAGTTCATTTATGAACAAATAAGCACTCTTGATCACAACAATAACTTCTATTGATTCCTCATTCATTGCTATTGACTCTCACTCACTCTCACACTTAGAAAATCTCCAAAAATCTCCCCTGAGCTCATTCAATTCTCATTTCCCTTGAGAGACTTTATTAGAGTTTTTATTTCACTCTTATCCAGCTCATTTAAGGAGCTTTCAATTTGGATTTTCAATCCAAAACTTATTTATTGAGATTAGTCAAGAATCCAGGATTCTTGCACTGAAGCTGTTGCTTCAGTTATATCAAGAGAGGGTTGTGCTCATGAGAGGTTTTCAACTCGGCCTAAAGGAGAGCTTGTAAGGTAATATCTCGACCTATAAGAGAGATTGTAAGGGTTTGGACTCCACCTGTGAAGGAGCCAGTGCGATTATGGAATCGTGGTGAATCCTCTAGCTAGAAGCTGAGGCGGGGAGTAGGCTGGTTTGCTAAACCTCGAGAACAAATCTTGAGTTTGCACTCTCCTTATCTCTTTTCTTCTTCTTTTAATATTCTATTATTTTAGCTTGTTGCATATTTTATTTTATTCCGCTTATTGAACTTGTAGTTCATATTTTTGCTTTTAAACCTGCCTTACACCTTATTCACCCCCCCTTTAGGGTCATTACCTAGCCAACAATTGGTATCAGAGCCTAATACTCTATATAGATCTAAACAATCTGAGTAATCGATTTTATTATGGCGAACAATGTTTTTACAACAAGCCTAGGAGAAGGACAGTCCACCACCAGACTACCATTGTTTAATGGCGAAAATTATAACTATTGGAAACTAGAATGATGTATTACATCCAAGCTCTAAATTATAAGTGTTGGAGAGTAATAGTTAATGAACCTCATCTTCCCACAAAAACAGTGGATGATGTTAGAATCCCCAAGGTAGAGGAAGAATGGATTGAAGCTGACATTAAGCTTATTCAAATCAATGCTAAAGCTATTAGCAACCTCTACTGTGCTTTAAGTCCCCAAGAATTTAACAGAGTCTCCGGATGTGACTCTGCTAAAGAAATATGGGATAAACTAAAAGTCACCTATGAGGGGACTAATCAGGTTAAAGAAGAAAAGATTAGCATGCTTGTTCACAAGTATGAATTATTCAAAATAGAAAAAGAAGAATCTATCAGTGATATGTTCACCAGATTTACTAACTTTTTAAATGGTCTTAGATCTCTGAGTAAAGTATATTCTAATGCAGAAAATGTGAGAAAGATTTTAAGATCATTGCCCAAAGAATGGACTCCGAAAGTGACAGCAATCCAAGAAGCTAAGGACCTCACCAAACTGCCTATGGATGAGCTATTGGGATCTCTTATGACTCATGAAGTCATAATGAAAGATCAAATGCCTGATGAACCTAGAGCCAAGAAAGGGCTGGCCCTCAAGTCTACTCAAGCTGAAAACAGTGATGAGGAAACCAGCAGTAATGATGAAGATATAGCCTTAATGGTAAGAAGGTTCAAAAGGTTCCTCAAGCATAAGAAGAACTTCAAAAAGAGACCATAAAATAAGGAGTTCTCAAAAGAAATGAACAAAGCTGAAGCTAGCAAGAAGGAACCTCTCACGAGTTATGAATGCAAGAAGTCAGGCGACATAAGGACTGATTGGCCTCAACTCAAGAAGAGTCAAAAGCACAAGGAAAAGGCTATGATGGCAACTTGGGATGACTCAGAGGGAAGCAAGTCGGAAGATTCAAGTGATGAAAAAGTGGCAAATTTGTGCCTCATGGCAAATGAGGATGAGGTAACTTCTTCCCCAAATGATTCTCTCTCATATGATGAAATAAAAGAAGCATTTGATGAACTTTATACTGAATTTGACAAAATAGCTAAATTAAATAAATCTTTTAAAAAGGAAATCCACACTCTTACACAATCATGTGAGACTTTGCAAAAAGAAAAGAGTGTGTTGGCTCTTGAGAATGAGGAATTAAGTCAGAAACTTAATGATATTCAAAATGTTTCTCATAACACACCTTGTGAATGTGATGAGCTGAATGCTAAAGTCAAGGACTTAACCAATACTGTCCTCACATTCACAAATGGTCAAAAGAATCTAGAGAGACTTCGAGGACAGCAAAGATGTGTTTTTAACAAAGCTGGACTAGGTTATAATACTTTTTCAAAACAAAAAGAGTATCAAAACGTCTTTTCAAAAGAAAGTAGAAATCTGAATCCACCATCTACTGCATTCTATAATGGTAAGATAATTAGAAAAGTTTGGGTTCGAAAAGGAACATCTTATATCTCAAAAACTAACCATAAAAGACCAAGAATGATATAGGTTCCCAAGGGAACTAATCCTCCCAAACCAAAACTGTTTGGATATCGGGGGGAAGTATCTTGGAGTTACTTGAATTGGATGTGTAGGCATGCTTCAAGTCAAGAACCTCCAAGACGACATGGTTCTTGGACAATGGATGCTCAAGGCATATGACCGGGAACAAGGAGCTATTTGCATCAATAACACCAAAGGACGGCGGTCATGTAACTTTTGAAGACAATGCTAAAAGAAAGATTATTGGCATAGGTAGCATTGGTAAGAATAAATCTGTCTTCATTGAGAATGTACTACTTGTTGATGGTCTCAAACATAATCTCATAAGTATTAGCCAACTCTGTGATAAGGGATTAAATGTCTCATTTAAATCAAATATTTGCATGATTAAGGATAAAGACAATCTAAATACTTTGTTTGTAGCTCATAGAAATGAAAATATTTATACCTTAGATTTTGATGAACTGAAATCTCAAAACATGATGTGCTTTTCTGCTATAGATGAAGCAAGTTGGATATGGCATAGGAGACTAGGACGTGCTAGTATGGATCTTTTGTCTAAACTCTCCAAAAATGAATCAGTTAAAGGATTACCTAAAACTAAATTTATCAAAGATAAAATTTGTGATGCTTGTCAACTTGGAAAACAAACAAAATCTTCATTTCAACCCAAGAAAATGATTTCTATCACTAGGCCTCTAGAACTTTTGTATATGGATCTTTTTGGGCCAAATGAAGTAGCTAGCTTAGCTGGAAAAACTTATGCCTTTGTTATAGTGGATGATTTTTCCAGATACTCATGGTTACTATTTCTTTCTCATAAAAATGAAGCACCTTCTCTATTTAAAAAGTTTTGTAAAAGAGTTCAAAATGAAAAAGGTTATTCTATTAACAACATAAGAAGTGATAGAGGAGGACAATTTAAAAATAAAGAACTTGAATCATTTTGTGATAAAAATGGTTTTAATCATAATTTTTCAGCACCTAGAACTCCACAACAAAATGGTGTAGTAGAGATAAAGAATAGATCTCTTCAAGAAAAAATGGCTAGAACAATGCTTAATGAAAATAAATTACCTAATTACTTTTGGGCTAAAGCCATTAACACTTCATATTATGTAATTAACATAGTTGTTATAAGAAACAAACTAAATAAAACTCCCTATGAGCTTTGGAACGGAAGAATTCCCAATATTAGTTATTTCAAAGTGTTTGAATGTAAATGTTTTATACTTAATGATAAACAACATCTTAAGAAATTTGATGCAAAATCAGTAGAAGGAATTTTCTTAGGATACTCTACTAATAGCCAAGCTTATAGAGTGTTTAATAAGAAATCATTAACTATTGAGGAATCAATTCATGTAGTTTTTTATGAATCAAATTCATTTAACAAAATCAATACTAATATGGATGATGAAACTGATAATCTTCCAAAAGAATTATCTATTTTAGAAATCAACAAAGAAAATAAAGATGATCAAGGAAAAGAAAAATCAAGTGATAAATCCATTGAAATAGATAATAAAGAAGAAAATGAAGATGAAGAATCCTATTAACTTCCTAAAGCTTGAAAATTAATAAAAGATCATCCTAAGGATCTAATACTTGGTAATATAGAACAAGGGGCTAGAACAAGAAGAAATCTAATAAACCTTGCATTCCTAAGTCAAATTAAACCTAAAAATGCCCTAAAAGCAATTGAATATGAATCTTGAGGCATTGCAACGCAAGAAGAACTAAATCAATTTGATAGAAATCAAGTTTGGAATCTAGTACCTAGACCAAATGTCAAATCTATAATTGGAACAAAATGGGTCTTCTGAAATAAAAAGGATGAAAATGGGAATGTTGTTAAAAATAAAGCTAGACTAGTAGCTCAAGGTTTCAACCAATAAGAGGGGATAGACTATGATGAAACATTTGCCCCGGTTGCTAGATTTGAAGCCATAAGAATGCTGCATGCATTTCCTAGTCATAAAGAATTTAAACTATATCAAATGGATGTAAAAAGTGTATTTCTAAATGGCTATATTAATGAAGAGGTTTATGTAAATCAACCACCTTGCTTTGAAAATCATAAATTCCCTGATCATGTATTTAATCTAACCAAAACCTTATATGGATTAAAGCAAGCTCCAAGAGCTTGGTATGATAGGCCAAGTAGCTTCTTAATTGAATATGGTTTCACAAGAGGCAAAATAGATACAACTTTATTCATAATGACCAAAAATGATGATATGCTAATAATTCAAATCTATGTAGATGACATCATATTTGGATCAACAAATAAATCTCTTTGTAGAATGTTTGCTAAAACAATACAAAAAGAATTTGAAATGAGCATGATGGGTGAATTAACATTCTTCTTAGGACTCAAAATTAAACAAACCAAACAAGGAATATTTATTAATCAAGTTAAATATATTAAAGAACCACTTAAAAAATTTGGAATGGAAAATACTAAAATAATTGATACTCTTATGAGTCCATCAAGCAAACTTGATAAGGATGAAAAAGGGAAAAGTGTTGATGAAAAACTCTCTAGAGGTATGATTGGAAGCCTGTTATATCTCATTGCAAGTAGACTTGACATTATGTTCAGTGTTTGCATTTGTGCAAGATTCCAATCCTGTCCAAAAGAATCTCACTTAACTGCTGTAAAAAGAATTTTCAGATACTTACTTGGAACAATTGATTTAGGCTTATGGTATCCAAAAGACACAAACTTAGATCTAATAAGCTATTCAGATGCAGACTTTGTTGGATGCAAAGTAGATAGAAAAAGCACTAGTGAAACTTGTTACTTTTTAGGACATTCTCTTGTTTCATAGTTTAGTAAGAAACAAAATTCAATGGCCTTATCCACAGTTGTGGCTGAGTATTTGGCAGTTGGACTTTGTTGTGCTCAAACTCTCTACATGAAACAACAACTAGAAGGTTTTAAACTTATCTATACCAAAATTCCTATTAAGTATGATAATACAAGTGCAATTTGTATGACTAAGAATCCCATTCAACACTCAAGAACTAAACACATAGAAATAAGATATCATTTTATTAGAGATCATGTGCAAAATGGAAATGTTATCTTGGAATTTGTGGATAGAATTAATCAGCTTACTGATATTTTTATCAAACCTCTATAGTCTGATAGGTTTAGTCATTTGAGAAGAAAATTGAGAATGACTAGTCTGAATGATCTAACTTTATCAAGATCAAAAGCAATCAATAACTTAAAATCTTTAATTTGATATGCCGATAACTTGTTTGATTGTTTAATAGTTTGAATTAAATACATTATGATAATAATAGATGTCTTGATGAATCTTTGACTAGAAGGAAAATAGGTGAAAAACTTAAGAGAAATCAATCCTTCACATTCAGAACTGAATTCGGCGATGAATTCAATCTAGAATGTGATTTCGGTGACGAATGTTTGGGAAATACTAAAAACAGAATGTTTTCTGTACTCAGTTCGTCGACGAACCTGGACGAGTCATCCATTTCGTCGACGAACCTGGACGAGTCATCCATTTCGTCGACGACGTGAATCTGAAATTAAGGTTCCTAACTCAATTTCTGCAACGAATTCAGGGACGAAACCCATTTCGGCAACGAATTGAGTCGTGAATACAAATAGTAACCCCCAAATCCGATTATTTTTAAACCTAATATTTCCCTCCAAAGCTCCTATTCCATTGCTTTTGCACCCGTCTTCCCTTCAAAACTTAGCAAAACTTCCCAAATCTCTTAGAAAATGCCTCGTAGCAAGAACTGATAAAGGAAAAGAACCGGCTTCAAGCTCAGCCCCAGCTCCTGTGAAGTTTGAGGAAGCAAAATACTAGAAGTTATTCAAAGATAAATTCCTATCTCATTCCTGTAACCCCCCGAAATACCCCCTAGGAGTTTAGGGATATTTTAGGTGTCACACTGCGTACCTATCAAACCATCTTGTAATGCACAAGATAAAATACAATACTAACAACGATAATCAGAGCGCGGAAGCTATCATATATGCAGAAGCGTAAACAAATTTTTCTTTTTCTTTATAATGATCCAAAATGTAGTATTCCAAGTTGACATAAATACAAAACACATCTAAGTCTAAGGTGGACAAGCCCACCTATCAAAATATCAAAATACATAAGACCCTCTCATACTCTCCCCTCAACAGTAGTCGAGGTATGGCCACGCATCGAGGTCTCGGTCCGCCTGAGACTGTAATGGAATAGCCGGCTCTCTCTCCTCTATATACTCTTCCTCGACCCAAGGCTCCGGGTCGAGGGCTCCCTCAGTACCTGCCGACATGAAAGTACGGCTGAGCATGGAATACTCAGCGAGTACAAGCTACTAGCAGACCATAACAATAATAAAACACATAATAGTAATATCATACAAGCAGTAATAGAAACATCACAAAGAAACAGTATAGGGCATAACACAATACAAGTATCCTGACGTGCGTACATGAATGCGAAAACGCCGATAAAACTCATGCTTGAAAACTCATGTCATGTCCCGGTATGCCTCGTAGAAATCATGTATGCGTGCATGCATGAATGCATGATCATCATCTTGTAAACCTCCATCTCGTAACTTGTGAGCCAGAGGCTAGCACCCGAATATCCCTGGGCTGCCAACCTCCTTGATATGCAATGCACTTGTGAGCCAGAGGCTAGCACCCAAATGTCCCTGGGCTACCAACCTCCTTGTTATGAAATGCATGATTTTCTTGTTGTTTATTATATGCACATGCTCTTGAAATCTCGGTTCATGCTATCATGCGTGCTCGTGTACGTGTCTATAGTGAGAATCATGATAATGGGAATAACCAAAATATGACATTACAATTCAATTCATGATATGAACATAGGTAACATAAGTAGTTTGCATAACATTTGATCAATTTATCATTTATAAGAATGCATGCATAAAACCCATTTCCATATTCTTCATTGAGATCATTTATTCATAGTTTAGGTATTTTGTCAAACACTTTCATACATTATTCCTTAGTAGTTTATCTCCTTCTTTTAAATGCATATTTTCCATTCAATCACACAATGGTAAGTTTGTTATTTGTACTATGCCCATCCTCCATTTTCCAATCCACAACCCACACATCATACATCACATTCGGCATCCAATCGCCACATCCAATCACCCATCCACACATTCATTCCATTTCCCTTATCTTGTTTATATTTGTTGAGTTAATACAATGCATAGGGAAGGAAAAGCATAATATATAGAATCACCATTTACACTAGAAAACCTAGGTTATTGCTAGGGAAAGTTAGTAGGGTGTACTAACCTTGCTCAAGGCTTGATCCTTGGTGGGAAACTTGATTGAAGCTCCAAAAGGGGTAGGGAACAACCCTTACTTGAGGAAGACTCGAGTTGGGGAAGAAACCCCCTTTCAAAACGTACGTGAGATGGCTGCCCTAGCTTGGAGAGTGGCTCCCACACGAGCTTGAGCCTTGAACTTGAAGCAAATCCAAGTTTGAGGACGACCTAGGATGGTCCACCCCTTTGGTTTCTTCCTCAATACCAAACCCTAGGTTAGAGCTTTCTCCTCTTCTCTCTCTATCTCTCAAAATCCCTCAATGTTGTAAGTGAGGCCTCAAAGGGTCGAGCAAACCCTTATGGGTAAGGGTTTAACACCCAAAAGACGAAAATGCCCTTACTGAAATTTCTGCAAAAACGCGAAGACCGAGCGATCGGTGGTTATAACCGATCGATCGGTTGCCTACCGAGCGATCGGTGTTTATGACCGATCGATCGGTCAAAAACTCACTCTCTGGAAAATTTCCCCATACAAAATTTCTGACCGTGCGATAGCTACCGATCGATCGGTTATGGACCGATCGATCGCTGACTGGACCGAGCGATCAGTGCTCTATATGTCTGGACTGTTTTGACCATATCTTTTGACTCACTCGTCGGATTTCGACGATTCAACTTGCGTTGGATCCGTCTTTCGAAAACGAACATTTCTGACATTTCGGAATTTTTGATTTCTCCCTTATTTATTAATTAGACTACAAAAACGGCTAATTAGCTACGAAGGTGCTATTCATTAAGGATGAAAAAGTCCGGGGTGCTACATTCTCCCCCCCTTACAAAAATTTCGTCCCCGAAATTTGGACGATACATACATGCACAAAATCAAAACAAAATTACAAGCCATATGCACAAGTCTATTCAAACAACTTGGGATACTTTGCTTTAACTTCGGCTTCACGCTCCCACGTGGCTTCTTCTCGTGCATGATGTTGCCATTGCACGAGGACTAGCGGAATAGTCTTGTTGCGAAGCACTTGATCTCTCCTATCCAAAATATGAACCGGCTTCTCAACTAAAGTGAGGTCTTCTCGAATCTCAACCGGATCAAGCTCGATGACGTGAAAAGGATCTGGGATGTACTTCCGAAGCATGGAGATATGAAACACATCGTGGACCGCCGCCATGTGAGCGGGCAAAGCAACACGGTAAGCAACTTCACCGACTCGAGTAATGATCTCGAACGGACCCACATATCTCAGGCTAAGCTTGCCTCTCTTCCCGAATCGCATAACACCCTTGGTCGGTGAAATCCTTACAAACACAAAATCACCGACTCGGAATTCAAGATCCCTCCTTCGGTTGTCGGCATAGCTTTTCTGTCTATCTTGTGCGGTCTTTAACCTCTTCCGGATAAGCTTGACCCTATCCGCGGTTTGTTCAATTAACTCGGGGCCCAAAATCTTTCTTTCTCCCACTTCATCCCAATACAACGGGGATCTACAACTCCTTCCGTACAAAGCCTCGAAAGGCGCCATTTGTATGCTTTCTTGATAACTATTGTTGTAAGAGAATTCCACCAAAGGTAGGTGATCTTCCCAACTTCCCTTGAAGTCTAGCATACATGCTCGGAGCATATCTTCAAGAACCTGATTCACCCTCTCGGTTTGCCTGTCGGTCTGTGGGTGGAAAGCTGTGCTAAAGTCTAACCGGGAGCCCATTGCACCTTGAAAACTTTTCCAAAACCTGGATGTGAATCTTGGGTCTCTATCCGACACAATACTTACTGGCACCCCGTGCAATCGGACTATTTCCTTGATGTATAGCTCCGCTAACTGATTGGAGTTGAATGTAGTCCGATACGGTAAGAAATGAGCGGACTTCGTGAGTCTATCAACAACTACCCATATAGCATCGGTCTTCCTAACCGTCTTCGGCAACCCCACGATAAAGTCCATAGAGATATGTTCCCATTTCCACTCGGGGATGGGGAGAGATTGCAAAAGACCCGCCGGTCTCAAATGCTCTGCTTTCACCTGTTGGCACACCAAACACCGTGCCACATACTCCGCAACCTCCCTCTTCATGTTTCGCCACTAGAAGTGACTCTTGAGGTTCCGATACATCTTTGTCCCCCCGGGATGCACTGTATACTTAGACCGGTGAGCTTCGTCCATAATCTCTCTCCGAAGGTCTGCATTGGCTGGGACACAAAGCCTTCCCTTGAATGTAATAGCACCTCGGCTAGTGAGAGAGAAGTCCGTACTACCCTTGGCCACTTCCTTATCCCGGAAAGCCAACAAGTCAGTGTCTGTGGCTTGATACTCCTGGATCAAGTCTATAAGGTACGGCCGAACTGTAACATTTGCCAAAACCGGACTGCGGACAGAATCATTCACACTGATGTCTAGATTTGCCAAATCGTCTAACAGTCTCCATTCCCGCACCAACATGTGAGCCAATAACCCCGATAGTTTCCTACTCAGAGCGTCTGCCACCACATTTGCTTTTCCCGGGTGGTATTGGATAGTGCACTCGTAGTCCTTTAAGAACTCAATCCAACGCCGTTGTCGTAAGTTTAGCTCTTTTTGGGAAAAGAGATACTTGAGGCTCTTGTGGTCCGTGTACACATAGAACTCCACCCCGTACAGATAATGTCGTCAAATTTTAAGTGCAAACACGACCGCCGCAAGCTCCAAGTCGTGAGTGGGGTAGTTCTTTTCATGCTCTTTCAACTACCTTGATGCATAGGCAATGACCTTCTTGTGTTGCATTAGGACACACCTGAGTCCAACATGCGAGGCATCACTGTACACCTCATACCCAAAAGGTCCAGATGGCACAGTAAGGACAGGGGCTGTGGTGAGGCGTTTCCTCAACTCTTGGAAACTTACTTCACATCGGTCACTCCAACTGAACTTTGCATTTTTCCTTGTCAAGTAGGTGAGAGGTGCAGCCAAACTGGAGAATCCCTCCACAAATCTCCGGTAGTAGCCTGCCAATCCGAGGAAACTACGTATCTCCGTGACGCTCTTGGGCCTCTCCCAACTCATGACTGCCTCAACCTTGGCTGGATCTACAGAAATGCCCTTGGCCGACACCACGTGTCCAAGAAATGCAACCTTCTCTAACCAGAACTCGCACTTACTCAATTTGGCATATAGCCTATGCTCTCTCAACATCTCCAGAGCAAGGCGGAGGTCTCGTGCGTGATCTTCCCGTGTCTGGGAATACACCAAAATGTCATCAATGAATACAATCACGCATCGATCCAAGTAAGATCGGAACACCCGGTTCATCAAATCCATGAATGCAGCCGGTGCATTTGTCAGCCCAAAAGGCATGACAAGGAACTCGTAATGCCCATACCGAGTCCTGAAAGCCGTCTTCGAAACATCTTCCGCCTTGATCCTTAATTGATGATACCCCGATCTAAGATCAATTTTGGAGAAGAATCTCGCTCCCTTCAGTTGGTCAAACAAGTCGTCTATCCTTGGCAAGGGATAACGATTCTTGATAGTTACCTTGTTCAACTGACGGTAGTCTATACACATCCTCATAGACCCGTCCTTCTTCTTCACAAAGAGAACCGGAGCTCCCCACGGTGAGACACTTGGTTGGATGAAACCAAGTTGTTGTAACTCCTCAATCTGTTTCTTCAATTCTTCCAGCTCTATAGGGGCCATTCTATACGGTGCCCTTGAAATTGGAGCGGTGCCTGGAGTAAGCTCTATAGCGAACTCAATCTCCCGATTCGGAGGTAACCCGGGAAGTTCCTCCGGAAACACGTCCAAGAACTCACTCACGACCGGAATGGCCGAGGAGTTTTGTGCTTCTGGGTTTGCTGTATTCAAGGCGGCGAGGTGAGCAATGTCCCTCTCTCTTAATCCTCGGAAGTGAAAAGGCTTACCCCCTTCCGGCTTGAAATTCACCATCTTCTCAAAACACGCAACATGCCCGTGATGGTTTGACAACCAATCCATCCCTAAGATGACATCAAAATCCAAGTCTTGAAAATCTAGGACGATGAGATCGGCTAACAGTTCATTCTCCCCCATTTGAACCACACTATCCCTGAATATCTTGTCCGTATCAACTGACTTGCCGAGTGGAGTTGCAATGGTCAACTCCCGCTCCAACGGAGTAGCCTCAGTCGAAAAGCCCTTTGCAAAACTTGGGGAGACAAAAGAGTGAGTAGATCCTGTGTCTATCAACACTCGAGCGAGACACTCGTTCACTAATAAAGCGCCTGTGCGATTAAGTAACTAATATCAGTAGATTTCAAATAGTAACAAGCATCATACATAGGTAACCCTTAGTATAAATAACCGCATAACAAACCATAGAAATTTTATACAACTTAAACTCAAAATTCTCGCGTACCTTGCACGACATCGTCGGATGCACGTGCGTCTCTCTCGGATAAGGCAAAGACTCGGCCCTGTGTGGCTGGGCGAGGAGGCCGGGTAGACTGTGAGGCCCTCGAAGCCTGAGAAGAGCTAGGCTGAGATGTCTGCCTAATCGGGGGCCTGCTCCCTGAAGACTGAGCTGGAACTTGACGTCTGGGACAATCTCTAACCATGTGGCCAAGGTCACCACAATGGAAGCAACTTCCAGTAACCCTTCGGCATTCTCCCGCTGGATGCCTCCTTCCACAAAGAATGCAGACATCATGCAAATAGGAGGAAGAAGCATATCCCGTAGCTTGAGTAACTGCAGGGCGAGGAGCATATGAGGTAGCCGGGCGAAAGGTCGATGGAGCAAAAGAGTGGGGAGCCTGTGGTGCTGAATACATCTTCTGTGACTGAGCCGGCCCTGCGGACTGATACAAGCTCGTCCTTGCTCTTTTCTCCCCTGAACTACTCGACTGTCATTTTTCTATTCCTCTCCTTTTTAAGAACTCCTTGGAGTTTGACTCGGCCAATAGTGCTTTATCAACAATTTCGGAATATGTCTCATGTCTAAACATCGAGACTCGGTCCTTGAGATAGGCCTTCAATCCCCTCTCGAATTTCTGGGCCTTCATAGCCTCGGTCGCTATCAAGTGTGGAGCAAATCGAGATAGCTCCGAAAATTTGGCTTCATAAGCCGCTACGGACATATTACCTTGCTCCAAGGTAATGAATTCAACTTCCATCTTTTCTTTCATCCCGACCGGAAAGTACTTCTTGTTGAAAACCTCCAAGAATTCCTCCCAAGTCCAATCTTGACCTTGCCGGGTCAACTCTCGGGTCCGAAGTGCAGACTTCCACCAATGATCGGCCTCGCCTTCAAGCATAAAGGCGGCCCATATGACCCTTTCCACTTCAGTAGGTGCTAATACCGAGAATATCTTCTCAAGTTGTCGGATCCAACCCTCGGCAACAAGTGGATCAATGCTTCCACAAAAAGTTGGAGGCCTCATCCTCCGAAAGGCTTCTATCCCGGCTTGGGCTCGGTTAGGAGGAGCCGGTACAAGTGCCGCATTAGGCGGAGTGGCCGGTTGCCTTGCCGCCAACATAGCCAAAGTCTTGGCTATGGATGCGAATGCTTGGGCAAAGTCGGGTTGATCATCACCCGATGGAGCATCACCTCCATTACCCCTCGTGTTGTACCCGCGACCCCGGGTATTACGTCTCATGATTTCTCCTGAGAAGGACAATACAGCATGAGTCTAACTTGGATACGCTTTTAGTACAAATTTCGCAATTCACTCAATACACATTCATCAAGCACATTTAATAAGTACAACACAAATAATGTACACATGGTATATAACACAATAGCATAACATACAATCCGTGTTCCTAGTGTAGGACTCTATGTTCGGTTGAAGTTCAACCCATTTTGACTAAGACTAACTTGTTAGTCTATACTTGGAATACAACTCTCTAAGGTGATTCTAATACCTTGTTCAATCATCTAAGTGACCCTAGGGACTCTAATGCCTAGAGCTCTGATACCACTCTGTAACCCCCCGAAATACCCCCTAGGAGTTTAGGGATATTTTAGGTGTCACACTGCGTACCTATCAAACCATCTTGTAATGCACAAGATAAAATACAATACTAACAACGATAATCAGAGCGCGGAAGCTATCATATATGCAGAAGCGTAAACAAATTTTTCTTTTTCTTTATAATGATCCAAAATGTAGTATTCCAAGTTGACATAAATACAAAACACATCTAAGTCTAAGGTGGACAAGCCCACCTATCAAAATATCAAAATACATAAGACCCTCTCATACTCTCCCCTCAACAGTAGTCGAGGTATGGCCACGCATCGAGGTCTCGGTCCGCCTGAGACTGTAATGGAATAGCCGGCTCTCTCTCCTCTATATACTCTTCCTCGACCCAAGGCTCCGGGTCGAGGGCTCCCTCAGTACCTGCCGACATGAAAGTACGGCTGAGCATGGAATACTCAGCGAGTACAAGCTACTAGCAGACCATAACAATAATAAAACACATAATAGTAATATCATACAAGCAGTAATAGAAACATCACAAAGAAACAGTATAGGGCATAACACAATACAAGTATCCTGACGTGCGTACATGAATGCGAAAACGCCGATAAAACTCATGCTTGAAAACTCATGTCATGTCCCGGTATGCCTCGTAGAAATCATGTATGCGTGCATGCATGAATGCATGATCATCATCTTGTAAACCTCCATCTCGTAACTTATGAGCCAGAGGCTAGCACCCGAATATCCCTGGGCTGCCAACCTCCTTGATATGCAATGCACTTGTGAGCCAGAGGCTAGCACCCAAATGTCCCTGGGCTACCAACCTCCTTGTTATGAAATGCATGATTTTCTTGTTGTTTATTATATGCACATGCTCTTGAAATCTCGGTTCATGCTATCATGCGTGCTCGTGTACGTGTCTATAGTGAGAATCATGATAATGGGAATAACCAAAATATGACATTACAATTCAATTCATGATATGAACATAGGTAACATAAGTAGTTTGCATAACATTTGATCAATTTATCATTTATAAGAATGCATGCATAAAACCCATTTCCATATTCTTCATTGAGATCATTTATTCATAGTTTAGGTATTTTGTCAAACACTTTCATACATTATTCCTTAGTAGTTTATCTCCTTCTTTTAAATGCATATTTTCCATTCAATCACACAATGGTAAGTTTGTTATTTGTACTATGCCCATCCTCCATTTTCCAATCCACAACCCACACATCATACATCACATTCGGCATCCAATCGCCACATCCAATCACCCATCCACACATTCATTCCATTTCCCTTATCTTGTTTATATTTGTTGAGTTAATACAATGCATAGGGAAGGAAAAGCATAATATATAGAATCACCATTTACACTAGAAAACCTAGGTTATTGCTAGGGAAAGTTAGTAGGGTGTACTAACCTTGCTCAAGGCTTGATCCTTGGTGGGAAACTTGATTGAAGCTCCAAAAGGGGTAGGGAACAACCCTTACTTGAGGAAGACTCGAGTTGGGGAAGAAACCCCCTTTCAAAACGTACGTGAGATGGCTGCCCTAGCTTGGAGAGTGGCTCCCACACGAGCTTGAGCCTTGAACTTGAAGCAAATCCAAGTTTGAGGACGACCTAGGATGGTCCACCCCTTTGGTTTCTTCCTCAATACCAAACCCTAGGTTAGAGCTTTCTCCTCTTCTCTCTCTATCTCTCAAAATCCCTCAATGTTGTAAGTGAGGCCTCAAAGGGTCGAGCAAACCCTTATGGGTAAGGGTTTAACACCCAAAAGACGAAAATGCCCTTACTGAAATTTCTGCAAAAACGCGAAGACCGAGCGATCGGTGGTTATGACCGATCGATCGGTTGCCTACCGAGCGATCGGTGTTTATGACCGATCGATCGGTCAAAAACTCACTCTCTGGAAAATTTCCCCATACAAAATTTCTGACCGTGCGATAGCTACCGATCGATCGGTTATGGACCGATCGATCGCTGACTGGACCGAGCGATCAGTGCTCTATATGTCTGGACTGTTTTGACCATATCTTTTGACTCACTCGTCGGATTTCGACGATTCAACTTGCGTTGGATCCGTCTTTCGAAAACGAACATTTCTGACATTTCGGAATTTTTGATTTCTCCCTTATTTATTAATTAGACTACAAAAACGGCCAATTAGCTACGAAGGTGCTATTCATTAAGGATGAAAAAGTCCGGGGTGCTACAATTCCCCTCTTTACGGTAAAGTTGTCAATTTCGTTAGTTTTGATGCCTATGGGCTAGAACCCATAAAAACCCTTTTCTCTGCCCTAAAATGGGATAAATTTCTTGAGTCTAACGTTCTTATGTTTCCTGAGTTAGCTAAACTCTTTTACACCCACTTTCATTTCAATCAATCTGAATCCCTCATGACTTCGTTTGTATTAGGTAAAAACATCTCTTTTCACCTAAATCAATTGCACTCAATTTTGAAAATTCCTCAGTGTACCCTTCAAACTTTTGTGAATGGTCAGTGGACTAGTCATGAAGGATTTGATGTGGTTGAAGCACTGAAAATGATGTGCATAAACCAAGATTTCATCATTCCTTTTCAACCTAAAGTTAAAGACCTTACCCTCACATCTAGACTCATTCACCACATAATAACCTATAACCTAGTTCCTAGGACTGGTGGTAGGGAGTATCTCAACTACTTTGATGTCTTCCTTATGTGGTGCATCCTAACCACCACACCCATTGATCTCTCCTACATCATTGTCTATTATATGGATGATGCATTTAAGAGAAAATCAGGAAGTCTCCCTGACTAAAATCTTTAAACATTTTAATGTTCCCTTGTCATCTCAAACAGATTTTGTCACTCTTGATGACTCCTCCATTTATAGCAAAGCAACCATTCAAAGAATGGGCTATACTTGGAATGACACGCAGACGGTTTGGACTCGTAAACCCTATGCCTCTCAGTCCTCCTCCCTTCCTTCTAGTACTCCAGTCCCTATTCCTACTTCATCTATACCTATTCCTGCTCCCTCTCCATCTATCCCTACCTCTTGTGCTCCACCCTCAATAAAGCATCAGGATGAGCAGTAGCAAGAATCAGTGCCAGAGGTGGAACCCCAGGCTGAGCAGCAGCCAGTACCAGCAAAGGATCCTGCAAATGTGCTTCAGGGTGAGCAGCTCCCTAGAGATGAGTTGCCTGACTGGTCTGATTTCATGGATGCTGGAGAGATTCCAGAGAGCTCTCATAGACAGGTGTCTCCTCACTTTGAGGACCCTGGTCAGTTCTATGAGGTGCCAAGTAGGCCAGCAGCCTCAGATCAGCAGCTGAGTATCATGGGAGGGCAGATTGCCTCCATGGCTTCTAGCTTAGAGTAGTTTCAGTTTGAAATGAGGATGAGCCAGCAGGCTTTTCAAGAGGAGATGACAGCATCCTTGCTCTCATTTATGGCTGAGACTCGAGAAAATCTTACTGCCATTTAGATCAAATCAAGGGAAAACCTTCAGAATCTCCACTCATCTACTCTCTCCCATTTTGCAGCTCTTGAGTCTGAGATTAGCAAAATCCCCAAGGCAGTCCAGTCCTCTCTAGCCACGGTTCATAATGATCTCAGAGAGTGTGCAGATGCCACCTACTCAGTCTTAGGGACAGTTTACATGGATGCCTCAGTCACCAAAGATAGAGTTGACTCTGTGTCTTCTTTTCTTCATAGATTGGGAGCAAAACAATCCGAAGAAAGTACTCGAATGAAAAAGGTCACTAAGTCAATCCAAGGACTTGTAGAATCTTCAGCTCTTCAATTGAAAACTCAAGGGAAGCTTCTTCTGGATATGGCAGAGCATGACTCCATAGCTGCCTCCATTACTCTACGGGCTACTGATGAGTTGAAGAAAATGAATAATTTTCTGGTTAGTCTGGCTAGTGGAGCCACTCCTTCTCAACCTCCCTCTTAAGCTCCTTCATCTTCCAAAAGCAAGAGACCAATGAAGGTAACCCCCTCCAAAAGGGGTCAAGCTACAGATTCCCCTATCATCTCCTTTCCTTTTGACTCAGATACCACCTCCTCTTCCTCTGACTCCCATGCTGACTCCGATCTAGCTGAGCAATTCGAAGATGTCCTCAAAAAGGTTGCAGATCTCATCAAAAAGCAGAAAGCAGAAGGGCTGTAACTGTTTTTCTAATTTTTGATGTTGACATAGGGGGAGAGAATGAAATGTAATGAAAATATTATGTGTAAATCCCTAAGTAGGTGTTGGAAAATTCCGTGATCATTAGATAGGTCATGTGAGTCGAGTCGGGTTCAACTTGTCAGAAGAGAAGAGCTAAAGCATAAAGAAGATTGAAGAAAGTGAAGAAAAAGCTCCTACTCTGGAACTAGAAAGGTAATGGACTTAGAGACCCCTACCTAGGTTGGATTTGACTTAGATAACTCTAAACATACCTAGGAGGATAGTTTTAAACCTAATAAAGTTGTTTGATCTTAGTTCAATCAAGTAAACTTGAAATGAAGTATGGTTTGAAACAAATTCTGTCTCAACCGATCGCTCGGTGTTGAGACCGATCGATCGGTGGCTATCGACTGGACAAATAATTTGTATGGGGTATTTTTCCAAAGAGATGATTTGCAACCGCTCGATCGGTTATGAGCACCGATCGATCCGTTTTGGACCGAGCGATCGGTTATATGCACCGATCGATCGGTCCCCGTAAAAAGAATTTTTATTTTTCTGGATTCTTTTTTTAAACCCTATATAAACAACTTTTTGGAGACCTAATTCGTATCTTTGTTTATTTTTGAAAGAGTAGAGGTCTGAGAAACTTCCAAAATTGATTCACAACCCTACACCTTGTGTGTGTGTCCGGTGTTTGATCCGGAGCCTTCGTGGAAGGAGATCGATCATGTGTGATCGTGGTTTTGAAGTAGCTTGAGAAGATTTGGTCGGTGTGGAACTGAAGCTGCTACGGCGGAGATCGAACCTGCTGGTTCGTGGAAATCAAGAGTAAGAGTCTGTACCTAGGAACATTGTTTCTGTTTTGGTAAGGTCTTGTCTTGTACTTAAAATCTTTTCATAGTGAAGTTTATTGCTGGACGAGGTCCCGTGGTTTTTTCCCGTTAGGGTTTTCCACATAAAAATCTTCTGTGTTTGATTTGTGTGGATTGTCTGAGTGAATTGTTCATTGATTTCTAAACATATTAATTGAAAAATTAAAATTGGTTAGAAATTATTAGATAGACCTATTCACCCCCCCTCTAGGTCTTAGAGATCATTGATCTGGATAAATTTCAATAGGTATCAAAGCTTGTTCATTGATAAGGCTAATCCCTTAAGTGTGATCCTGTATTATCCGTGATCATGAGTACTCTAAGAGAAGGAGGATCCGTCTCTCGTCCCCCACTTTTTGATGGAAATAATTATGCATACTGGAAAGCTAGAATGAGAGCCTTTCTCAAATCTATTGACGAGAGAATTTGGATGTCTATACAGAATGGGTGGACTACGCCCATGAAAACTGTAGGTGATTTGACTATCATCAAATATTATAATGAATGGACCAGAGAAGAGCTTGAGTCAAGTGGATGGAACACTAAAGGTCTCAATGCTATCTTTACTGCAATCACTGCTGAGGAATTCAGACGAATTTCTTCATGTGAAACAGCAAAGGAGGCTTGGGATATTCTTAAAATTACCCATGAGGGTACTACCACTGTTAAAATCTCAAAACTCCAAATGTTAACCACCAAATTTGAACATTTAAACATGGATGACAATGACACTTTTGATGAATTCTATGCAAAACTTAGTGACATTGTCAATGCTAGTTTCAATTTAGGTGAGAAAATATCTGAGTCCAAAATAGTTAGAAAAGTCCTTAGATCTCTCCCTGAGAGATTTCAACCCAAAGTCATTGCAATCGAAGAGAGTAAAAATGTTGACTCTCTGAAGATTGAGGAATTGGTTGGTTCACTCCAAACCTATCAACTCAATCTCCGTCCATCCAAGAAGAACAAATCTTTAGCCTTGAAATCCATCAAGGAATCTTTGGATGAGGATGACAGTGATGGAGATATGAATGAGGAAGAAATGGCTCTCTTCGTTAAAAAATTTCAAAAATTTTTTAGAACGAAAAAGAGGTTTAATCCCAAACAGGGAGGAAAATCTTTTGAGAAGTCAAAGTCTAAGCCCTGGGAAAACAAGAAAAATTCCAAGAATGGCGACAAGAAATCCCAAGGTGTTCAATTTTATGAATGCCATGGCTTCGGTCATATTTCACCTAACTGTCCTAACAAGAAGAAGAGTAAGGGCAAAGTGATGAATGCCTGTTGGGATGACAATGATTCCGAGAATGAAGAATCGGACAGTTCCTCTTCAAGTGAAGATACTGGAAATCATACGGCTTTCACTGTTTCCCTTTCTGGGATTCTTGAGACAACCTCTATGGTTGATGAAAAGGATAGAAGTGATGAGAGTGTTTATACTAAGTCTAGTGATGACATACAGAAGAGTCAAACTGACTCTGAAAGTGATGAAGATTTGAAAACAACTTATGATAAGTTGTATGCTGAAAGTTTGAAGCTGACTAAAACAAAAATCTCCTTGAGCAAAAAACTCAAAATCATTCAAAATGAAAGAGATACTTGTAAACTAGTAGCAGAAGAGAAGAGTGCTCTAGTTAGTCAGTTGGAAAATGAAAAAGAAGCATTTGTTATGAAAGTTCAATGTCTTTTGGAAGAGAATGTCTCATTGACTAATGTGGTCAGAAAATTAGAAGTTGAAAGAGACACTTCCATGAAAGAAATTGAAGAGTTAAGAACTCTACAAATGGAGCTGGAAACTTTTAAAGACTCTCTTGTTGATAAGGTGAAATTTCTTGAAAAAGAACATCAAATTACCCTTAAAGACAAGACTGACTTGATTCAGAAGGTTTATACTCTTGAAAAAGAAGTAAGAATGTTTGGAAACACTAGCTGCCTAGATGAATTAGTTAGAAAGTATGGGTCAAATTCGAGTAGATCTGGGATAGGACATGCTGACACACCAGCCGGTCCTTTAGCTGTTGGTACAATGGCTAGTGCAGTGTTTGAGCCAATACATTTTGATCCTAAAGTGAATCTACCTTCTACATCAAGTACTAAGGCTTATACAAATTTTGTAAAGCCTAGAAATACAGCTCCTAGAGTGAATGCTATGAGGAATCAAATTCCTTTTAGAAGAAATCCTCCTCCTCTCCAAAGATTCATACCCACATGTCACTTTTGTGGTGTGAGAGGTCACATTCGACCAAATTGTAATGCTTTTAGGAGAGCTCCTCAAAATGGTTCATGGAACCAAAATCAAAGTCAAGGGACTCTTCAAAGGCAGATTCAGTATCTGGCTGAAAAGTCTAGAATATTGAGCGAAGATGTTAATAGAATTGCTCAAATCTCTATGACAAGAACTGGTCAATTTATTCTAAATGATTATTCAAGAGGAAAGAATTTGACTAATCAAAAAGCTAGAACTGAACAAAATAGGAAAAGGTCAAGGAGGACAAAAAGAAAAAAGGTTTCTAATACACAGTTTAATGATCAAAGATCTAAACAAAGTTTAAAAACTATGTATGAAAGAAAGGATGACCTTAAGTGCTTCGTCATTCACACTGCCTTGAAAGCCCAAAACATAGAAATGTGGTACTTCGACAGTGGGTGTTCTCGGCATATGACAGGTAACAAGTCCTTATTTACTCAATTTGAGGACTGTCCAGATGGAACTGTTACTTTTGGTGATGGAAGCAAGTCTTTAGTAAAGGGGAAAGGTATCATCGATTCACCAGGCATACCAAAATTGAAAGATGCCTTGTTTGTTGAAGGACTGAAAGCTAATTTAATTAGCATAAGTCAACTATGTGATGATAACCATGCTGTGCACTTTACCCAAAATAAATGCTTAGTCATTAATGGTAAAGGTAAGTGTGTTCTAGAAGGGTTAAGAACCACTGACAATTGCTACGGCTTAATTCCTAGTCCTAATCCCTCAAATGTCTGTTATAAGACTAAAATTGAGGAGGTTGATTTGTGGCACCGAAGACTAGGTCACATGAACTTCAAAGACCTATGTAAAATCTTTAAGCAAGAACTTGTAAGAGGTGTTCCCAAACTAGGAAAGCCTTCTACTTCTGTGTGTGGGCCATGCCAAATTGGTAAACAAATTAGAACCCCACATAAGAAGACTTCAAGTATTGCTACTTCATATCCACTGGAATTAATTCATATGGATCTAATGGGTCCTACAAGAACTGAAAGCCTAGGTGGAAAGCGATACATCCTAGTCATGGTTGATGATTTCTCAAGAATGTCATGGGTGAAATTTATAAGAGAGAAATCCGATGCTTTTGACAATTTCAAAAGTATTTGCTTGAAAATTCAAAATGAGAAAAGATGCCCAATCACTCGAATTCGAAGTGATCATGGAAAGGAATTTGAAAACTCTAAGTACAACGACTTTTGTGATGAGTCGGGTATCAAACATGAATTTTCTGCACCTATTACACCTCAGCAGAATGGTGTAGTAGAGAGGAAGACAGGGTTCTCCAAGAGATGGCTAGAGTTATGCTTCATAGCAACAATCTAGCTTCTCATTTCTGGGCTGAGGCAGTTAACACTGCTTGCTATATAGTTAATAGAGTTTTTGTAAGACCTGGAACAAGGAAAACCCCAGATGAGTTGTGGAATAACAAGAAACCCAGTGTCAAGTACTTTCGAGAATTCAGAAGTAAATGCTATATCCTTAAGGATAGAGAGCAACTGGGCAAATTTGAATCCCGAAGTGATGAAGGGATATTTCTTGGATATTCCACCAACAGTAGAGCTTATCGAGTGTATAACTTGAGAACCTCTACGATTATGGAGTCCATAAATGTAGTTGTGGATGACTCCGGTGTTGAAAATGTGCAACTTGAGGATGATGAAAGTGCTGAAAATGAAAATGTTGAAACTGTTTCAACTCCACCTATAAATAAGCAATCATCTCCATCAAAACCTACACATTCTAGGGTCATGAATCCTCACACCCCCACTGACATAATTGGTGATCTTGAAAGTTGAGTGAGAACGAGGAAACAAATTGAAAATGAAGTTAGCTACATTTGCTATACTTCATCTTTTGAACCCAAGAATGTAGCTGAAGCTCTTGCAGATGATAATTGGATAAATGCAATGCAAGAAGAGTTACTTCAGTTTACTAGGAATGATGTTTGGTATTTAGTACCTAGGCCTAACAATACAAATGTGATAGGTACCAAATGGATTTTCAAGAACAAATCTGATGAAAAAGGTACTATCATAAGAAATAAGGCTAGGTTAGTTGCACAAGGAAACACCCAAATTGAAGGTATTGACTTCGATGAAACCTTTGCTCCTGTAGCCAGGCTAGAATCAATAAGAATTCTTCTAGCTGTGGCTTGCCATATGAAATTCAAACTTTTTCAAATGGATGTTAAGAGTGCCTTTCTGAATGGCATTCTTCAGGAGGAAGTCTATGTGGAACAACCAAAAGGGTTTGAAGATCCACTTCACCTTGATCAAGTCTATCAGTTAAAAAGGTCTCTCTATGGTTTAAAACAAGCTCCAAGAGCTTGGTATGAGAGACTAACTACTTATCTCTTAGAAAACGGATTTTCGAGAGGGGGAGTAGACAGAACCCTTTTCATAAAGAATGTGAAAGTTGATATTGTCATCGCCCAGATATATGTTGATGACATCGTGTTTGGTTCCACATTAGACTTACATGCTCTTTCATTTGCTGAACAAATGAAAAATGAATTTGAAATGAGCATGGTTGGTGAGCTAAGTTTCTTCCTTGGTCTTCAGATCAAGCAATTGGATTCTGGGATCTCAGTATCTCAAATCAAATATGCTAAAAATCTAGTGAATAAATTTGGCATGAGCTCTGCTAAGCATGTAAGGACTCCTATGAGTTCTACTACAAAACTTAGTAAAGATGCTTCAGGCAAAGATGTTGATCAAATTTCTTATAGAAGCATGATTGGTAGTTTACTCTACCTAACTGCTACTAGACCTGACATAGCCTTTAGTGTTGGTGCATGTGCCCGTTATCAAGTGAGCCCAAAAGAGTCTCACTTGCTTGCAGTTAAGCGTATCATTCGATATGTGAGTGGAACTCTATCATTTGGCCTCTTGTATTCTTTTGATACAAATGCCACGCTAGTTGGATATTCCGATGCCGATTGGGCCAGAAATGCTGATGATAGGAAGAGCACCTCTGGAGGATGTTTCTATATTGGAAACTGCTTAGTTGCTTGGCTTAGCAAAAATCAGAATTCAATTTCATTGTCCACTGCAGAAGCTGAGTACATAGCAGCTGGCAGTTGTTGCACTCAACTTCTGTGGATGAAGCAGATGTTGAAAGATTACGGGATTGAACAAAGCACTATGACTGTGTATTGTGATAATTCAAGTGCTATCAATATTTCCAAAAATCCCGTTCAACATTCTCGCACAAAACACATAGACATTAGACATCACTTCATCCGTGATCTTGTTGAGCAAAAGATTGTGTCTATAGAGTATGTCCAAACAGAGAATCAATTTGCGGACATTCTTACAAAACCCTTAGATTCCCTTAGGTTTGAACTCCTTAGGAAATCCATAGGTTTGTGCGGAGTTGAGTAAAGATGTACTTGTTTAATAGCCTATGTGTTCTTCATGTTCTATTTATGTCATAGAGCTATTTTTTTTAATTAATAAAAATCCAAAAACATTCAAAAAAAAAAAATTGAAAAATATTGCAAAAAATAATGTGTTTGTATGACCTTCGTTCCTATCATTTTGCTTAAATTTATTTCCTTGAAATCATATTTGAACATATAATGCAAGGATAAATATTTCATAGGATTGGATAAATTAGGATAGGTCAACTGTTGGTTTGATCTTGTGATTGAATTTGGTCATGCTAACTAATCTCAGTTAGAGTTGAGTAAACAAAGATGTTATATGTTGCACATGCACTCTAACTGATTCTTTAGATGGTATTAGTTCCTATTTAAAGGTTCTGATATTATACCATATGGTTCCCTAGATTAATCAAATCTAGTATAACCAATGTAATAAAAAATTCCATAAGGTGAGCCCCCTAGTTATAAAAATTATTGACATGGAGAGGACTACCTGTGAGTTTGTGTGATAGCTACTAGTGAATGCAAACAGTGAGTAATGGCTATCTAGACAAATAGTAGGTATCTATATGGATTGCTAGTGTGAAAGCCCCCACTGTCATTAGAAAGAGCTACCTTCTCACTTGTGTGAAAGTCACCAATGTGCTAAAAACTATATATGTGTACTCCAAAAAGAATTTTCACAATAAGTACAATTTGACTGAAAAAGAAATGAAATAAATTTGTTAGTCAAATTTGGGGTAAAAATTGCTCATCATATAAGTATGGATGTTTATTGGTTTTAAAACTAGTTTTTGAAAATTTTAGAGTCCCATTTGAGCTATAATGTCAAAATCTAGCTTAAGGAAGGAAACCAATTCAAAGAGTCAGGTAATGAATTTTGATTTCACACTAACATTACTTCTAATTGTTTCTTGACTCTGATTGTGAATTTGATGCAAATACCAAAATTAATCACCTTTGAAAATCAATTATTGTTTACATAATCCTTATTTATGACTATACTTGATATATAAATTCTTGGGTGATTATTCTTTATGATTTTAATGAAATCAATTATTGCAAATTTTTTGGTGAATTGGTTATTTTGAGGTGAAAATGAGTTTTTATTGTAGCATTGGTTGAGGGGGAGAAATGGTTGTAAATGTAAAATTTTTGAAAATTTTTCAGACCACCGATCGCTCAGTGTTAAAGACCGATCGATCGGTCTTTCGTGAACAAAGTTATAAAACCCTCATTTCTATTTTTTTGTTCACTTCTTCTCCGAACTCCAGAGCGATCTCTCGGTTACCTCTCCTCCAAATCCTTCGTACGGTCATTCCATTCAACTCTAAGGGTTTCCCAAGCATCAAAAAGGTAAACCTTGTACGTTTTCTTGCGTATAGGTTGAATTTCTCATCTAGGGCATCGTTGTTCATCCATGACTTTCATTTTGTCCTTAATCCTTCTAGCCTATCTCATGTCTGGCGTTCCCAAACGCCGAAAGTTGGTCCTCAACAACCAAGAGGACCCTCCTGAAGATGAACAAATCCAAGGGCCCTTTTCCTTCACTCCTATAGGTCATGGGATTTCAATAGGGGATCGACCAATTCGTAGAATGGTGGATTCTACTACTGAAAATCGCCAAAAGGCTTTGGCAGATAAAACCCGGAAACAAAAGGGAAAAGCCAGTTCATCTTCCACTGTTCTATTGGGTCCTTTCATTAGCCCTAATGCTGCTCAACTTTATAGTGAGTATTTTAGTAAAAAGGGTATAATGGTTGAAAGGAGCATTAGAATTTCAGATTTTGGTGATTACTACCTTTCTAAAATCATTACTGATCGTCACTGGGAAGGTCTTCTCAATTTATCTGGTCCTGCTCCTATTCAGTTAGTCCAGGAATTTTACTCAAATTTTTTTGAAATAAATTTCAAAACCTGGTCTTTTAAATCTCGATCTTTAGAACAATCAGTTTTGATAAATCCAAATGTCATTGCAAAATTTCTTGGTTGTCCTCGAGTTCCAGATGCCTATTATCCTTATAAATACAAGAAAGATGAGGATAAAGAATCTATGAACAATGTAGTCACATTTCTTTGTGGTGCTCCTACACTTTGGGTTGGTTCCTTAATCGAAGTCACAAAACTCACTAGGGATGCCAGACTTGTAAACCTAGTAATGAGTGCAAATATCCACCCAAAGGTTCATACTGCAGACCTTAGGGAAGATAGAGCTCGATTTTTATTCAGTCTCCTTCGTGGACATGATATTGACCTTGCAGCCCACATAATTGATTTGATGATTCAAGCCCATCAAACTCAAACTGTGGTTGGAGCTCTTCCCTTTGGATCCCTGATTACTAAACTCCTTGGTTCTCAAGGAATTATTGCTCCTCCTGGAGTTCCTACCCGTACTTCGAAAGGTCCAATCAAAAAAAAAACCCATCGCTCAGAGTTTCTCTCATGCTTCAGTTCGAGATATTGAGGAAGAAGCTGATTTTGGTACAGGATCCTCTCATGCACCTCCGGCCACGATTGATGATCTAGCTAGAATGATGAGAGAGATGCAGATGGATCTCTCAACGCATATTTCATCTCACCAGGAGTTCACCACAGAGATCCGTGGCAGACTTGGATCACTGGATGCAGCAGTGCTGGGCGTATAGAGAGATGTTCGTGACTTTCGAACTTATTATGAGTCCCAGCTCACTTCTGATGATGAGCAGGAGTGATAGTTAGATTGATGTACTAGGATAGAAACTCCTTCTGGTTCATGTGTATATTTTGGAGTTTATCTTAGTCCTAGTATTAGTTTGACATTTAGATGTATTTTATCTTTGTTGTACTTAGTACAAACCTTTTGGATGTTATTGACTTGGTCATAGATGTATGGTTTTGGATGGTTTATACTCATTCTCTTATATCTCATCTCATTTGTGTTTATGCGTTAATTTTATTGTTAATAGTCCGCCTTTGGCATTTCGAGCCAAAAAGGGGGAGAGTGCATGATAACACATGGATATGACTTTGTGGATGATGTTATGGAAACATGATTAACCTGTTATGGATATAGTATTGTGGATGTTATACATGTTTTATTTCTTTCCATATTTTATTTCTCATGCTTCACAGGTTTTTGATTTAGCATGTGCAGGCAAACAGGTTCTAAGTTTGGTGAATCATGACAAGTTTAAATGTCAAATGTCATGTAATTATTTTTGAGTCATGTAAAGGTCAATTTTCCATTTTTGAATCATTTGGGAAAATTTGAACCTAGTATATGAGTTAGTCTTGTTTTGTCCCGGAATTGCCAAAGGGGGAGATTGTAAATCCCTAAGTAGGTGTTGGAAAATTCCGTGATCATTAGATAGGTCATGTGAGTCGAGTCGGGTTCAACTTGTCAGAAGAGAAGAGCTAAAGCATAAAGAAGATTGAAGAAAGTGAAGAAAAAGCTCCTACTCTGGAACTAGAAAGGTAATGGACTTAGAGACCCCTACCTAGGTTGGATTTGACTTAGATAACTCTAAACATACCTAGGAGGATAGTTTTAAACCTAATAAAGTTGTTTGATCTTAGTTCAATCAAGTAAACTTGAAATGAAGTATGGTTTGAAACAAATTCTGTCTCAACCGATCGCTCGGTGTTGAGAACGATCGATCAGTGGCTATCAACTGGACAAATAATTTGTATGGGGTATTTTTCCAGAGAGATGATTTTCAACCGCTCGATCGGTTATGAGCACCGATCGATCCGTTTTGGACCGAGCGATCGGTTGTATGCACCGATCGATCGGTCCCCGTAAAAAGAATTTTTATTTTTCTGGATTCTTTTTTTAAACCCTATATAAATAACTTTTTGGAGACCTAATTCGTATCTTTGTTTATTTTTGAAAGAGTAGAGGTCTGAGAAACTCATCTAGGGTTTTTCCTATTGTTATTATTAGATCTTTGTTGATCCCTCCTCTTTCTTTGATCCTAGAGAATGCAAGTATAGATCTAAACCTTTGATCTTGCATTGTGTGATCTCAGATCTATATGAGATCCCTCTAGGGTTTGAAACTTCCAAAATTGATTCACAACCCTACACCTTGTGTGTGTGTCCGGTGTTTGATCCGGAGCCTTCGTGGAAGGAGATCGATCGTGTGTGATCGTGGTTTTGAAGTAGCTTGAGAAGATTTGGTCGGTGTGGAACCGAAGCTGCTACGGCGGAGATCGAACCTGCTGGTTCGTGGAAATCAAGAGTAAGAGTATGTACCTAGGAACGTCGTTTCTGTTTTGGTAAGGTCTTGTCTTATACTTAAAATATTTTCATAGTGAAGTTTATTGCTGGACGAGGTCCCGTGGTTTTTTCCCGTTAGGGTTTTCCACGTAAAAATCTTCTGTGTTTGATTTGTGTGGATTGTCTGAGTGAATTGTTCATTGATTTCTAAACATATTAATTGAAAAATTAAAATTGGTTAGAAATTATTAGATAGACCTATTCACCCCCCCTCTAGGTCTTAGAGATCATTGATCTGGATAAATTTCATTATGATTCAAAAATATTATGATTAATAATGACATTTGAATTTGAATTTGAATGAATTATTTGAATTTGATTTGTTTTGCATCTTTGGCAGTACACACACATCCTTTGCTTATGAAATTCTTCTCTTATCTGGATCAAACATGTTGTGAATAAAAATTAAAATTTAAACTTATCTTTGTGGAACTTTTCTTGGTACTTAAAATAGGATGATATATCATGTAACTCACCATAAATATGCATCTAAATAACAACTGTGATTACTTTTTTTTACAAATGCATATGTTTAGGTGGAGTTTACCTCAAAGATTTTAAGAAAAACATGTTGTGAGGGGGAGCTTAATCCTATTTTATTACATTTTTATGTCATCATAAAAAAGGGGGAGATTGTTAGCCTCAGGGTTACAACCATGAGTACCCCTAACAATTTTGATAATAACATAATAATGAAATGAAAATAATTGTTACTAATAATTTTATTTAAGTGCTTGAACATTTCAGAATACACCATTTGATAGCACTCCAACCATGAAAAAGGATGGAAATTATCCAAGAGGAAGTTCAACACATTGTGTACAAGATGAAGATTCAGGACAAGACCATAGTCCAAGTCGGGTCCATTGAAGATAAAAGGCTAAATCACAAGACCCAAGTCAAGCCAAGATCATCTCTCAACATTTTGAATGTATTGTGTATTTTGAGAGTGTATAGGTCTTATGTAAAAAGTCCTCAAAAGAAAGGTGAAGTGAATAAGCTCAAGAATCATTGATTGACCATAGGAGCCTAGGATACCTTTTGAGAATCATTCTAAAGCTCAAATTAATCAGAATATCATGATGAGAGCATAGCTAATTGACCTAGAAAATCAATCACATACCTTTGGTTTGATCTAAGACTGAATTCAGGATTTTTACTCTGAATTCGTTGACAAATTTTCTGGGAAGATTGAATTCGGCGATGAAGTCATGACAGAATTTTCTTAATTCAGTTTTGCCTCTTGATTTCGGCGACGAAATCTTTGGTTGGGTTAAAATTCGGCAACGAAGTCATTACAGGATTTTTTAGAATCCAATTCTGTCTTTTGAATTCGGCGACGAACTCAAGTGGGAACTCCACTTCGTCGATGAAATCATATCTGAAACAGAAATTTTTTTGTAACAGCTAGTTTGCAACGGCTTAAAAGCATTTAATGCTTCCCCAACAGCACTATTGGATTAATTCCTATAAAAGGAGTTCATTTATGAACAAATAAGCACTCTTGATCGTAGCAATAACTTCTATTGATCCCTCATTCATTGCTATTGACTCTCACTCACTCTCACACTTAGAAAATCCCCAAAAATCTCCCCTGAGCTCATTCAATTCTCATTTCCCTTGAGAGACTTTATTAGAGTTTGTATTTCACTCTTATCCAGCTCATTTAAGGAGCTTTCAATTCGGATTTTCAATCCAAAACTTATTTATTGAGATTAGTAAAAACATCAGAAATGGGTCCAGGATTCTTGCACTAAAGTTGTTGCTTCAGTTATATCAAGAGAGGGTTGTGCTCTTGAGAGGTTTTCAGCATGGCCTAAAGGAGAACTTGTAAAGTAATATCTCAACCTATAAGAGAGATTGTAAGTGTAGAGCCCCGGACCTTTTTACATTTAATGCATGACACTTTCGTTGCCATTTTGCCTTTAAAGAGCTATAATTAATAGATAAGGAAGAAATTGGAAATTCCGAAACATCAGAAATGTTCGTTTTCGAAGTACGAACCCAACGCAAGTTGAATCGTCAAAATCGGACTAGCGAGTCAAAAGATATGGCCAAAACAGTCTGGACCTGCAGGCAACCGATCACTCGGTCCATAGAGCGATCGATCGGTCCAAAACCGATCGCTCGGAGGCTATCGACTGGTCAAGATTTTTGTATGGGGAAATTTTCCAGAGAGTGAAATTTTAACCGATCGCTCGGTTATGAAACCGATCGATCGGTAGGCAACCGATCGATCGATCGGTAGGCAACCGATCGATCGGTCATTAACACTGATCGCTCGGTACTCGCGTTTTTGCAGAAAATTTAGTAAGGGTGTTTTAGTCTTTTGGGCGGTTTACTCTTACCTTAAGAGTCTTGCCCGAGCCTTTAGGGCTTATTTACAATACTTAGAAGATTGAGAGCAAAGGAAAGGAGAAGAAGGCGATCCCTAACCTAGGGTTTGATTTTTGGAGGGGAAATCAAAGGGTTGTGAACCCACACTCACCTCAAGTCCATTTTCTTCAAGATCTCGGCTCAAGCTCGTGTGGGGCACTCTCCTCAAGCTAGGGCAGCAACTCACGGTCGTTTTGGAAAGGGGGATTTCTTCCTCACTTGATCAAGGTCGGTACTTCTTGCTACCCTCCTAGTTATAGTTCTTCTTTTCCTTTATTTTCTTTGTGTTCCTTTATACATCCATGTATTATGAGATGGGTTGTGAATGGTGAATGGTGAATGGTGAATGGAGATGAATGTGGGCGATTGGATGCCGTGTGTATTGATGTGATGGATGAACGGGGAGGGCATTGTACCCATAATGAACATACATATGTGATGTGAGTAAAACCCACCTAGAAAAGCATGTTGTAGGGTTAATAAATAATGAATGCACCATGTTTGATGAAATGCCAAGGTGAATAAAATGAATAATAAATTAAGAAAATGCATGTTCAAGGTTTATGGAAATTGCTAGGGTCATGATAGTGTGATTGCTCGCTTTCCCTAAATGATATGGATGTTAAATTGCTCAAATCATTTATGTTATGTGTTATGAATTACTCAAATGCCATCTTTAATTCCAAATGCAAGTATGCACACGACCCCACGAGCACGCATACATGACATGACTTACCGAGGTTTTCAAGAATGGGATTTAGAGGTGGGGCATATCCTATGATATGTTTTACCTCGCTTTTGGCAAGGACAAGACAATCATGCATTTTCATAAGAAGGGTCTCCCTTCCCTCACAAGTGCATCTCACAAGGACATCTTACAAGTAAATCTCACAAGTGGAAGGACAAGCATGAGCATTCTAGGAAGAAGGGTCTCCCTTCCCTCACAAGTAGATTACTTTTCCGAACAAGCAAGCATGATACATGACATGACAAGCATGGGCATTTAGGAAGAAGGGTCTCCCTTCCCTCACAAGTAGTTTACTTTTCCAAGCAAGCATGACATGGCATGACACACATGACACACATGATACGATAAGATAAGACAAACATGACAAGTTTTCAAGCACTGAAATGGTATTTTCAGTCAAGTCAAGTGCACAAGATTTCAAGGGTTTTATCGGCTTTTCATGAACTGCAAGCATGATTATGAATTTCCTTATTTCCTTGTATGATATTAACTGTTCCTGATTCATATATATCTATATTGTTTCCTGGTTATGCATTGCTATCTCTTGCTATAACTGTTGGTTAGTATTTGGTACCCGCTGAGTATTCCATGCTCAGCCGTACTTCTTATGTCGGCAGGTTCTGAGGGAGCTGCTGCTCCATTTAATGTTTGTGCTCCTGGTCCAAAGGTGGAGGAGGAGTACGTCGAGGAACCTTTGGAGGAACCTCCCGTAGAGGGTTGTCAGTAGGTAGTGTTAGATTCTGAGTGGATTAGCTGTGGGTGAGCATGAGTGACTATATCCATGTATTTTGGCGGGCATGTCCGCACTTTCTTTGTTTTGTTGTCTTCGGTATTAAACTTGGACCATGTGTATATACTTAGAGGTTTGTTAGACTTCCGCTGTGTTTTATAGTGATGCTTCCGCTGTTATCCTCTATTGTATATGTTCTGTGGGTTTTGCAGATTGGTTCGTCAAGCAAGTCATGTAAGTCATGATTAAGTGGTCCAAGATTCACTCTAACTCCTAGGGTGGGTTTTGGGTCGCGACAGAAATGGTATCAGAGCTTAGGCTTTAGGTCTCTGGGGTCACTTAGAATCTTATACCACGGCTTGACAAGAGCATATGTTAGGAAACAAGTTAGGAAGAAAGTAAGTCGGGAGCGAGTCTGGTTCCAAGTAAGACTAAACTTTAGTCTTAGTCAAAAATGGTTGCTTTAACCAAGTACGGGTCCTAGGTACGCTAGAACACTAAAGTATAAGTATAATGTGATGAATACTCTGATGACTTGATGTGATGTATATTAGTATTATACAACTAATACAAATTGAATTTTTGTGAAATGGTATTGAAATAAACTGTGGTTTCAAGAAGACTCATGTGGTGTTATTATTCTCAGGACTTTAGTCATGAGACGGAACACACGGGGTCGTGGCCCACATACCAGAGCTTCCTCTTCTTCACAGGATGAGGATGAGCAGCCGGACCTCTCTCAGGTCTTAGGCTCCATTGCTGAGACACTTGCCATAGTGGCGGCTCGGCAAACTATACCGGCATCAGCGGCACCTACTCCACCGCCGGGAGCTCCAGTACATCGTACAGCTGGAGTTGAGGCAATCCGGAGATTGAGGCCTCATCCTTCCACGGGAGTGTGGACCCTCTTACTGCGGAGGCTTGGATCCTCCAGGTTGAGAAGATATTTGCGGTGCTCTCTCCTACAGAGGAAGAGAAAGTGGCATGGGCAGTTTTTATGCTAGAGGGCGAGGCCCACCATTGGTGGTTGTCCGCATTGAGGACACGGGACTTGACCATGCAAGGTCAACCGTGGACTTGGGAGGAGTTTAAGGACACGTTCTATAAGAAGTATTTTCCGGTTGGAGCTCGGGAAAAGAAAGAGAGAGAATTCATCAACCTTGAGCAAGGTTCGATGTCTGTGGCCGCTTATGAGGCCAAGTTCTCGGAGCTATCACGCTTCGCGACACATATGATTACCACCGAGGCAATGAAGGCGAGGAGGTTTGAGCAAGGGCTCAAGGATGTCATCATGGAGAAAGTGTCGGTCTTCAGGCACGCCACTTACGCCGAAGTAGTGGATAAAGCCTTGTTGGTTGAGACCAATTCAGAAACCGTGTCCAAGAAGAGAGAATTGGCGAGAGGCCAATCTAGTGGTTCGGTACCTTTAGAGAGGCGGGCCCGGACTGGTCCTTATCAGTATACATGGCCAGCACCACAGATGAGGCCGACTTATGTGCCTCCAGCACCCCGGCAGTACGTGCCACAGGCACCTCGACCTCAGGCTCTTCCGGCCCCACGGCCAGTTACACCTCAGGCAGCGAGGTATACACCACCTTCAGCCCCTCCGGCCTACACATATGAGGTCTGCACTTCATGCGGCAAAAGGCATCCGGCAGGAGATTGCCGAAGAGCATCTGGTGGATGTTATCATTGCGGTCGCCAGGGCCACATGATCAGGGATTGCCCTAGCCGGCATTTACCAGGCCAGTCTCAGGGTAGTAGGCCCCCAGCACGCCCAGCAGGATCATACCAGGCGCCATCTCAGACTACCCGGTCTACACCTCAGTCTCGCCAGGCAAACCAGGGGCGAGTTTTTGCCTTGACAGAGGGTGATGCACTTGCATCTGATGATGTGGTGCAAGGTACGCAGTTAGAGTTAATTTCTTTATTCGTGATTATTATGTTATGCTCTATTCTCTGCGTACGTACTTGGCATGTTCTATATGTATATGTACCCACATGTATACGCTGTTGATGCATGGATTAACTCCGCTAGTTAAAATTTCAGGAACCTTACTAGTCAATGAGTATTTGGCTCGAGTGTTGATTGATACCGGGTCTACTCATTCGTTTGTCTCGCCGAGTTTTTCAGAAGGCTTTTCTGTGGAGCCTAGTCAGCTAAAACCGGAGTTAGCCATTTCGAATCCGCTCGGCAAAACAGTATTGGCAGATAAAGTGTATAGAAATAGTGCGGTCCAAGTTGGAAGCCACGAGTTGGCAGTTGATCTCATCGTCCTTGGATTCCAAGACTTTGATGTTATATTGGGAATGGATTGGTTAGCAACACATCATGGGCATGTAGCTTGCTTTGAGAAGATGGTACTCTTCAAGCCGGTAGAAGGAAAACCATTTCACTTTCGAGGGTTGAGAAGTAGAGACATTGCTCGCTTTGCGGCGTTGAGCTTAGCTAACCCTGAAGCAAAAGACTCATCGACTATTCCGGTTGTGAGTGAATTCCTGGATGTATTTCCAGAGGAGTTGCCGAGATTGCCTCCAGATAGGGAGATTGAGTTTGTGATCGAGCTTGCATCAGGCACAGCTCCTGTTTTCAGAGCTCCATATAGAATGGCCCCTATTGAACTCAAGGAGTTGAAGACTCAGTTGGAGGAATTGCAAGGCCTTGGCTTCATTCGACCAAGTGTCTCACCGTGGGGTGCCCCGGTGTTGTTTGTTAAAAAGAAAGATGGCTCGATGTGGATGTGTGTCGATTACAGGCAATTGAACAAAGTCACTATAAAGAATAGGTATCCCTTGCCTAGGATTGATGACTTGTTCGATCAGTTGAAGGGAGCGAGATTTTTCTCAAAGATAGATCTTCGATCGGGTTATCACCAGTTGAAGATTAAGGCGGAAGATGTTCCCAAAACTGCTTTCAGGACTCGGTATGGACACTACGAGTTCTTGGTGATGCCTTTTGGACTCACGAACGCGCCGGCAGCCTTTATGGATTTGATGAACCGGGTGTTCCGGCCATATCTTGATAGGTGCATGATTGTATTTGTTGATGACATTTTGGTTTATTCCCAGACATGGGAAGATCACACACGCGACCTATGCCTTGCTTTGGAAATGCTAAGAGAGCACAAGCTATACGCCAAACTTAGCAAGTGTGAGTTTTGGTTGGAAGAGGTGGCATTCCTAGGCCACGTTGTATCAGCGGAAGGCATTTCGGTGGATCCGAAGAAAATAGAGGCAGTTATGAGTTGGGCGAGGCCCAAGAGTGTCACGGAGATACGCAGCTTTCTTGGGTTGGCAGGCTACTACAGGAGATTTGTAGAGGGTTTCTCTAGCCTTGCAGCACCGCTCACTTACCTGACAAGGAAGAACGTCAAGTTTGTATGGAGCGACAAGTGTGAGATCAGTTTCACGGAACTGAAGAAGAGGCTTACTACAGCTCCTGTCCTTACGGTGCCATCCGGACCTTATGGGTATGAGGTGTATAGTGATGCCTCACACGTTGGACTTGGGTGTGTACTCATGCAGCACAAGAAAGTCATTGCCTATGCATTAAGGCAGTTGAAGGAGCATGAGAAGAACTATCCCACGCACGACTTGGAGCTTGCGGCGGTCGTGTTTGCACTTAAGATTTGGCGTCATTACCTTTATGGGGTGGAGTTCTATGTGTTCACTGATCACAAGAGTCTCAAATATCTCTTTTCCCAAAAGGAGCTGAATCTAAGGCAACGGCGTTGGATGGAATTTTTGAAGGATTATGATTGTACCATTCAATACCACCCGGGTAAAGCAAATGTAGTGGCTGATGCTTTGAGTAGAAGACCTCCGGGGTTATTAGCATGCATGTTAGTGCAGGAATGGAAGCTACTTGAAGACTTGTCAAATCTGGACATTAGTGTGAATGACTCTGCCCGTAGTCCTATCTTGGCAAATGTCACGGTTCGGCCATACATTATAGATTTGATCCAAGAATACCAAGCCACGGATGCTGAATTGTTGGCTTATTGGGACAAGGAAGTTGCTAAGGGTAGTGAGGACTTCTCTCTCACTAGCCGAGGTGCTATCACATTCAAGGGAAGGCTGTGTGTTCCAGCCAATGCAAATCTTCGGAGGGAGATTATGGATGAAGCCCACCGGGCAAAGTACACTATGCATCCAGGGGGTACGAAGATGTACCGGAACCTCAAGAGTCACTTTTGGTGGCGGAATATGAAGAGGGAGGTTGCGGAATATGTAGCACGGTGCTTGGTGTGCCAACAGGTGAAAGCAGAACACATGCGGCCCGCAGGTCTATTACAGTCCCTTCTGATTCCCGAGTGGAAATGGGAGAACATATCCATGGATTTCATAGTTGGCTTGCCAAAGACGGCAAGGAGTTCAAATGCGATATGGGTAGTAGTGGATCGTTTGACGAAGTCCGCTCACTTCTTGCCTTACCGAACTACTTTCAACTCTAGTCAGTTAGCTGCTTTGTACATCAAGGAAGTGGTGAGGTTGCACGGAGTGCCTGTTAGTATTGTGTCGGATCGGGATCCAAGATTCACATCACGATTCTGGAAAAGCTTTCAGGAAGCTATGGGTTCCCGACTTGATTTCAGTACTGCTTTTCATCCACAGACGGATGGACAAACCGAGAGGGTGAACCAAGTAATAGAAGTCATGGTTCAGGCTTGTATGCTGGATTTCAAAGGCAGTTGGGAAGAGCACTTGCCTTTGGTGGAGTTCGCCTACAACAATAGCTATCAGGCGAGTATCCAAATGGCTCCGTTCGAGGCTTTGTATGGGCGAAGCTGCAGGTCTCCTCTCTACTGGGATGAGGTAGGAGAAAGAAAAGTACTTGGTCCGAAGTTGATTGAGCAAACTGCTAGTATAGTCAAGATCATCCGGGATCGGTTGAAAGCCGCTCAAGATCGCCAAAAGAGCTATGCAGACACGCGCCGCAGGGACTTGGAATTCCAGGTAGGGGATCGAGTCTTTGTGAAAGTATCTCCTAGCAAAGGGATTATGAGATTCGGCAAAAGAGGCAAGCTTAGTCCTCGCTATGTTGGACCGTTTGAGATTATCACGCGGGTTGGTGAAGTTGCTTATCGAGTAGCTCTTCCACCTCACATGGCCGCGGTTCACAACGTTTTCCACGTGTCTATGCTTCGGAAGTACATTGCGGACCCTTCGCATGTACTAGAATTGGAACCGTTTGAAATTCAAGAAGATCTCACGTTGGTTGAGAAGCCAATTCACATATTGGATCGGAGAGATCAAGTGCTTCGCAACAAGACAATCCCTTTGGTTCTTGTGCAATGGCAACACCATGCTCGGGAAGAAGCTACATGGGAGTGTGAAGCCGAAGTCAAAGCGAAGTACCTGGAATTGTTTGAATGAATTTTGTATAGGTTTTGTATATGTAGCTTGTAATATTGTTTGATTCTGTAATGCATGTCTCGTCCAAATTTCGAGGATGAAATTTTTGTAAGGGGGGAGGATGTAGAGCCCCGGACCTTTTTACATTTAATGCATGACACTTTCGTTGCCATTTTGCCTTTAAAGAGGTATAATTAATAGATAAGGAAGAAAATGGAAATTCCGAAATGTTAGAAATGTTCTTTTTCGAAGTACGAACCCAACGCAAGTTGAATCGTCAAAATCGGACGAGCGAGTCAAAAGATATGGCCAAAACAGTCTGGACCTGCAGGCAACCGATCACTCGGTCCATAGAGCGATCGATCGGTCCAAAACCGATCGCTCGGAGGCTATCGACTGGTCAAGATTTTTGTATGGGGAAATTTTCCAGAGAGTGAAATTTTAACCGATCGCTCGGTTATGAAACCGATCGATCGGTCATTAACACCGATCGCTCGGTACTCGCGTTTTTGCAGAAAATTTAGTAAGGGTGTTTTAGTCTTTTGGGCGGTTTACTCTTACCTTAAGAGTCTTGCCCGAGCCTTTAGGGCTTATTTACAATACTTAGAAGATTGAGAGCAAAGGAAAGGAGAAGAAGGCGATCCCTAACCTAGGGTTTGATTTTTGGAGGGGAAATCAAAGGGTTGTGAACCCACACTCACCTCAAGTCCATTTTCTTCAAGATCTCGGCTCAAGCTCGTGTGGGGCACTCTCCTCAAGCTAGGGCAGCAACTCATGGTCGTTTTGGAAAGGGGGATTTCTTCCTCACTTGATCAAGGTCGGTACTTCTTGCTACCCTCCTAGTTATAGTTCTTCTTTTCCTTTATTTTCTTTGTGTTCCTTTATACATCCATGTATTATGAGATGGGTTGTGAATGGTGAATGGTGAATGGAGATGAATGTGGGCGATTGGATGCCGTGTGTATTGATGTGATGGATGAACGGGGAGGGCATTGTACCCATAATGAACATACATATGTGATGTGAGTAAAACCCACCTAGAAAAGCATGTTGTAGGGTTAATAAATAATGAATGCACCATGTTTGATGAAATGCCAAGGTGAATAAAATGAATAATAAATTAAGAAAATGCATGTTCAAGGTTTATGGAAATTGCTAGGGTCATGATAGTGTGATTGTTCGCTTTCCCTAAATGATATGGATGTTAAATTGCTCAAATCATTTATGTTATGTGTTATGAATTACTCAAATGCCATCTTTAATTCCAAATGCAAGTATGCACACGACCCCATGAGCACGCATACATGACATGACTTACCGAGGTTTTCAAGAATGGGATTTAGAGGTGGGGCATATCCTATGATATGTTTTATGTAGCACCCCGGACTTTTTCATCTTTAATGAATGGCACCTTCGTAGCTAATTGGCCGTTTTTGTAGTCAAATTAATAAATAAGGGAGAAATCGGAAATTCCGAAACGTCAGAAATGTTCGTTTTCGAAAGACGAACCCAACGCAAGTTGAATCGTCAAAATCCGACGAGCGAGTCAAAAGATATGGTCAAAACAGTCCAGACATACAGAAGACCGATCGCTCGGTCCAGTCAGCGATCGATCGGTCCATAACCGATCGATCGGTAGCTATCGCACGGTCAGAAATTTTGTATGGGGAAATTTTCCAGAGAGTGAGTTTTTGACCGGTCGATCGGTCATAAACACCGATCGCTCGGTAGGCAACCGATCGATCGGTCATAACCACCGATCGCTCGGTCTTCGTGTTTTTCAGAATTTTCATTAAGGGCTTTTTCGTCTTTTGGGTGTTAAACCCTTACCCATAAGGGTTTGCTCGACCCTTTGAGGCCTCACTTACAACACTTAGGGATATTTGAGAGAGAGGGAGAAGAAACTAGGGTTCCAAAACCCCCTTTCCATTTGAGAGTAAGATCAATGGTTTAAGCACCCCAAGAGCATCCCTAAAAGCTTGGATTTCGAAAATCCAACCTCAAGTTCGTGTGGGACTCCTTCTCCAAGGTAGGGCAGCGTTTTCTACGGCAACTTCAAGGTTGTTTTCCCCACACTAAGCCTTCTTCAAGCAAGGATCTTTCTTCTTGCAAGTTGGAGCTTCAATCAAGGTTTCTACTAAGGATCAAGCCTTGATTCAAGGTTAGTACACTCTACTAACTTTCTTTAGCAATAGTCTAGATTTTCTATTGTGAAATGTGACTCTTGGTAGTATGTTTACTTCCTTATAAAATGTATCATCTCCACTAAATATAACAAGATAAGAAAAAGGTATGGATGTGTGGATGGGATGTCGATTGAGGCGATTGGATGCCGTATGGATGTTGTGTGATGTGTGAAATGGAAAATGGAAGATGGGCAACTTTACAAATAACAAATGTACCTTGATGTCTTGATGAAAAATACGCACTAAATAAGGGAAATGGAAGGACTAAGAAATGTGGCCCACCGGGTGTTGATAAAATGACTAAACAAGGGATAAATGGAATTAATGAAGAAAATGGAAATAGAAATTGTGTAAATGTTCTTAGAAATGATAAATTGCTCAAATGTGCTATATGTTGCCTAAATTTTCATACCACTATGTTAAGGATTGAAATGCCATAGTCATGTGATCCGCCCCTTTTAAGTATGTCATCATGATTACCACCATTGACAAGCACACAAGCACGCATGCATGCATGAAACCGGGTTTTCCAAGATTGTATTTGTATATGATGAATCAAGAACATGACAAGGAGGTTGGTAGCCCAAGGAAGGGTGCTAGCCTCTGGCTCACAAGAGAAATGAATCAAGAACAGGACAAGGAGGTTGGTAGCCCCAGGAAGGGTGCTAGCCTCTGGCTCACAAGAGAAATGAATCAAGAACAGGACAAGGAGGTTGGTAGCCCCAGGAAGGGTGCTAGCCTCTGGCTCACAAGTGAAATGAATCAAGAACATGACAAGGAGGTTGGTAGCCCCAGGAAGGGTGCTAGCCTCTGGCTCACAAGAGAAATGGAACAAGAACATGACAAGGAGGTTGGTAGCCCCAGGAAGGGTGCTAGCCTCTGGCTCACAAGAGAAACGGAATAAGAACATGACAAGGAGGTTGGTAGCCCCAGGAAGGGTGCTAGCCTCTGGCTCACAAGTGAAATGCAAGAGAGAACATGACAAGGAGGTTGGTAGCCCAAGGAAGGGTGCTAGCCTCTGGCTCACAAGTATACAAGTCAAGAACAAATCAAGACATGAAATACAAGACAAGACACGATACACATACATGATTTGACCGAGACACGAAAAGGGTTTCCGAGACATGAGTTTTACCGAGGTTTTTGCATTCATACACGCATGTCAAGATATGGCTATGTATCTTATGCTTTTACTATTGCTTTAAATTAATATCTTGTATTGCTCACTGTTGTTATGCTTTCGCTATTGTTATGGTTAGCTAGTAGTTTGTACTCGCTGAGTATTCCATGCTCAGCCGTACTTTTATGTCGGCAGGTACTGTGGATGTCCTCGACCCCGAGCCTTGGGTCGAGGAGGAGTATGTAGAGGAGAGGGAGCCACCTATCCCATGGCAGCCTCAGGAGGATGGGGACTTGGATGTGTGGCCATACCTCGACTACTGTTGAGAGGAGAGGGTTAGAGAGTTCCTTTTTGTATTTTGATAGGTGGGCATGTCCACCTTTACTTTGATTGTATTTGATATATGTTAACTTGGAATACTATTTGGAGTTATAGAAGAAAAGAAAAAGTTGGCTTATGCTTCCGCACTTATGTTTAGTTTCCGCGCTCTGATTTTCATTGAATTATATTATGTTTAGCCTCTTGCATTACAGGATGGTTTGACAGGTACACGTAGTCACCTCTAAAGTATCCCTTAACTCCTAGGGGGTATTTTGGGGCGTGACAGAAGTGGTATCAGAGCTCTAGGCATTAGAGTCCATAGGGTCACTTAGATGATTGAACAAGGTATTAGAATCACCTTAGAGAGTTGTATTCCAAGTGTAGACTAACAAGTTAGTCTTAGTCAAAATGGGTTGAACTTCAACCGAACATAGAGTCCTACGCTAGGAACACGGATTGTATGTTATGCTATTGTGTTATATACCATGTGTACATTATTTGTGTTGTACTTATTAAATGTGCTTGATGAATATGTATTAAGTGAATTGCGAAATTGTGCTAAATGCGTATCCAAGTTAGACTCATGTTGTATTGTCGTTCTCAGGAGAAATCATGAGACGCAATACTCGGGGTCGCGGGTACAACACGAGGGGTAATGGAGGTGATGCTCCATCGGGTGATGATCAACCCGACTTTGCCCAAGCATTCGCATCCATAGCCGAGACCTTGGCTATGTTGGCGGCAAGGCAACCGGCCACCCCGCCTAATGCGGCACTTATACCGGCTCCTCCTAATCGAGCCCAAGCCGGGATAGAAGCTTTCCGGAGGATGAGGCCTCCAACTTTTTGTGGAAGCATTGATCCACTTATTGCCGAGGGTTGGATTCGGCAACTTGAGAAGATATTCTCGGTTTTGGCACCTACGGAAGTAGAGAGGGTCACATGGGCTGCCTTTATGCTTGAAGGCGAGGCCGACCATTGGTGGAAGTCTGCACTTCGGACCCGAGAGTTGACCCGGCAAGGCCAAGAATGGACATGGGGAGAATTCTCGGACGTTTTCTACAAGAAATACTTTCCGGTTGGGATGAAAGAAAAGAAAGAAATTGAATTTATTACCTTGGAGCAAGGTAATATGTCTGTAGCGGCTTACGAAGCCAAGTTCTCAGAGCTATCTCGATTTGCTCCACACATGATAGCTACCGAGGCTATGAAGGCCCGGAAATTCGAGAGGGGGTTGAAGGCCTACCTCAAGGATCGTGTCTCAATGTTCCGACATGAGACATACTCAGAAGTTGTGGACAAAGCATTGTTGGCCGAGTCTAATTCCGAAGAGTTCTTTAAGAGAAGAGGAATAGAGAAGGGACAGTCTAGTAGTTCAGGGGAGAAGAGAGCTAGGACTATGTCTTATCAGTCCGCAGGGCCGGCTCAGTCACAGAGGATGTACTCGGCACCACAGGCCCCCCGCCCTTTTTCTCCACCGGCTTTTCGCCCGGCTACCTCGTATGCTCCTCGCCCCGCAGTGACTCAGGCTACGGGTTATACTCCTCCCACTTATTCACATGATGTCTGCACCCTTTGTGGAAGGAGGCATCCAGCAGGGGAATGTCGGAAGGCTACAGGAGGCTGTTTTCATTGTGGCGACCAGGGCCACATGATTCGGGATTGTCCCCGACGTCTAATGCCAGCTCAGTCTTCGGGGAGCAGGCCCCCGATTAGGCAGACATCTCAGCCTAGCTCTTCTCAGGCTTCAAGGGCCTCACAGTCTGCCCGGCCTCCTCGCCCAGCCACTCAGGGTCGAGTTTTTGCTCTATCGGAAAGAGACGCACGTGCATCCGACGATGTCGTGCAAGGTACGCGAGAATTTTGATTTTAAGTTGTATAAAATTTTGTGGTTTGTTATGCGATTAGTTATACTGAGGGTTACCTATGTATGATGCTTGTTATTATTTGAAATCTACTTATATTAGTTACTTAATCGCACAGGCGCTTTATTAGTGAACGAATGTCTCGCTCGAGTGTTGATAGACACAGGATCCACTCACTCTTTTGTCTCCCCAAGTTTTGCAAAGGGCTTTTCGACTGAGGCTACTCCGTTGGAACGGGAGTTGACCATTGCAACTCCACTCGGCAAGTCGGTTGATACGGATAAGGTATTCAGGGATAGTGTGGTTCAAGTGGGGGAGAATGAATTGTTAGCCGACCTTATCGTCCTGGGTTTCCAAGATTTAGACTTTGACGTCATTCTTGGTATGGATTGGTTGGCAAGCCATCACGGGCATGTTGCGTGTTTTGAAAAGATGGTGAATTTCAAGCAGGAAGGGGGTAAGCCTTTTCACTTCCGAGGATTAAGAGAGAGGGACATTGCTCGCCTCGCAGCCTTGAGTATAGCACACCCAGAAGCACAAAACTCATCGGCTATTCCAGTTGTGAGTGAGTTCTTAGATGTGTTCCCGGAAGAACTTCCCGGATTACCTCCTGATAGAGAGATTGAATTCGCTATAGAGCTTGCTCCGGGTACCGCTCCGATTTCAAGGGCACCATATAGAATGGCCCCTATAGAGCTTGAAGAATTAAAGAAGCAGATTGAGGAGTTACAACAACTTGGTTTCATCCAACCAAGTGTCTCTCCGTGGGGAGCTCCGGTTCTCTTTGTGAAGAAGAAGGACGGGTCTATGAGGATGTGTATAGACTACCGTCAGTTGAACAAGGTAACTATCAAGAATCGTTATCCCTTGCCAAGGATAGACGACTTGTTTGACCAACTGAAGGGAGCGAGATTCTTCTCCAAAATTGATCTTAGATCGGGGTATCACCAATTAAGGATCAAGGCGGAAGATGTTCAGAAGACGGCTTTCAGGACTCGGTATGGGCATTACGAGTTCCTTGTCATGCCTTTTGGGCTGACGAATGCACCGGCGGCATTCATGGATTTGATGAACCGGGTGTTCCGATCTTACTTGGATCGATGCGTGATTGTATTCATTGATGACATTTTGGTGTATTCCCAGACACGGGAAGATCACGCGCGAGACCTCCGCCTTGCTCTGGAGATGTTGAGAGAGCATAGGCTATATGCCAAATTAAGTAAGTGCGAGTTCTGGTTAGAGAAGGTCGCATTTCTTGGACACGTGGTGTCGGCCGAGGGCATTTCTGTAGATCCAGCCAAGGTTGAGGCAGTCATGAGTTGGGAGAGGCCCAAGAGCGTCACGGAGATACGTAGTTTCCTCGGATTGGCAGGCTACTACCGGAGATTTGTGGAGGGATTCTCCAGTCTGGCTGCACCTCTCACCTACTTGACAAGGAAAAATGCAAAGTTCAGTTGGAGTGACCGATGTGAAGTAAGTTTCCAAGAGTTGAAGAAACGCCTCACCACAGCCCCTGTCCTTACTGTGCCATCTGGACCTTTTGGGTATGAGGTGTATAGTGATGCCTCGCACGTCGGACTCGGGTGTGTCCTAATGCAACACAAGAAAGTCATTGCCTATGCATCAAGGCAGTTGAAAGAGCATGAAAAGAACTACCCCACTCACGACTTGGAGCTTGCGGCGGTCGTGTTTGCACTTAAAATTTGGCGACATTATCTGTACGGGGTGGAGTTCTATGTGTACACGGACCACAAGAGCCTCAAGTATCTCTTTTCCCAAAAAGAGTTAAACTTACGACAACGGCGTTGGATTGAGTTCTTAAAGGACTACGAGTGCACTATCCAATATCACCCGGGAAAAGCAAATGTGGTGGCAGACGCTCTGAGTAGGAAGCCATCGGGGTTGTTGGCTCACATGTTGGTGCGGGAATGGAGACTGTTAGACGATTTGGCAAATCTAGACATCAGTGTGAACGACTCTGTCCGCAGTCCGGTTTTGGCAAATGTTACAGTTCGGCCGTACCTTATAGACTTGATCCAGGAGTATCAAGCCACAGACACTGACTTGTTGGCTTTCCGGGATAAGGAAGTGGCCAAGGGTAGTACGGACTTCTCTCTCACTAGCCGAGGTGCTATTACATTCAAGGGAAGGCTTTGTGTCCCAGCCAATGCAGACCTTCGGAGAGAGATTATGGACGAAGCTCACCGGTCTAAGTATACAGTGCATCCCGGGGGGACAAAGATGTACCGGAACCTCAAGAGTCACTTTTGGTGGCGAAACATGAAGAGGGAGGTTGCGGAGTATGTGGCACGGTGTTTGGTATGCCAACAGGTGAAAGCAGAGCATTTGAGACCAGCGGGTCTTTTGCAGTCTCTCCCTATTCCCGAGTGGAAATGGGAACATATCTCTATGGACTTCATCGTGGGATTGCCGAAGACGGTCAAGAAGACCGATGCTATATGGGTAGTTATTGATAGACTCACGAAGTCCGCTCATTTCTTACCATACCGGACTACATTCAACTCCAACCAGTTAGCAGAACTATACATCAAAGAAATAGTCCGATTGCATGGGGTGCCAGTGAGTATTGTGTCGGATAGAGACCCAAGATTCACATCCAGGTTTTGGAAAAGTTTTCAAGGTGCAATGGGCTCCCGATTAGACTTTAGCACAGCTTTCCACCCACAGACCGACGGGCAAACCGAGAGGGTGAATCAGGTTATTGAAGATATGCTCCGAGCATGTATGCTAGACTTCAAGGGAAGTTGGGAAGATCACCTACCTTTGGTGGAATTCGCTTACAACAATAGTTATCAAGAAAGCATACAAATGGCGCCTTTCGAGGCTTTGTACGGAAGGAGTTGTAGATCCCCGTTGTATTGGGATGAAGTGGGAGAAAGAAAGATTTTAGGCCCCGAGTTAATTGAACAAACCGCGGATAGGGTCAAGCTTATCCGGGAGAGGTTAAAGACCGCACAAGATAGACAGAAAAGCTATGCCGACAACCGAAGGAGGGATCTTGAATTCCGAGTCGGTGATTTTGTGTTTGTAAGGATTTCACCGACCAAAGGTGTTATGCGATTCGGGAAGAGAGGCAAGCTTAGCCCGAGATATGTGGGTCCGTTCGAGATCATTACTCGAGTTGGCGAGGTGGCTTACCGTGTTGCTTTGCCCGCTCACATGGCGGCGGTCCACAACGTGTTTCATATCTCCCAGCTTCGGAAGTACATCCCGGATCCTTCTCACGTCATCGAGCTTGATCCGGTTGAGATTCGAGAGGATCTCACTTTGGTTGAGAAGCCGGTTCATATTTTGGATCGAAGAGACCAAGTACTTCGCAACAAGACTATTCCGCTAGTTCTCGTGCAATGGCAACATCACGCTCGAGAAGAGGCTACATGGGAACATGAGGCCGAAGTCAAGGCAAAGCACCCCGAGTTGTTTGAATGATCTTATGTATGACTTGTAATTTTGTTTCAAATTGTTATGCTAAGTTGTTTAAATTGTAAAGCACGCATTGTCCAAATTTCGAGGACGAAATTTTTGTAAGGGGGGGAGAATGTAGCACCCCGGACTTTTTCATCTTTAATGAATGGCACCTTCGTAGCTAATTGGCCGTTTTTGTAGTCAAATTAATAAATAAGGGAGAAATCGGAAATTCCGAAACGTCAGAAATGTTCGTTTTCGAAAGACGAACCCAACGCAAGTTGAATCGTCAAAATCCGACGAGCGAGTCAAAAGATATGGTCAAAACAGTCCAGACATACAGAAGACCGATCGCTCGGTCCAGTCAGCGATCGATCGGTCCATAACCGATCGATCGGTAGCTATCGCACGGTCAGAAATTTTGTATGGGGAAATTTTCCAGAGAGTGAGTTTTTGACCGGTCGATCGGTCATAAACACCGATCGCTCGGTAGGCAACCGATCGATCGGTCATAACCACCGATCGCTCGGTCTTCGTGTTTTTCAGAATTTTCATTAAGGGCTTTTTCGTCTTTTGGGTGTTAAACCCTTACCCATAAGGGTTTGCTCGACCCTTTGAGGCCTCACTTACAACACTTAGGGATATTTGAGAGAGAGGGAGAAGAAACTAGGGTTCCAAAACCCCCTTTCCATTTGAGAGTAAGATCAATGGTTTAAGCACCCCAAGAGCATCCCTAAAAGCTTGGATTTCGAAAATCCAACCTCAAGTTCGTGTGGGACTCCTTCTCCAAGGTAGGGCAGCGTTTTCTACGGCAACTTCAAGGTTGTTTTCCCCACACTAAGCCTTCTTCAAGCAAGGATCTTTCTTCTTGCAAGTTGGAGCTTCAATCAAGGTTTCTACTAAGGATCAAGCCTTGATTCAAGGTTAGTACACTCTACTAACTTTCTTTAGCAATAGTCTAGATTTTCTATTGTGAAATGTGACTCTTGGTAGTATGTTTACTTCCTTATAAAATGTATCATCTCCACTAAATATAAACAAGATAAGAAAAAGGTATGGATGTGTGGATGGGATGTCGATTGAGGCGATTGGATGCCGTATGGATGTTGTGTGATGTGTGAAATGGAAAATGGAAGATGGGCACTTTACAAATAACAAATGTACCTTGATGTCTTGATGAAAAATACGCACTAAATAAGGGAAATGGAAGGACTAAGAAATGTGGCCCACCGGGTGTTTGATAAAATGACTAAACAAGGGATAAATGGAATTAATGAAGAAAATGGAAATAGAAATTGTGTAAATGTTCTTAGAAATGATAAATTGCTCAAATGTGCTATATGTTGCCTAAATTTTCATACCACTATGTTAAGGATTGAAATGCCATAGTCATGTGATCCGCCCCTTTTAAGTATGTCATCATGATTACCACCATTGACAAGCACACAAGCACGCATGCATGCATGAAACCGGGTTTTCCAAGATTGTATTTGTATATGATGAATCAAGAACATGACAAGGAGGTTGGTAGCCCAAGGAAGGGTGCTAGCCTCTGGCTCACAAGAGAAATGAATCAAGAACAGGACAAGGAGGTTGGTAGCCCCAGGAAGGGTGCTAGCCTCTGGCTCACAAGAGAAATGAATCAAGAACAGGACAAGGAGGTTGGTAGCCCCAGGAAGGGTGCTAGCCTCTGGCTCACAAGTGAAATGAATCAAGAACATGACAAGGAGGTTGGTAGCCCCAGGAAGGGTGCTAGCCTCTGGCTCACAAGAGAAATGGAACAAGAACATGACAAGGAGGTTGGTAGCCCCAGGAAGGGTGCTAGCCTCTGGCTCACAAGAGAAACGGAATAAGAACATGACAAGGAGGTTGGTAGCCCCAGGAAGGGTGCTAGCCTCTGGCTCACAAGTGAAATGCAAGAGAGAACATGACAAGGAGGTTGGTAGCCCAAGGAAGGGTGCTAGCCTCTGGCTCACAAGTATACAAGTCAAGAACAAATCAAGACATGAAATACAAGACAAGACACGATACACATACATGATTTGACCGAGACACGAAAAGGGTTTCCGAGACATGAGTTTTACCGAGGTTTTTGCATTCATACACGCATGTCAAGATATGGCTATGTATCTTATGCTTTTACTATTGCTTTAAATTAATATCTTGTATTGCTCACTGTTGTTATGCTTTCGCTATTGTTATGGTTAGCTAGTAGTTTGTACTCGCTGAGTATTCCATGCTCAGCCGTACTTTTATGTCGGCAGGTACTGTGGATGTCCTCGACCCCGAGCCTTGGGTCGAGGAGGAGTATGTAGAGGAGAGGGAGCCACCTATCCCATGGCAGCCTCAGGAGGATGGGGACTTGGATGTGTGGCCATACCTCGACTACTGTTGAGAGGAGAGGGTTAGAGAGTTCCTTTTTGTATTTTGATAGGTGGGCATGTCCACCTTTACTTTGATTGTATTTGATATATGTTAACTTGGAATACTATTTGGAGTTATAGAAGAAAAGAAAAAGTTGGCTTATGCTTCCGCACTTATGTTTAGTTTCCGCGCTCTGATTTTCATTGAATTATATTATGTTTAGCCTCTTGCATTACAGGATGGTTTGACAGGTACACGTAGTCACCTCTAAAGTATCCCTTAACTCCTAGGGGGTATTTTGGGGCGTGACATTTTACCTCGCTTTTGGCAAGGACAAGACAATCATGCATTTTCATAAGAAGGGTCTCCCTTCCCTCGCAAGTGCATACATATCATAAGAAGGGTCTCCCTTCCCTCACAAGTGCATCTCACAAGGACATCTCACAAGTAAATCTCACAAGTGGAAGGACAAGCATGAGCATTCTAGGAAGAAGGGTCTCCCTTCCCTCACAAGTAGATTACTTTTCCGAACAAGCAAGCATGATACATGACATGACAAGCATGGGCATTTAGGAAGAAGGGTCTCCCTTCCCTCACAAGTAGTTTACTTTTCCAAGCAAGCATGACATGGCATGACACACATGACACGCATGATACGATAAGATAAGACAAACATGACAAGTTTTGAAGCACGGAAATGGTATTTTCAGTCAAGTCAAGTGCACAAGATTTCAAGGGTTTTATCGACTTTTCATGAACTGCAAGCATGATTATGAATTTCCTTATTTCCTTGTATGATATTAACTGTTCCTGATTCATATATATCTATATTGTTTCCTGGTTATGCATTGCTATCTCTTGCTATAACTGTTGGTTAGTATTTGGTACACGCTGAGTATTCCATGTTCAGCCGTACTTCTTATGTCGGCAGGTTCTGAGGGAGCTGCTGCTCCATTTGATGTTTGTGCTCCTGGTCCATGGGTGGAGGAGGAGTACGTCGAGGAACCTTTGGAGGAACCTCCCGTAGAGGGTTGTCAGTAGGTAGTGTTAGATTCTGAGTGGATTAGCTGTGGGTGAGCATGAGTGATTATATCCATGTATTTTGGCGGGCATGTCCGCACTTTCTTTGTTTTGTTGTCTTCGGTATTAAACTTGGACCATGTGTATATACTTAGAGGTTTGTTAGACTTCCGCTGTGTTTTATAGTGATGCTTCCGCTATTATCCTCTATTGTATATGTTCTGTGGGTTTTGCAGATTGGTTCGTCAAGCAAGTCATGTAAGTTATGATTAAGTCGTCCAAGATTCACTTTAACTCCTAGGGTGGGTTTTGGGTCGCGACAGTAAGGGTTTGGACTCCACCTGTGAAGGAGCCAGTGCGATTAAGGAATCGTGGTGAATCCTCTAGCTAGAAGCTGAGGCGGGGAGTAGGCTGGTTTGCTGAACCTCGAGAACAAATCTTGAGTTTGCACTCTCCTTATCTCTTTTCTTCTTTTAATATTCTATTGTTTTAGCTTGTTGCATATTTTATTTTATTCCACTTATTGAACTTGTAGTTCATATTTTTGTTTTTAAACCTGCCTTAGACCCTATTCACCCCCCCTTTAGGGTCATTACCTGGCCAATAGTTATATGAAATGGTTTGGTAATGAGTTCACGTCACCAGAGTATCCTAACTCCTAGGAGGTATTTTGGGTCGTGACAGGTTTGGTATTAGAACTTAGGCTCTAGATTCCATCGGGCTGGGGTTGTTGTCTTAGGGTAGACATGTTTCCTTCAAGTTGGAGTATGTTCGAGTCTAGGCATTACAACGGTATGGGTAGAAGTGACCCTTGAGTTAAACTTAGAGCTTGAATTTTAGGATGATACAAACGACAAAATGGAAACAAAGTAAGATATTAGATCCATATAGGAAATTGTATTCCAAGTATTGACTACTTGGATACTTTAACCAGCTCAATTCCTAGCCTCGCGAAGTTAATTAGGAATCCCCATTACGTGTGTAATATATGTACAGTGTCACATCATGTTTAGGAACCCTGGAAGAAAGAAATAATAATAATAATAATAATAATAATAATAAATGAATCAATATATGTAAAAATTTTATCAAGCTTAGGGATGTTTGATGCACGCTTCTAGATACAGATGGGCGTTAATTCTGCAGCAAGTTCTAGACCGAGTGCTTAGTCCCAATTGATAAAAGATATATTCTTGCACAAGCACACGGATGTCTGATGCACGCTTCTCGATATAGATGTGCATTCATTCTGTAGCACGTTCTAGACCCAGTGCTCAGTCCAAAGTCTAGATACAGATGCACGTTAATTCTGCAGCACGTTCTAGACCCATTGCTCCGTCCAAAACGATAAACATATTATAAACTCCAAGGATGATTTTCATCTTACACAAGCTTCATCCATACCATGAGCATCATACATAAGCATCATCCACATCACGAGCATCATCCATTGCATGAGCATCATACATGACTTGAGCATCCTACATAGCATCACACATAGCATCATACATGGCATAGGCATCATGCATAGCATTCACCTCATACATATCATATGCATAATGCACATCTCATATGCATCATCCACGTCAAAAGAATTTAAAGGAAATCGGTTAAATAACTCCAGGGTTGTAAATTAATCGTTTGCCTTAGCATTATGCGGGTCAATGTCTTAAGTAGGTCATAGGTTAGTGTTTTAACCACGTGTTAAAACGTAGCTTCGCTAGGAAACCAAAAGGTATACGATAATATTATGTGTATGTCTTGATATTTTGACTGTATATAGTCCGCTTATATAGGCAAGAAATACTCGTTGAATAATTATATTCAAAGAGGTTGGTTTTCCGTTAGGCTCACGTCTGCTATTGTCCTCAGGATTTGATCATGAGGTGTGGCACCCGAGGTAGAGGGTATCAGACCCGAGGAAATGGAAGAGACATGTAGAACCCCGAAACTTTTGCCCATGTATTGGAATCCATGCCAAGGATTTAGGCCTTTGTAATCTTCCATTTCTATGAAAGGAGAAATTTTAAAGAACGTTAAGTGCTAGGAAGTGGGATTCCTAAGTCAGATATGTTAAAATCCGGTTTACTGAACTCCATTTACAGATTAGTTAACTTTAGGGGTAATTTGGTCAATGTATAAAGGAGAAATTGAAAATTCTGAACCGTTAGAAATGTGCCTCTTCGAAAGACGAATCCAACAAAAATTGAATCATCAAAATCTGACGAACGAGTCAAAAGTTATGGCCAAAATACTGAAATACGTTTTTGCAGAGAACCGATCGCTAGAGCGATCGATCGGTCCATAACCAATCACTCGGTTCAAATTAGCAATCGATCGGTCCACAACCGATCGATCAGTAGCTATTGACTGGTGCACTTTTTTGTATGGAAAAAATTCCAAAGAGCATGTTTTTGACCGATCGCTCGATCAAGAACACTGGTCGCTCGGTAGGCGACCGATCGCTTGGTATTGACCACCGATCGATCGGTTTATCGTGTTTTGCAGAATTTTCATTAAGGGATTTTTCGTCTTTTGTGCATTTTCACCTTGCCTATAAAGGCTTGCTCGAGCCTAAGGGTTTCATAAACCCTTGAGGGAACATTTTGAGAGAGAGTAGAGGAGAGAAAGAGGGTTTCTAACCTAGGGTTTTAAACTTGAGGAGAAATCAAGGGTTTGGCTACCCCAGATCATCCCATTGGCTTGGATTCTCCAAATCCAACTTCAAGCACGTGAAGAGCACGTCCTCCAAGCTAGGGCAGCGTTCAAGGGTTTTCTTCCATTCTTCAAGGTCGGTACCCTATACTACCCTTCTAGTTCATCTTTCCTCTTTGTTTTCTTCATTCCTTGATTTTTCCCCAAATTCTAAGCAAGATAATGAGACGGGATAAATGAATTAAGGTGGATGGTTGTATGGTTGTGAATAGGCGATTGGATGCCATGTGTATGGGTTGTGATGAACGAAATGGGAAGGGCATTGTATTAATAATAAACATACGTGTGTGCTATGAGCTTAACCCATCTAGAAAAGCAAGATTTAGGCATTAACCATAATGTACACACCATATGTTTGATGAAATGCCAATGTGAAGAAAATGAATTATAAGTTAAGAAAAGCATGATTTGAAGCATATGGAAATTCTTAGGGTTCAGGATAGTGTGTTATTCGCTTTCTAGAATTGTATGATTGTAGATTTATTCACTTTCTAGGACTGTATACGTGTAGATTTAATTGCCTTGATATTAAATGTTCCCTTGAATGATTTTGAGCCTATTGTGTTTCATTTAATTTTCATGAGTTAAGCGTACACAATTTCACAAGCACGGCATCTAGGCATACCCAATCCAGCATAGGGGAACTAGTTACGACAGTCTATGAAAGGTACCTAGGCATACCCAGTCCAGCATAGGGGATACTAGTTGCGACGGTCTATGAACAGCATCTAGGCATACCCAGTCTAGCATAGGGGATACTAGTTACAACGGTCTATGAACGACACCTAGGCATATTCAGTCCAGCATAGGGGATACTAGTTACGACGGTCTATGAACAGCATCTAGGCATACCCAGCCTAGCATAGGGGGTACTAGTTGCGACGGTCTATGAATGGCATCTAGGCGTACCCAGTCCAGCATAGGGGATACTAGTTGTGACGGTCTATGAAAGGCACCTAGGCATACCCAGTCCAGCATAGGGGATACTACTTGCAACGATCTATGAACGACAGCTAGGCACACCCAGTCGAGCATAATAGACAAGCAAGATAGACATGATGAGTTTTCACGAATGAACTGAGTATTTCAAGCCAAGTATAGTACAAGATGATTTCAAGAGTTTTTCCGACTTCGATATGATTCAAGCATGAACTATAAACTGTTTGTTTTCCCTGTTGACCATATGAATTGCTTCCTGCTTTATTCCATTTCTATATTGCTATGTTGCTATGACTGTTGGTTAGTATTTGGTACACGCTGAGTATTCCATGCTCAGCCGTATGTTTATCTCGGCAGGTAATGAGGGAACTACTGTTCCATTCAACATCTGTGCCCCCAGCCCTTGGGTAGACGAGGAGTACGTTGAGGAACCTACAGAGGAGCCTCGTGTAGACAAGTGCTACTAGGTGGTAGATTCTGAGTGACTGTGGGTGAGCTTGAGAGAGTATATCCATGTATTTTGGCGGGCATGTCCGCATCTTCTTTCTTTTGTTTTCCTTGTACAAAACTTGGATCATGTACATATATATATATATATATATAGGGTTTTGTTAGACTTCCGCTGTGCTATGATAGTTATGCTTCCGCTACTTTGTCCTTTATTGTATATGCTCCTAGTGTTTTGCAGGATGGTTTGTGAAGCACGTCTTGGAGGTCATGATAAGTCGTCCCAGATTCACTCTAACTCATAGGGTGGGTTTTGGTGTAGCACCCCGAACTTTTCTATACTTAATGAATAGCATTTTCGTAGCCAATTGGCCTTTCAAGTAGTCTAATTAATAAATAAGGGAGAAATTGGAAATTCTGAACGTCAGGAATGTCCACTTTCAAAAGAAGAATCTAACGCAAGTTGAATTCATCAAAATTCGACGAACGAGTCAAAAGATATGGCCAAAACAGTTTGGACCTGCAGAGCACCGATCGCTCGGTCCAATGTAGTGATCGATCGGTTTTAGACCGATCGATCGGTAGCTATCGACTGGTTAACTTTTTTGTATGGGAAAATTTTCCAGAGAGTTTGTTTTTGACCGGTCGCTCGGTCAAGAACACCGATCGCTCAGTAGGCAACCGATCGATCAGTCATAACCACCGATCGCTCGGTCTTCGCGTTTTTGCAGAAATTTTATTAAGGGCTTTTTGGTCTTTTGGACATTTCCATCTTGCCTATAAAGGCTTGCTCAAGCCTAAGGGTTTCACAAACCCTTAGGGCAATATTTTGAGAGAGAGTAGAGGAGAGTAAGAAGGGTTTTCTCCTAGGGTTGTATCTTGAGAGAAATCAAGGGTTTTGGAACCCAAGATCATCCCAAAAGCTTGGATTTCTCAAATCCACCCTCAAGCACGTGTGGAGTCCCACCCCAAGCTAGGGCAGCGTTCGCCACGACATTTTTCAAGGGTTTTCTCCTCTTATTCAAGGTTAGTACATCCTACTAACTACTTTGGTAATAACCTAGAATTTCTTAAGTGAATATGTATTGAATCTCTCCCATTTTTCCTTTTTGGTTGAAATATGTCATTTCCCTAAAATAAACATGATAAATGGATTGAATGTGGATGTGTGAGATGTGAATGGGTTAAGGCGATTGGATGCCTTTGGTTGTGATGCATATTATGATAGAGAATGGTGGAGGGGCACTTTACTCATAATGAACGCACACCATGTGTTTGACGAAATATATGAACTTAAAGAACTTGAAATAATGTGGTTATGAATGTGTTGTACATTAGGTATTTGACAAAATGCATGAATGTCAATTCCAAAAATAAATTAAAGGATTTGAGAAATATAAATTGTGTAGCTTTCCTTAAAAAGGTGATTTTAGAACAAATGCTCTATATCTTTTCATTTAATTCCTCATGCCTATGCAATTGCAAGAAATGTCACATTATGCTTTTTTGTTTCATGTTAACCTGATTATTAAAAAGAGAATTAAAATACAATGTGTATCCCTTGATTTATTTATGATAGTATGATCGTCACGAATGCCCCACACACCAAGCACGTACGCATAAACCGAGGTTTTCTCTGTAAGAGTAGATGAAACAACAAGAATAAGGAAAGGATATGTCAAGGAGGTTGGTAGCCCAAGTGAAAGGGTGCTAGCCTCTGGCTCACAAGTAAATGAAACATCAAGGAGGTTGGTAGCCCAGGGATGTTCGGGTGCTAGCCTCTGGATCATAAGTTAAACAGACATGCATGAATTTCAAGGGTAGGGGATATCCCTAGGATATATCATACCTGGCTCACAAGAAAACACGACAAGCAAGAATAAAGAAACAGGGAAGGGTGTTGGTGTACTAAGACCAGGTACGGGCACTAACATCTATTCCCAAACATGCATGAGAGGATGCTGGTATACTAAGACCAGGTACGGGTACTAGCATCTGTCTCCAAGTAAAATAACAAGCATGAAAGGGTACTAGTGTACTAAGACCAGGTACGGGCACTAGTATCTGTTTCCAAGAGAAGAATAATATGAAAGTATGCTAGTGTACTAGACTAGGTACGGGCACTGGTATAAGTTTCCAAGACAATATGAAAGGGTGTTAATGTACTAAGACCAGGTACGGGCATTAACATCTGTTTCCAACAAGTATGAGAGGATACTAGTATACTAAGACCAGATACGGGATGCTAGTATCTGTCTTCAAGCAAGAATCAAGAAATAATGGAAGGGTGATAATGTACTAAGACCAGGTACGGGCATTATCATTTGTTCCCAGGCAAACAAGAACATTCACAAGCAAGTAGACAAGAAAACACGCATGATACTCACGAGACATATAAGGAACCCACAAGAAGCATAAAATGTAAAGTGTAATTTACAAGAATCACAAGGAAGGTGAAATATGTTTTAATTAAAGCATGAGCCTAGGTATGAGTTTAAATATGATGTTTAAGATTATACTTGTTATTTGTTATTGCTTCCGCACTCTGATTTTAGAAATGAAATGATAAACTGTATTATGTACGCTATTTTATTGTTATTATTATTGTTAGCTAGTAGCTTTCCTCACTGAGTATTCCATGCTCAGCCATACCTTTATGTCGGCAGGTACATTATACGAGGTGTGGACTCTTGTCCCTTGGATCGAGGTAGCTGAGGGAGAGCAGGAGGGTATTCAGATGGTTAGCCAGATGTTAAGGGTTAGCCTGTGACCCTACGATTGGGTTGAGGGTGAGTGACATGTATTTTTTGGGGTTCTTATGTCTAGGGGATAATTGTATCAATTGAGTTGGGACTCAAGTTAAGGATTCATGTACATATTTTATTTTATATTAAGTTATTGTAGACAATTTGTGCTTGGAATACCGTTAAGTGATTAAAGGAATTTTTAGTTCTCTATTTTGCATGCCTTGTATACTCTTTGCAGGTGAGTTTAAGTGTAGGTCACATCACCAGAGTATCCTAACTCTTAGGGGGTATTTTGGGGCCCGACATTTAGGGCGCGACAATACATTCCCATGGGAGATGAGTAGCCGGACTTAACTCAGATCCTTGGAGCTATGGCTGTAGCTATGACTAGATTTGCAGGCAGGGTTGACACTCCTGTTGTTGTTGTACCTGCACCTGCACCTCCTCGCACACATCCCACAGCAGGACTTGAGGCATTCCAGAGACTGAGGTCTCCTACTTTCTATAGGACTACTGACCCCATAGTCGCAAAGGCTTGGGCCATGCAATTAGAGAAGACCTTTCAAGTTCTTCACTGCACGGATGAGCAAAGAGTTGACTAGGCTTCCTTTATGATGGAAGGTGAGGCCGAGCATTGGTGGAGATTTGCACTGAGGCAGAGGGATACCACCAAGGCAGGGACACCATGGACATGGGCAGAGTTCTTGGATGCTTTTTACGAGCAGTTTTTTCCTTGGTTCGTGAAGGAGCAGAAGGAGAGGGAGTTCATATTTTTGGAACAAGGAGAGATGAGCGTCGTTGAGTATGAGGCCAAGTTTTTCGGACTCTCAAGGTTTGCTCCACACCTAGTCGCATCCGAGAGTATGCAAGTTAAAAAGTTTGAAGGTGGCTTGAGACCTTTCATTCAGGAACGAGTTGCTATACTGCAGGTGGAAACCTGGAAAGAAATTGTAGGAAAGGCGAAGATTTCTGAGAGACATTTAGATGATTCTCTCCTAAGGATTGACAGTAGCCAAGGGAGAGCCATGGTTCGAGGAGGGAAGTGTTAGACCTTCCCCATACCAGACTGCTATGTCTGTGCCGGTTCAGAGGTCCCCATTTGCACCACAGGTTCCCCGCCCTACTACTTCATAGGCCACAGGATATGGGTCTTCTGGATCGACTACCTCTGGAATGTGTAGTCACTGTGGAAGAAATCACAAGGGGGATTTTCGTACACTCATAGGTGCGTGTTATTACTTCGGTGATTGGGGACATCAATTTAAAGATTGCACACGCTGCCAGATGCCATTGCCGTCATAAGGGAATAGGCCTCCGACCCGACAGGTCACACAACAGGGGTCTTCTCAGGCTTCCAAGTCCCTAGGTAGATCAGTTTCTCAGTAGAGGTATCCACAGGCCTCTAGTCCCCCACAACCCACCCAACTGCCTCGACAGACGAATCAGGGCAGAGTCTTTGCCTTGACCGAGCAAGTTGCACATGCATCTGAGGATGTTGTGCAAGGTACGCTATTTCAGTGCTTGAGCATATGATGTGTAAAATATGTGATATATGTTGATAGAACATGCTAATTATATCCTATATGTGTTGTGATGCATTACTTGATGATTGTGGATGATAAAGTGTAGGAATTAATAAAGCATGGGAAAGGTATCCCTGCTTCATTGTGCTTCATCTGAATTTCGTGGACGAAATTCTTATAAGGGTGGAGGATGTAGAGCCCCGCAATTTGAGTTCACTGTTCATGTGAATAGTGCTCTTACATGATGTGTGTAAAGGCCTAAGGCCTTCCTTGGTGTTTTGGTTATTATAGTGAGTCAAGTGAAGGTTTAGGTACATGTTTTGAGTCTTAAAGAGAGAGTTTAAACATACTCTAAGTGGGTAAAAGAAAGGGGTATAAAATGCCCTAAGTGTTTAATGAGTTATACGTGAATAGTGCGGTGAATAGTGCTAGTGCGCAAGGCATAAAGAGGCCAGGGCATATCATGCATGTCCGTGTGAATTTAACAATCACCGAGGTGGGTTAAAAACCTATGAGAACGAATGATGAGGTGTGAGTAGGGTTTTGGAACTGAGGGAAAAGAGTGTGAAAGCACTCAAAGTGTTCTAGGTATTGAAGAGGCATGTTTTGGCATTTCCCTCAACTTCAAGAAGCTCTAGTTTAATCACCGATAATCGGAATCGAGTGATTCCTAAATTTTTGGAAAGGTATTGGAACCCTCTTCAAGGTTCATGTGATCACTTTTAATGATGATCTAAAAACCCTAAGAATTCATTCTTGTCATGCTTGTTTTCTTTGCTCTAGGGTTTTTCTATTAAATGTTAATAGAGGCCTTAACCATATGGGAAAGAGTTTCCCTAAGGTTAACAAAAACCCTTGTTGAGGTTATGGACTTTCTAAGTAATTTGTCATGCCATGTTATTATTCATAGTTGATGAATTGTTAATAAATATTCTTGTTGAATGGTGGATGGGTTCCATGATCATGTCTTCTTCTTCTCTCTCTATTCTCTTCTCTTTCTTCTTATGAGTTGTACTCCCCTTGAGCACCCTATTTAGGATGGTTTCTCAAGGTTTCTTATTTTGAATATGATGTAATCTTAGTATTAGGAGTTGCTGGTTTTTCTCTATAGAGAAATCATATTGAAGATCGAAGATGATGGTGATCGCATGGAGAATAAATCTTGGAAGGCGTTCTACAAGAGTAGTTGTAGGATTTCTAAAATAGCATGATCATGTTGACCCATTGTGTGGCTATATTATGTATTTCATGTGATGATTTGCTATAGCTTTTAGTTGCTTAGAAAAGTTCATAACCCTCGTGATAATGTGATTATCGTTTTTTGTGCCAATTTTGGATAATTGGATCAAACCCCACAATATGTGTTTTGTTGAAACATAAAAGGTTTGTGTTTACATAAAACACATTATTATAGCCCTTTTGGACATGATTCATGTAGTCCATGTTGAAATGTTTACGTGGAATATGTTACTTGCATTATTATGAGATAATTATGTCTTAATTGGCATAGATGTGAGCTAACAATATTCACGATTATGGGAAGTGCTTGAGTGACACTTATAGACCCTAGTAGAGGTCTTAGAGAGTTCTTTAAAGACTTCCATAATTTCTTTTAGACTTAGGGTTGTTGAACCTTAATGAACTAAAAATAATTCGTAGAGAATTAAAGGGTAATATAGTCCATTTTGACTTATGGGCTTTAGTGATGCACATGGACACTTTATAATTGTTATTCTGGGCCTATGGTGCTTGGTATGACCAATGGTCCATCATATGGATGAATGAACCATCTAAAGCCCACCGATGTTAAAAAAATAACCTTTGTACCCTTGGATTAGATCCATTAAGATTTCTGGGGCTAGTGGGAGTTCATTGGAATTAGTTTGATCTAATTAAATGAAATTTGATTTATTATCATGTGATGATATTTGTATATTATTTAATGCATGTGATACAATGATAAATATTATGAATGCTTTTGATATCTGCATTAGATGTATAATTTATTCATGATATTCTGTTTTCCCTCAAGAAAAATATTAAGTGAATTAAATGGGCTAATCTATCCTACGGGATAATGTTGCCCTATGACCTTCCATTATCAATAAGACTAGAAATTAATTAGCCTGAGTCTTGTCTCTCTGACAGGAATCGGACATAATTCAGTCTAAATTAAACTCCTAGTGTTTTATTTCTATAGTAGATAGGAATGTGTATGGCCTGATAGGGAGTGTCAACTAGCATAGGGGCATATTCCTACTTGATCATATGACAACCGAGAGTAATGGGTTTCACTTAACCAAGGAACATGATGGCTGACACAGTGACAGTCATGTTGTCCTTGGAGGTCACAAGAAAATTGGGAATCACTGATTTACATAAGGAGTTATGCATGAGATGTTCAGTGATGGATAGTTACTATCCACCTTGTAGTGCATGTGTGGTACTATCCTAGCATGGAAGATTGTATGTGTATTATAAGGCACCCAATGCTCATCAGAAATATGAAGTAGCATATTTCCTAATTTTCTAGATTGAAGGGGTCTATGAAATTTGACTGAATGATGAGCAATATCATCAAAGATCGAAAGCTTTGATCTAATGATATTATAATGTGTGAAATATTATGATGTATGTTTTATTTTCATGTCATTCTATAACCACCTTACCAAGACTTTAATGAGAATCTCTTGACCAATTCAAAGTGTTTGGAATGGAAAAGGAATCTCAAGTTTGTGCTTACTATCTTAAGAATTGCCCAAGTTCTCATTACTGATGTTAAATCTCATATAAGATGTTTACAGAATACAATAGGGCTGCTAGGCAGTTTAATATATAAAAAGACAAGTGGACACCAAGTTGACTAGGGAAACCCAGTCACAAAGAATATGATAGAGATCATTGGATTCATAAATCCTAATTCTTGGTGCTGAGATAAATTGAGATAAATTTATGGGATTAGAGGATATGATCTTCAACAAACTCCCGCAGTCCTTTAATATGGTTATGTTGGACAAGTAGGAAATCAGATTGTCTGAAATCCCACATGTTGCATATGGCTAAGAACCTTTGAAGAGTTCAATGCTACTTGCAAAGATGTTCAAAAGAATTGAATTTTCAAAATCCCGGGCATTTATGCAAATGAAAGAAATCCAAGATTTTCCATTGGAAAGGTATTCTAGTAGTATGGACAAAGGCTCTTTTGAGAAGAAAGGAAAGTATAAGGATTGTGCTTCATAGTGAAGCAATTGGTCATTGGATACAAGACAAACCTTTGGAAGGATTGTCCAGCTTGTATACTCATCAAGTCCAACTTAATTGTTGGAACATCTAGCTCCTAATGCTTGGTATGATCTTGCATAAGTGCAATAGTTGCATGTTTGTTAAGAAGGAGAAATCCGAGTAGATAAAACTTCTACTTGGGAATGGGACAAAAGTTGGATGATCATAACTATATGAATCTTCCATTAAGAGGTAGCTAACTTTATTTCACATTCTTTGAAAAGTTCAAGGAATTCCGCATTGAAATAAATAAACAGCTAGGTAAGTCTTCCATGATTGAGAAGAGTACCTCTTAATAGAAATTTCATAATTTAATCTCATTACGTCTTGTCTCAGATAATTCCCAGAACAAACCATAGCATGATGGTGTTGTTAAATCGAATTTTATTGGATATGATTTGATAGAAGATGAGCTTGGGATTCGCATTAGAGACATTTAGTCTCTATTCCTGGATTACAAAGGATATTTGTAAACAAGAATACAAGTTTCCTAGTAGAGAAACTGAATCTAGAATTGTTCTAGAAGCGGAAGCACAATAGACCAATAACTATGAGAATTGATAGAGATCAACTCTCTACTTTTACTATACCTAAATAGTACACTAGAACCCACAGGTCCCAGAATCTGTAGATGGACTAACTTTTATTCTGATGAAGTAATCAAATTGTTTGATTTTCATCTAAGAATAAAAGTATCATTTGTGTGCAAATTGGTTAGTGGGAGCATAATTACTTTCCTGGCTCTATGCAGAGATAATATTCTTTTCATTGTGAATGAAGTATGAATATTATTCTTCTCTTAGATTTGATCTAGCAATTATGCAATGAAGGACAATAACTTTGACAACATATTTTCTTAGTCCTAAATGGTTTAGAGACAAAAGGAAAATGGTATTGTTATTCTCCCAATAACAATCATGTTATTGTGCAAGTAAGATTTCAAGAAAAGAGTTTCTACCATTATGGGATGGAATCTGTTTCTCTTAGATATATAATATCATGAGAAAATATACTTGTACTAGACCGGATATTCATCACATGTTGATGTGATAAGATATTGATCAGATTAGTCCGGAGCATTGCACAATGATAAAGCACAAGCATGTTAACTTCTGAAAATGACTGTTGGACAGTATCATTTTTTTTAGTCTTTTAAGACTATGGTTATTAATAATAAATTTGCAAGAGTTGTAAGTGTTATTGCATCACTACAATAGTTGTGGTAAAGCAGACATGACAGACCCATACATATTAAGTTATGTCTCAATTGGTGTTTGAGAAACATCACTGAGAAGATGGGTATTACATCTAATTGGCTTAGAGTGCAAGTGGGAGATTGTTGGACATATATGCCCTCGAAAGCCAATAAGAGACTTTTCTATGTTGATTAGACAAGCATCATATTCACACAACCAACTATAAAGGGTATTTATATTAATTATTGTCTCATATGATGATGACATAAAGTTCCATAGGTAACATTGTAGGAAAATCATGCAAAGGTTGCGAGGAGATATGATTTTCCGGATCCTTGTAAACCTAATATTGTTCGAAGCCTCTAGAGTACTGGTTGGGCGCCGTACTTCATCATGGCTTGCACATGTGTAGTTCTATGAGATAGTGTGATGAATCTCATTCACAGAGAGTGGTGACTCTTGACTAACATGTGAGTATATGTAGTAAGTACATAATACTGAACGGGGTCACTAGTGGATACCCTATGGAATACACTGTTAGATTGTATTAGGGTTATCCATTTGACAAATTGTCCTTAGACCTGAGAGGTTAACATTTTCTCAGACATTTGTCTATATGGCTTTGATGTGCCAATCGGCAATGTCCAATACACAGGACTAACTCCGGGTACGTTGGGTCATGTATACTATGTTTGGAGAAGTGTGTAAACACTCAATAAGGAATCCACAACTCCTTAATTGGAGATAATGATATCAAGGTGATACTTGTTGAACTGAACTGTTAAATCCAGTACTGGTGCTTTTCGGTAAAATGGTCTTTATCGAAGTTGATATTTTTAATATGGAAAAGTATATATAAATATATATGTCAGTTCTTTTCTAATGTTTATTCAAAAGTGTTTTGGAGGTTCAGTTCAATGAAAAGTAATCATGAGAAAGAGTTCTATTCATAAGCTAGGGACTAAGACAGTGGAATTGTTCCAATCCCGGAAGCTTACATGTGATATCGGAATGTGGAAGGATTTATTTGTAAATATATTGTGAGATGGTACTTATAAGCAATTCTCTAATTTCTGGAGGTTAATCACATTGTGTTAATGAACATTAATTGTGATTGGTGGAAGTCCAGGGACTTAGATAACAGTCTATTATCCTAATGGAGTTTTAGGAAAGGTGTTTCCTAGTAACAATGCTTCAACCAAAAAGGTGTAGTACTTGATCCCACAACAGGAAATCGGAGATCCCTTTAGATCCACACACAAGGACCTTTTTAAGGTATTTAATTTAATTATTAATTAATTTCTCCAAGTAATCACTATATGGTATAGTGAAGCTCTAAACGGTGGAATCACATTAGATGTGGAAAACCAAATGGGTAGGACCCATTGGGAATTATTATAAAAGAATAATTCAAGTGACCAAGAGGGTTTTGGAAACCCTTTGGGCGTGTGGAGTGGGACCCACCTAGGGTGGGACGCCCACTTTATGGAGGAAGTTTTATTTTAATTAGTTTCTAATTAATTAACACCTTATTGGATAAGGTTAGTTAGTTAGTTAGTAAGTTACTAATTAAAGATTCCCTAATTGTTAGGGATTCCATTAGTTAATTACTAATTCAAGATTCCTTATTGGATAAGGATAAGATTAGTTACTAATGGATAAGGTTAGTTTCTTTTAAGATTAATCCTAATTGGATTAGGAGAATAATCAATAAAGGAAACTATTGAGGAATCCTAATTGGATTAGGATAAGGTTAATGAATTATAATTGGATTACAATTCAAGCAACCAAGAGGGAACTTATATAAAGGATTGGATGCCCAGCCCTTTAAGATATATAATTCTCCAGAATTTTTTCTTCTCTCCCTCTCCTAAAAACCTCACGCCCTCCCCTCTCTCTCCTTGAGGTGTACGGTCACACCCATCTCTCTCTTCTTTTGTCTTCTTCATTGGATCTTGAGGAAAAGCAAGAATTCATCTTGTTCATCAAGAAAGGTTCTTGATCAATAAAGATTGGATCTTTATTTACGATTCCTAGAGCTGGAAATTTGGAAGGGTCATTAGCTTCCATTAGAGAAAGCTTTAAAGGAAAAAGAAGGTTCGTGTGATTCGATAGGAGACTTGACACTTGTGAAGTTTTGCGAGTACTATTCTAACGTGGATTTGACTTAACAATTTCAAAGTCGCAAAGGTGAATGTTATTCTAACCTTCATTGAATAAAATCAATTAGAATCTTAGTCAGATCTTGGGATTCGATGTATGCCCCCCAAGAACTGTGTTTCTAAAATTAAAAAGAGACATACTTTCAACTATACCATGGTACAGACAACCACATGGTTGCCCCACCGGGTACTATGCCATAGTGCAGACAACCACTCGGTGGCCTCACCAGATACTATGCCAGCAAGATGAATGAAGTCAGATTTGAAAGGGTCACATGACCACTTCAGTACAAGTAAACAAGCAGATGTATAAGTGGAGATAGCCACACGGCTAGTCCACGAGCAAGTGTATAAGCAAGCAGAGAGTATGAATGGAGACAATGGCGTGGTTGTTTCATTTTACAAGCAAAATGTATGAATGGGAAAGCCATATGGCTAACCAATGAGAAAGTTAAAATGTAAGGCTAGTGAGGATCATTTACACAATCGTCTTCATTATGTATAAAACAAGCAAGAAGACGAAAGAGATGTAAAATGTATGAGGATGAGGATAGCCATCTAGCTAATCTATAAGCAAGTATGATGTATGAATGGGGATTGCCACATGGTGTCCCATGGATAAACAAAGTATGTAAGAATAGCCACACGACTGCCCATGAATAAGTAAAGTATTTAAGTGAATGAATGGGGAAAGCCACACAACTGCCCATAAGCAAACAAATATGTATAAATGCAGAGAGCTACATAGCTTATCCATAAGCAAGCAAAGTGTAAGTGAATGAATGAGGATAGCCATGTAGCTTACCCATAAGCAAGAAAATGAAATGAATGAGGGGGCATGAGGAGTGAAAGCGTGTCCCTGAGCTACTGCCAGTCCTTTGTCTGTATGTCTATCGCCAGGTTGTTAAGGAGATGTGCTCGAGCCTTCTTTTGCTTTGATTGATCTATTTGTTTTGCACTCGTGATGAAGATAGATTTTTAACTAGGCCGAGAGACATACTAGGACTTTAAAACTTTTAAAGATGAGCTTGTTTCTAAAACACAAGTAAGGATGCTCTCTTTGTCTGCTGATTTATAAAGGGGTCTACTCTTGCTTGAGATTGTGGACCTTTTATCCCTTAGAAGACAGAATATAGCAATAAGCATTTGCAACCTTTTGAGCCATAGTTAAGAAAGGTATAAACTTAGTTTTGACTTTGTTGCATGCTAGATTAGACCTTGCTTGGAGCTGAGGGCTTCGAGTTATCACAGTGAGTCTTTTGGGTGCTTGTAGATGTGATGTTGCTAGGGTTGAGGCTGACTTCCACCAAAATCCTGCTACCAACATATTTCAACTTTTTCCCTTTTTTTCCCTTAGAATGATCAAGTCTGGGGGTAGCATAATTTTTGCACAATGAGGCCCTTTTCGGTTTTCACTCATGCCTACGTAGTTGAATAATTTTGTTTCCTTTTTTGCCCCTGATAACAATATCAAGGCTGGGCTCGCATTATTTTTGCGCCTTAGTGCCATTTCTGGTTTTCATTAGGCTTGTGATTTTCTGATAATTTGATCTATCTTCTCCCATCATTGCCTTGTGGATGAGATGTATAGCTTTTGATATTTGTCAATCAGTCAGCCAATACTCTTAGTCTTTGAGGGATCTTGGAGGGCATGGGATAGGACGAAATGTAGGGTAAGGGGTTAAAGATTTGGGACACCTTGTTTGCTTTGGAGCTTTCTTGAGTGCTTCTTTTGAGATTTTCTCTTTGGCTTTTATGCCTTTTGATTTTGCTCTTTTGCTCTCTTCTTTTGACTTTTGCCTTTTTGGCTTTTGTCTTTTGCATTATTTTTTTGAGAAGCTGTATTTTGCTCAAGAAAGTGATTGTTTTGTTTTGTTTTGATCGCACCTGATTTTCAGGTTGCCTACGTACCCTTTTCAGGGATCAGGTCATGACCAAAATGCCCCTAGGGTGAAAAAGGACTAAAATACCACTCAAAAAGTGCTAAAAAGTTTTTGTTAGCCTTAGGGCTACAACCATGGTATCCCTAATAATTTTGATAATAAAATAATAATGAAATGAAAATATTTGGTACTAATAAACTTGTTTAAGTGCCTGAACATTTTAGAATACACAAATTGATAGCACTCCAATCATGAAAAAGGCTGGAAATTACCCAAGAGGAAGTTCAAGTCACTATATACAAGATGAAGATTGAAGATAAGACCATAGTCCAAGCCGGGTCCATTGAAGATAAAAGGCTACATCACAAGACCCAAGTCAAGCCAAGATCATCTCTCAACATTTTAAATGTATTTTTTATTTTGAGAGTGTATAGGTCTTATGTAAAAAGTTCTCAAAAGAAGGGTGAGTTGAAAAAGCTCAAGAATCATAGATTGACCATAGGAGCCTAGGATACCTTTTGAAAATCATTCTAAAGCTCTAATTAATCATAATATCATGATAAGAGTATAGCTAATTGACTTAGGAAATCAATCACATCCTTTTGGTCTGATCCAAGACTGAATTCAGGATTTTTACTTTGAATTCGTCAATGAATTCTCTAGGTAGATTGAATTCGGCGACGAAGTCATGACAGAATTTTTTAAATTCAATTTTGCCTCTTCATTTCGGCGACGGAATCTTTGGTTGGGTTAAATTCGGCGATGAAATCATTACAGGATTTTTTAGAATTCAATTCTGTCATTTGAATTCGGCGACGAACTCAAGTGGGAACTCCATTTTGTCGATGAATTCATGTCTGAAACAGAAAAATCATTGTAACGGCTAGTTTGCAACGGACCTAAAAGCATTTAATGCTTTCCCAACAGCACTATTGGATCAAATGCTATAAAAGGAGTTCATTTATGAACAAATAACAACTCTTGATCAGAGCAATTATTCCTATTGATCCCTCATTCATTGCTAATGATTCTCACTCACTCTCACACTTAGAAAATCCTCAAAAATCTCTCTTGAGCTCATTGAATTCTCATTTCCTTTGAGAGACTTTATTAGAGTTTGTATTTCACTCTTATCTAGCTCATTGAAGGAGCTTTCAATTCGGATTTTCAATCCAAGACTCATTTATTGAGATTAGTCAAGAATCTAGGATTCTTGCACTGAAGCTGTTGCTTCAGTTATATCAAGAGAGGGTTGTGCTCTTGAGAGGTTTCAGCTCGGCCTAAAGGAGAGCTTGTAAGGTAATATCTCGACCTGTAAGAGAGATTGTAAGGGTTTGGACTCCACCTGTGAAGGAGTCAGTGCGATTAAGGAATCGTGGTGAATCCTCTAGCTGGAAGCTGAGGTGGGGAGTAGGCTGGTTTGCTAAACCTCGTAAAAAAATCTTCAGTTTGCACTCTCCTTATCTCTTCTCTCCTTCTTTTAATATTCTATTGTTTTAGATTATTGCAGATTTTATTTTATTCCGCTTTTTTAACTTGTAGTTCATATTTTTAAGTCTGCCTTAGACCCAATTCACCCCCCCTTTAGGGTCATTACCTGGCCAACAGTTTTCATTTTATCCAAAATGATTTTACAATTTTTTTGATTAATTGTGGCTATTTTTGGGATTAAATTGGACTTAAAACGGTAGAAAATGACCAAAATGCCTTTGGAGTGCAAAATAACCAAAATACCCCTGAAAAGTACAGAAAAATTCATGTTTTATCTAAAACATTTTTCTGGAATATATCAGTTCAATTTTGACTATTTTCGGGCTAAAAACGGCTTATCGGTGAATCGGATAGTGCCACGTGGCATTTTTTAACCCCTAAATAGGGGCGCTACTTCAAACAGCGCCCCTATATTAACAATTTTTCCCCTCTTCTTTGACTAGTCAACCTTGTTGACATAATTTTTAAAAATATCCTAAATAGGGGCGCTACTTTAAACAGCGCCCCCATTAAATTACAAAATTGCCCCTGTTTGTCACCCCTACTATTTGTCGCGCCCCAAAATACCCTCTAGGAGTTTAGGGATACTTTAGGCGTGACTATACGTACCTGCCAAACCATCCTGTCATGAACAAGATAATTAACGTACTAAACAATGATAATCAGAGCGCGGAAGCTAAACATAAATGCGGAAGCGTAAACTAACTTTTTCTTTTCTTCTAAGATTTCCAAAATAGTATTCCAAGTTAACATATATACAAAACATGTCTAAGTCTAAGGTGGACAGACCCACCTATCAAAATGTCAAAATACATAAAAGACCCTCTCGTACTCTCCCCTCAACAGTAGTCGAGGTATGGCCACACGTCAAGGTCTAGGTCCGCCTGAGACTGCAGTGGGATAGACGGCTCTCTCTCCTCGATATACTCTTCCTCGACCCAAGGCTCTGGGTCGAGGGCTCCCTCAGTACCTGCCGACATGAAAGTACGGTTGAGCATGGAATACTCAGCGAGTACAAGCTACTAGCTATCCATAACAATAATAAACATGCAAAGAGTAGTACAATACCAATCATCAATTCCAGGCAATAGTAAAATCATAGAATTAAACAATATTAATCATGGAGAAATATTATCATCTTGATGAGCATGAATGCAAAAACACCGACAAAACTTATGCTTGAAAACCTGTTTCCATGTCCCGGTATGCATTTTATAACCATGTATGCGTGCATGTATGAATGTCTTGTCATCATCTTGTAACCTTGTATCTTGTAACTTATGAGCCAGAGGCTAGCACCCGAATCTCCCTAGGCTGCCAACCTCCTTGATATATGGTTTTCTTGTGAGCCAGAAGCTAGTACCCGAATGTCCCTGGGCTACCAACCTCCTTGACAATAGGTGATTTTTATTACTTGTTTAGTTTTCTTGTGAGCCAGAGGCTAGTACCCGAATGTCCCTGGGCTACCAACCTCCTTGACAATATGTATTTTAGGGGTTTTGTTGTGAGCCAGAGGCTAGTACCCGAATGTCCCTGGGCTACTAACCTCCTTGACATGCAATATTTTCTTGTTGGTTATTATATGCATATGCTCTTGAAATCTCGGTTCATGCTATCATGCGTGCTCGTGTATGTGTCAATAGTGACCATCGTGGAATGAGGATAGCAAGAGAGATATGACATCATAATTCGATTCATCATATAAGCATAGGAGCACTTAAGAAATTTGCACATTACTTGATCACATTACTTGATCAATTCATCATTCATAAGAGTACATGCATGAGGCCTATTTCCATTTTCTTCATTCAAGTCATTATTTCATAGTTTAGGTATTTTGTCAAACACTTAGCATGCAAGTTTCCTCATTGTTCATTTTCTCCTGTTTAGTGCATATTTTACATTCAATCACACAAGGTAAGTTTATCATTTGTGTAATGCCCATCCTCCATTTTCCAATCCACAACCCACACATACCATACATCACCCATTCGGCATCCAATCGCCACATCCCACATCCATCCAAGCATCCATACCATTTCTTTATCTTGTTTATATTTATTAGGGATGATACATTTCACAAGAAAGCAAACATAATAGCATAAATCACATTTCATAAAGAAAACTTAGATTTATTGCTAGGGTAAGTTAGTAGGGTGTACTAACCTTAGATCAAGGCTTGATCTTGGTAGGAACCTTGATTTGAGCTCCAACTTGAAAGAAGAAGCCCTTGCTTGAAGAAAGCTTGAGTTGAGGAAGAAACCCCTTGGAAAAACTTGTGTGAGTTGCTGCACTAACTTTGGAGGAGGAGTCCCACACGAGTTGAACCTTGGATTTGAAGAATCCAAGCCTTGAAATAAACCTTGGGTAGCCTACACTCTTGATTTCTTCTCAAGAGGAAAAACCTAGGTTAGGAAATCCCCTTCTCCTCTCTCTCTATCTCTCCAAATACTCTAAGGATGGTAAATGAAGCCCTAAAGGCTCAGGCAAGCCCTTATGGGTAAGGGTTTAACGCCCAAAAGACGAAAATACCCTTACAAAAATTTCTGCAAAACACGGGGACCGAGCGATCGGTGCTTATGACCGATCGATCGGTTGCCTACCGAGCGATCGGTACTCTGACCGAGCGACCAGTCAAAAAACTACTCTCTGGAAAATTTTCCAATACAAAAGTTTTGACCGTGCGATAGCTACCCATCGATCGGTTTTGGACCGATCGATCGCTGACTGGACCGAGCGATCGGTGCTCTACATGTCTGGACTGTTTTGACCATATCTTTTGACTCGCTTGTCCGATTTCGACGATTCAACTTACGTTGGGTTCGTCTTTTGGAAATGAACATTTCTGACATTTCAGAATTTCCGATTTCTCTATTATTTATTAATTAGACTATGAGGAAGGCCAATTAGCTACAAAAACGGTATTCATTAAGTATAGAAAAGTCCGGGATGCTACACTATTAATTACTACCTACTGTTTCGGAAATATCCAAATAGGGGCGCTACATGAAGTAACGTGTCGCGACCCAAAACCCACCCTAGGAGTTAGAGTGAATCGTGGACGACTAAATCATGACTTACATGACTTGCTTGAAAAACCACCTGCAAAACACCCACAGAGCATATACTATAGAGGATAACAGCGGAAGCATAACTATAAGACACAGCGAAAGTCTAACAAACCTCTAAGTATATACACATGGTCCAGGTTTTAATACAAAGAAATCAAAACAAAGAAAGTGCGGACATGCCCACCAAAATACATGGATATAATCACTCATGCTCACCCACAGCTAATCCACTCAGAATCTAACACCACCTACTGATAACCCTCTACGGGAGGTTCCTCCAAAGGCTCCTCGACGTACTCCTCCTCCACCCATGGACCAGGAGCACAAACATCAAATGGAGCAACAGCTCCCTCAGAACCTGCCGACATAAGAAGTACAGCTGAGCATGGAATTCTCAGCGGGTACCAAATACTAACCAATAGTTATAGCATAAAAATGGCAATACATAAATCAGGAGCAATTCATATATGTTAGACGGAAACAATTCATATCATACAAGGAAGTAAAACAATTTATAAACATGCTTGTATTTCGTAGAAAGTCGATAAAACCTCTTGAAAACATCGTGCACTTGACTTGGCTTGAAATATCTTTTCGTACTTGAAAGCTTGTCATGTTTGTCTTGCTTGATCTTGTCGAGCGTGTCGTACGTGTCATGTCATGCGTGCTTGCTTGTGATCATGTAACTTGTGAGATACACTTGTGAGATATCCTTGTGAGATGCGCTTGAGAGATGCCTTGAGAGGGAAGGGAGACCCTTCTTTATGCAATGCACTTGAGAGGGAAGGGAGACCCTTCTTCATGATATGTATGTACTTGCGAGGGAAGGGAGGCCCTTCTTCATGATATGCACTTGTGAGTGAGGGGAGACCCCTCGTGGAATGTTGGTTCTTGTTTTCTTGTGAAAAGCGAGGTAAAACATATCGTAGGATATGTCCCACCTCTAACCATGTTCTTGAAAATACCGATAAACCATGTCATGCCTGCCGTGCTCATGGAATCGTGTGCATACTTGCATTTGAAATTTAAGATGACATTTGGGGATTTCACAATATAGCAAATTTAAACAAATAAACAATCAAAATATTTTAGGGAAAACAAGGCCTCACAATATCAAAAGTCCTAGCAAGTTACATAAATATTTAAGCATGCATTTCCTAAATTTATAATTCATTTCATTCACCTTAGCATTTCATCAAACATGGTGAGTACATTATTTGTTAAGCCTATCACATGCTTTTCTAGGTGGGTTCATATTCACAACATGCTTGTATGTTTATTATTAGTGCAATGCCCTTCCCCATTTCATTCATTACATCATACACACGGCATCCAATCGCCAACACCCCTCTCCATTCACACCATTCACCATTTCAACTCATAATACATTTATGTATGAAAGAAAACAAGGAATACAAAGAATAAGGGGAGAAAGAAAAAGCTATAACTAGGAGGGTAGCAAGAAGTACCGACCTTGATTAAGTGAGGAAGAAATCCCCTTCCAAAAACGACCGTGAGTTGCTGCCCTAGCTTGATACCATGCTCCTCACGAGCTTGTGCCTTCATCTTGAATAAAAATGGGCTTGAGTTGAGTGTGGGTTCACAAACCCCTTGATTTCTATCCAAAATGGAAACCCTAGGTTTAGGAATCGCCCTCTCCTCTCTTCTTATCTCCCAATCTCTCTAAGTGTCGAAATGAAGCCCTAAAGGCTCGGGTTAAACTCTTAAGGTAAGAGTGAACCGACCAAAAGACCCTAATGCCCTTACTGAAATTTTTGCAAAAACGCGAGTACCGAGCGATCGGTGTTTATGACCGATCGATCGGTTGCCTACCGAGCGATCGGTGTGTTGACCGAGCTCTCGACCAAAAATCAACTCTCTGGAAAATTTCCCCATACAAAAATCTTGACCAGTCGATAGCTACCGATCGATCAGTTTTGGACCGATCGATCGCTCTATGGACCGAGCGATCGGTTGCCTGCAGGTCCAGACTGTTTTGGCCATAACTTTTGACTCGTTCGTCCGATTTTGACGATTCAACTTGCGTTGGGTTCGTACTTCGAAAACCAACATTTTTGACGGTTCAGAATTTCTAATTTCTTCCTTATTTATTAATTGTACTACTTTAAAGGTAAAATGACTATAAAAGTGTCATGCATTAAATGTGAAAAGGTCCGGGGCTCTACATCCTCCCCCCTTACAAAAATTTCATCCTCGAAATTTAGACGCTACTTGCATTACAAACCAAAAAGAAAATTACAAGTCATATACAAACTTATACAAAACTCATTCAATTAATTCTGGGTACTTCGCTTGGCTTCTGCTTCACGCTCCCATATAGCTTCTTCCCGAGCATGGTGTTGCCATTGCACATGAACCAAAGGGATTGTCTTGTTGTGAAGCACTTGATCTCTTCAATCCAAAATCTGAACCGGCTTTTCAATCAAGGTGAGGTCCTCTCGAATCTCCAACAGTTCCAAGTCTATGACATGCGAAGGATCCGTAATGTACTTCTGAAGCATAGACACATGGAAAACGTTGTGAACTGCGGCCATGTGAGGTGGGAGAGCTACCCTGTAAGCAACCTTACCAACTCGCGTGATAATCTCAAAAGGCCCAACATACCGAGGACTGAGCTTGCCTTGCGTGCCAAATCTCATGATCCCTTTGCTAGGAGATACTTTCACAAAAACTTGATCCCCTACTTGAAATTCCAAGTCCCTACGGCGCGTGTCCGCATAACTTTTCTGGCGATCTTGAGCAGCTTTCAATCGATCCCGAATGATCTTAACTGTGTTTGCAGTTTGCTCAATCAACTCCGGACCAAGTACTTTCCTTTCTCCTACCTCATCCCAATAGAGAGGAGACCTACAACTTCGCCCATACAAGGCCTCAAATGGTGCCATTTGAATACTTGCCTGATAGCTGTTATTATAGGCGAATTCAACCAAAGGCAAGTGCTCTTCCCAACTGCCTCTGAAATCCAACATACAAGCCCGAAGCATGTCTTCAATGACTTGGTTCACTCTCTCGGTTTGTCCATCCGTCTGTGGATGAAAAGCGGTGCTGAAATCAAGTCGGGAACCCATAGCCTCTTGGAAACTTTTCCCAAAATCTTGACGTGAATCTTGGATCCCGATCCGACACAATACTGACGGGCACTCCGTGCAACCTCACCACTTCCTTGATGTATAGAGCGGCCAACTGACTAGAGTTGAAAGTAGTTCGGTAGGGTAGGAAGTGCGCAGACTTCGTCAGACGGTCTACTACAACCCAAATTGCATCTGAGCCCCTTGCCGTTTTTGGCAAGTCAACTATGAAATCCATTGATATGTTCTCCTATTTCCACTCGGGAATAGGAAGAGAATGCAATAGACCTGCCGGCCGCATGTGCTCTGCCTTCACCTGTTGGCACACTAAGCATCATGTTATATACTCTGCAACATCCCTCTTCATATTCCGCCACCAAAAGTGACTCTTGAGGTTCCGGTACATCTTTGTACCCCCAGGATGCACTGTGTACTTCGAACAATGTGCTTCGTCCATGATCTCTCGTCGAAGATCTGCATTGGCCGGAACACACAGCCTTCCTTTGAATGTGATAGCACCTCGGCTAGTGAGAGAAAAGTCTTCACTACCCTTGGCAACTTCCTTGTCCCGATAAGTCAACAGTTCAGCATCCGCGGCTTGGTATTCTTGGATCAAATCTATAATGTATGGCCGAACCGTGACATTTGCCAAGATAGGACTACGGACAGAGTCATTCACACTGATGTCCAGATTTGCCAAATCTTCAAGTAGCTTCCATTCTTGCACCAACATGTGTGCTAATAACCCCGGAGGTCTTCTACTCAAAGCGTCGGCCACTACATTCGCTTTACATTGGTGGTACTGAATGGTACAATCATAGTCTTTCAAAAATTCCATCCAACGCCGTTGCCTTAGATTCAGCTCCTTTTGGGAGAAGAGATACTTGAGACTCTTGTGATCCGTGAACACATAGAACTCCACCCCATAAAGGTAATGACGCCAAATCTTGAGTGCAAACACGACCGCCGTAAGCTCCAAGTCGTGCATGGGATAATTCTTTTCATGCTCCTTCAATTGCCTTGATGCATAGGCAATGACTTTCTTGTGTTGCATGAGTACGCACCCAAGTCCAATGTGCGAGGCATCACTATACACCTCATACCCATAAGGTCCGGATGGCATTGTAAGGACAGGAGTTGTAGTAAGCCTCTTCTTCAGATCTGTGAAACTAATCTCACACTTGTCGCTCCAGACAAACTTTGCATTCTTCCTTGTCAGGTGAGTAAGCGGTGCTGCAAGGCTAGAGAAGCCCTCTACGAATCTCCTATAGTAGCCTGCCAACCCAAGAAAGCTGCGTATCTCAGTAACACTCTTGGGCCTCGCCCAACTCATAACTGCTTCGATCTTCTTCGGATCTACCGAGATACCTTCTGCAGAAACAACGTGGCCTAGGAATGCCACCTCTTCCAACCAAAACTCACACTTGCTAAGTTTGGTGTATAGCTTGTGCTCTCTTAGCATTTCCAAAGCAAGGCGAAGGTCTCGTATGTGATCTTCCCGTGTCTGGGAATACACCAAGATATCATCGACAAACACTATCACGCATCGATCTAGGTATGGCCGGAACACCTGGTTCATTAAATCCATAAAAGCTGCCGGCGCGTTCGTGAGACCAAAAGGCATCACCAAGAACTCGTAGGTGTCCATATCGAGTCCGAAAAGCAGTTTTCGGAATATCTTCCGCCTTAATCTTCAACTGGTGATAGCCCGATCGAAGATCTATCTTTGAGAAAAACCTCGCTCCTTTCAACTAATCGAACAAGTCATCAATTCTAGGCAATGGGTACCTATTCTTTATAGTGACTTTGTTCAGTTGCCGATAATCAACGCACATCCGCATCGAGCCATCCTTCTTCTTAACAAATAATACCGGGGCACCCCACGGTGAGACACTTGGTCGAATGAAACCAAGGCCTTGTAATTCCTCCAACTGAGTCTTCAACTCTTTGAGTTCAATAGGGGCCATTCTATACGGAGCCCTGAAAATAGGAGCTGTGCCTGGTGCAAGCTCGATCACAAACTCAATCTCCCTGTCTGGAGGCAATCCTGGCAACTCCACTGGAAATACATCCAGGAATTTACTCACAACCGGAATAGTTGATGAGTCCTTTGCCTCGGGGTTAGCTAAGCTCAACGCCGCAAAACGAGCAATATATCTAGTTTTCAACCCGCGAAAGTGGAATGGTTTTCCTTCTACTGGCTTGAAGAGTACCATTTTCTCAAAGCAAGCTACATGCCCGTGATGTGCCACTAGCCAATCCATTCCCAATATCACATCAAAGTCTTGGAATCCCAGGACGATGAGATCAACCGCCAACTCGTGGCCTCCCACTTGAACCACACTATTTCGACACACTTTATCTGTCAATACTGTTTTGCCAAGAGGAGTCGAAATGGCAAACTCCGGTTATAGCTGACTAGGCTCCATAGAAAAGCCTTCTGAAAAACTCGGCGAAACAAACGAATGAGTAGACCCGGTATCAATCAACACTCGAGCCAAACACTCATTGACTAGTAGGGTTCCTGAAATTTTAACTAGTTACGTCAATTCAAGCATCAACAGTGTATACACATAGGTATATATATATATAGCATACCAAGTACATACACAAGGAATAAAACATAACATAACAATCACGAATAAAGAAAATAACTCCAAACGCGTACCTTGTACCACATCATCAGATGCAAGTGCATCACCCTCTGTCAAAGCAAATACACGCCCCTGGTTCGCCTGGCGAGACTGAGGTGTAGACCGGGTAGTCTGAGATGACGCCTGATATGATCCTACTGGGTGTGCTGGGGGCCTAATCCCCTGAGACTGGCCTGGTAAATGTCGACTGGGGCAATCCCTAATCATATGGACCTGGCGACAACAATGAAAACATCCACCCGATGCCCTTCGGCAATCTCCTGCAGGGTGCCTTCGGTCGCATGAAGTGCAGACCTCGTGTGTATAAGTCGGAGGGGCCGAAGGTGGAGCATACCTCACCGTCTGAGGTGTAACTGGCCGTGGAGCTGGAAGAGCCTGAGGTCGCGGTGCCTGAGGCACATACTGCCGGGGAGCTGGAGGCACATAAGATGGCCTCATCGATGGTGCTGGCCACGCATACTGATAAGGGCCGGTACGAGTCCGCCTCTCTGGAGGTGCTGAACTACTAGCTTGGCCTCTCGCCAACTCTCTCTTCTTGGACACTGTCTCTGGATTGGCCTCGACCAATAAGGCCTTGTCTACTACCTCAGGGTAGGTAGTATGTCTGAAAACCGAAACCTTCTCCATGATAACATCTTTGAGCCCTTGCTCAAACCTTCTTGCCTTCATTGCCTCGGTGGCAACCATGTGAGTCGCGAAGCGTGATAGCTCCGAGAACTTGGCCTCGTATTGTGCCACCGACATCAAACCTTGCTCGAGGTTGATGAATGCTCTCTCTTTCTTTTCCCGTGCTCCAATTGGAAAATACTTCTTGTAAAAAGCGTCCTTGAACTCATCCCAAGTCCAAGGTTGACCCTACATGGTCAAATCTCGCGTCCTCAACGCGGAAAACCACCAATGGTGGGCTTCGCCCTCTAGCATGAAAGCTGCCCATGCTACTCTCTCCTCCTCTGTGGGTGAGAGGACCGTAAAAATCTTCTCCATCTAGAGGATCCATGCCTCCACAGCAAGAGGGTCCACACTCCCATGGAAGGATGGAGGCCTCAATCTCCTGAATGCCTCAACTCCAGCGGTACGATGTACTGAGGCTGCGGGCGGTGGAGTAGGTGCCGCCGATGATGGTATAGCCTGCCGAGCCGCCAGGATGGCGAGAGTCTCAGCAATAGAACCTAAGACCTGAGAGAGGTCCGGTTGCTCATCCTCATCTCGTGAAGACGAAGAAGCTCTGGTATGTGGTCCACGACCCCGTGTGCCCCGCCTCATGACTAAAGTCCTGAGAACAATAGCACAACATGAGTCTAACTTGAAACCACAATTTATCGTATTTCCATTTCACAATAATTCAAGTGGCATTATTGATATAATATTAATATACATCGCATTAAGTCATCAGAGTATTTATAATATTATACTTTGGTGTTCTAGCGTTCCTAAGACTCGTTCTTGGTTGAAACAACCATTTTGACTAAGACTAAAGTTTAGTCTTACACTTGGATCAAGACTCTCTTCCGACTCACTTTCTTCCTAACTTGTTTCCTGACATATGCTCTTGTCAAGCCGTGGTATTCGATTCTAAGTGACCCTAAAGACCTAAAGCCTAAGCTCTGATACCACTTCTGTCGCGACCCAAAACCCACAATAAGAGTTAGAGTGAATCGTGGACGACTAAATCATGACTTACATGACTTGCTTGAAAAACCACCTGCAAAACACCCACAGAGCATATACTATAGAGGATAACAGCGGAAGCATAACTATAAGACACAGCGAAAGTCTAACAAACCTCTAAGTATATACACATGGTCCAAGTTTTAATACAAAGAAATCAAAACAAAGAAAGTGCGGACATGCCCACCAAAATACATGGATATAATCACTCATGCTCACCCACAGCTAATCCACTCAGAATCTAACACCACCTACTGATAACCCTCTACGGGAGGTTCCTCCAAAGGCTCCTCGACGTACTCCTCCTCCACCCATGGACCAGGAGCACAAACATCAAATGGAGCAGCAGCTCCCTCAGAACCTGTCGACATAAGAAGTGTAGAACCCCGGATCTTGATGGGCATGTACGATGAATGATATCATATATTAAAGTATTTAAGAATGTAATTATGGTGTATGGGTGTTTGGAATGAAATAGGCAAGAGTATAGAATACTCTTGAGTATTGACAAGGGTTATGCCTTGGCATGCCCTCGACTCTAAATAGCCCTAGCGTTCACACCACTCGTCAGAATCAAGTGATTCTTGGATTTTTGGAAAGGTAATTGAACCCTCTTCAGAGTTCATGTTGATCACTTGTCTTGGTTTTGAGTTGGTGTTAGGTCAAAAGACCGATTCCTGAAGTCGGGTCGATTTAAAATCTGGATTGACGAAACCCAATTTCGGATCAGTCAGGTTTAGGGGCAAAATGGTCCAAGAAAAAGGAAGATTTGGAAGTTATGAAAAACATGAAATTTGTTCTCCTTCGAAATACGAATCCAACGTAAGTTGAATCGTCAAAATCGGACAAGCGAGTCAAAAGTTATGGCCGAAATACGAAAATGCAAAAATGCTGAAAACTTTCTGCAAAAGTTGCGATCGCTCGTAGGGACCCTACGAACGATCGTAGCGGAGCTACGAACTATCGTAGAGTTGCTATGATCGATCGTAAATCCCCAGAAATGCTGAAAACTCTCGGGTGAAACTACGATTGATCGTAGGAAGCCACGATTGATCGTAGAAGGCTACGATCGATCGTAAATCGCTACGAACGATCGTGGATACGCGATTTTACTTTCTTGGATGCGATTTTTTAGGGGTTTTTCACCCCTTACACTATAAATAGAAGGCTTAGAGAGGGTTTTTGGGTTACCCTAAACCAAGGAGAGTTCCTAGAAAGAGAGGGAAAGGATCTTGAGCATTCCAAAGAGGGTTTTGCTTGAAACCAAGAAGAGCTTCAATCAAGGGTTGGATCTTCCCCAAATCAAGCTTGGATCATTCCAATCAAGTGAGGATTTTCTCAAAGGGTTTCTTCCTCATTTCTTCAAGGTCGGTACTTCTTGCTACACTCCTAGTTATAGTTCTTTCCTTTACTTTATTCCTCTTTAATTTCCCTTATTTACACATGTGCTATGAGGTGGATGGTTGTAAATGGTGAATGGAGATGGAATGGGCGATTGGATGCCAATGGTTGGGTTGTGATGATTAAAATGGGGAGGGCATTGTTCCAATAATAAACAAACAAGTGTGATATGAGTATAACCCACCTAGAAAAGCATGATTAGGTTTAAATAAATAATGGACACACTCTATGCTTGATGAAATGCCAAGGTGAATAAAATGAATGTTAAAATCAAGAAAATGAATGCTTAAATTATGTAACTTGTTAGGGCTTATGATAGTGTGAGTTCTCATTTTCCCAAAAAGTTCATGAGTGATTATTTGTTTGAAATTGCATATGCTACATATTGTGAAATCCCTCAAATATCATATTTAATTCCAATGCAAGTATGCACACGATCTCACGAGCCCGCATGCATGACATGTTTTATCGGGGTTTTCAAGAACACGGTTTAGAGGTGGGGCATATCGTACGATATGTTTTACCTCGCTTTGGCAAGGATAAGACAATCATACATTTTCATAAGAAGGGTCTCCCTTCCCTCGCAAGTGCATACATAACATAAGAAGGGTCTTCCTTCCCTCACAAGTAGTTTACTCTTCCAAGCAAGCATGACAAGGCATGGCATCACAAGCATAAGCATTCTAGGAAGAAGGGTCTCCCTTCCCTCACAAGTAGTTTACTCTTCCAAGCAAGCATGACAAGGCATGGCTTGACAAGCATAAGCATTCTAGGAAGAAGGGTCTCCCTTCCCTCACAAGTAGTTTACTCTTCCAAGCAAGCATGACAAGACATGGCATGACACGCATGATATGACAAGATAAGACGAACATGACAAGTTTTCAAGCACGGAAATGGTATTTCCAGTCAAGTCAAGTGCACAAGGTTTTCAAGGGTTTTATCGATTTTTCTGAATGCAAGCATGATTACAAACTGCTTTACTTCCTTGTATGATATGAACTGTTCCTGTTTTATATGTATATATATGTGTGCATTGCTATCTCATGCTATGACTATTGGTTAGTATTTAGTACCCGCTGAGTATTCCATGCTCAGCCGTACTTCTTATGTCGGCAGGTTCTGAGGGAGCTGCTGCTCCATTTGATGTTTGTGCTCCTGGTCCATGGGTGGAGGAGGAGTACGTCGAGGAGCCTTTGGAGGAACCTCCCGTAGAGGGTTATTAGTAGGTGGTGTTAAATTCTGAGTGGATTAGCTGTGGGTGAGCATGAGTGATTATATCCATGTATTTTGGCGGGCATGTCCGCACTTTCTTTGTTTTAATTTCTTTGTATTAAAACTTGGACCATGTGTATATACTTAGAGGTTTGTTAGACTTCCGCTGTGGTATATAGTTATGCTTCCGCTGCTACCCTCTATTGTATATGTCCAGTGGGTTTTGCAGGTTGGTTCGTCAAGCAAGTCCTGTAAGTCATGATTAAGTCGTCCAAGATTCACTCTAACTCCTAGGGTGGGTTTTGGGTCGCGACAGAAGTGGTATCAGAGCCTAGGCTTTAGGTCTTTAGGGTCACTTAGAATCTTATACCACGGCTTGACAAGAGCATATGTTAGGAAACGAGTTAGGAAGGAAGTGAGTCGGGAGCGAGTCTGGTTCCAAGCGTAAGACTAAACTTTAGTCTTGGTCAAAAATGGTTGCTTAACCAAGTACGGGTCCTAGGTACGCTAGAACACTAAAGTATAAGTATAATGTGATGAATACTCTGATGACTTGATGTGAGGTGTACTAGTGGTAGACAACTAATACGAATTGAATTATTGTGAAATGACGTGGAAATAAACTGTGGTTTCAAGTTAGACTCATGTGGTGTTATTATTCTCAGGACTTTAGTCATGAGACGGAACACACGGGGTCGTGGGCCACATACCAGAGCTTCCTCTTCTTCACGGGATGAGGATGAGCAGCCGGACCTCTCTCAGGTCTTAGGCTCCATTGCTGAGACACTTGCCATACTGGTGGCTCGGCAAACTATACCGGCATCAGCGGTACCTACTCCACCGCCTGCAACTCCAGTACATCGTACAGCTGGAGTTGAGGCATTCCGGAGATTGAGGCCTCCATCCTTCCACGGGAGTGTGGACCCTCTTACTGCGGAGGCTTGGATCCTCCAGGTTGAGAAGATATTTGCGGTGCTCTCTCCTACAGAGGAAGAGAAAGTGGCATGGGCAGTTTTTATGCTAGAGGGCGAAGCCCACCATTGGTGGTTGTCCGCATTGAGGACACGGGACTTGACCATGCAAAGTCAACCGTGGACTAGGGAGGAGTTTAAGGACACGTTCTATAAGAAGTATTTCCCGGTTGGAGCTCGGGAAAAGAAAGAGAGAGAATTCATCAACCTTGAGCAAGGTTCGATGTCGGTGGCCGCTTATGAGGCCAAGTTCTCGGAGCTATCACGCTTCGCGACTCATATGATTGCCACCGAGGCAATGAAGGCGAGGAGGTTTGAGCAAGGGCTCAAGGATGTCATCATGGAGAAAGTGTCGGTCTTCAGGCACGCCACTTACGCCGAAGTAGTGGATAAAGCCTTGTTGGTTGAGACCAATTTAGAGACCGTGTCCAAGAAGAGAGAATTGGCGAGAGGCCAAACTAGTGGTTCGGTACCTTTAGAGAGGCGGGCCTGGACTGGTCCTTATCAGTATACATGGCCAGCACCACAGATGAGGCCGACTTATGCGCCTCCAGCACCCCGGCAGTACGTGCCACAGGCACCTCGACCTCAGGCTCTTCCGGCCCCACGGCCAGTTACCCCTCAGGCAGCGAGGTATACACCACCTTCGGTCCCTCCGGCCTACACATATGAGGTCTGCACTTCATGCGGCAAAAGGCATCCGGCAGGAGATTGCCGAAGAGCATCTGGTGGATGTTATCATTGCGGTCGCCAGGGCCACATGATCAGGGATTGCCCTAGCCGGCATTTACCAGGCCAGTCTCTGGGTAGTAGGCCCCCATCACGCCCAGCAGGATCATACCAGGCGTCATCTCAAACTACCCGGTCTACACCTCAGTCTCGCCAGGCAAACCAGGGGCGAGTTTTTGCCTTGACAGAGGGTGATGCACTTGCATCTGATGATGTGGTGCAAGGTACGCAGTTAGAGTTAATTTCTTTATTCGTGATTATTAGGTTATGCTCTATTCTCTGTGTACGTACTTGGCATGTTCTATATGTATATATACCTACATGTATACGCTGTTGATGCATGGATTAACTCCGCTAGTTAAAATTTCAGGAACCCTACTAGTCAATGAGTATTTGGCTCGAGTGTTGATTGATACCGGGTCTACTCATTCGTTTGTCCCGTCGAGTTTTTCAGAAGGCTTTTCTGTGGAGCCCAGTCAGCTAAAACCGGAGTTAGCCATTTTGACTCCGCTCGGCAAAACAGTATTGGCAGATAAAGTGTATAGAAATAGTGTGGTCCAAGTTGGAAGCCACGAGTTGGCAGTTGATCTCATCGTCCTGGGATTCCAAGACTTTGATGTTATATTGGGAATGGATTGGTTAGTAGCATATCATGGGCATGTAGCTTGCTTTGAGAAGATGGTACTCTTCAAGCCGGTAGAAGGAAAACCATTACACTTTCGAGGGTTGAGAAGTAGAGACATTGCCCACTTTGCGGCGTTGAGCTTAGCTAACCCCGAGGCAAAGGACTCATCGACAATTCCAGTCGTGAGTGAATTCCTGGATGTGTTTCCAGAGGAGTTGCCAGGATTACCTCCAAACAGGGAGATTGAGTTTGTGATCGAGCTTGCACCAGGCACAACTCCTGTTTTCAGAGCTCCATATAGAATGACCCCTATTGAACTCAAGGAGTTGAAGACTCAGTTGGAGGAATTACAAGGCCTTGGTTTCATTCGACCAAGTGTCTCACCATGGGGTGCCCCGGTGTTATTTGTTAAGAAGAAAGATGGCTCGATGCGAATGTGCGTCGATTACCGTCAATTGAACAAAGTCACTATAAAGAATAGGTATCCATTGCCTAGGATTGACGACTTGTTCGATCAGTTGAAGGGAGCGAGATTTTTCTTGAAGATAGATCTTCGATCGGGTTATCACTAGTTGAAGATTAAGGTGGAAGATGTTCCCAAAACTGCTTTCAGGACTCGATATGGGCACTACGAGTTCTTGGTGATGCCTTTTGGACTCACGAACGCGCCGGCAGCCTTTATGGATTTGATGAACCGGGTGTTCCGGCCATATCTTGATAGGTGCGTGATTGTATTTGTTGATGACATTTTGGTCTATTCCCAGACACGGGAAGATCACACACGTGACCTACGCCTTGCTTTGGAAATGCTAAGAGAGCACAAGCTATACGCCAAACTTAGCAAGTGTGAGTTTTGGTTGGAAGAGGTGGCATTCCTAGGCCACGTTGTTTCTGCAGAAGGTATATCGGTAGATCCAAAGAAGATCGAAGCTGTTATGAGTTGGGCGAGGCCCAAGAGTGTTACTGAGATACGCAGATTTCTTGGGTTGGCAGGCTACTACAGGAGATTCGTAGAGGGTTTCTCTAGCCTTGCAGCACCGCTCACTTACCTGACAAGGAAGAACGCCAAGTTTGTATGGAGTGATAAGTGCGAGATCAGTTTCACGGAACTGAAGAAGAGGCTTACTACAGCCCCTGTCCTTACTGTGCCATCTGGACCTTATGGGTATGAGGTGTATAGTGATGCCTCACACGTTGGACTTGGGTGTGTACTCATGCAGCACAAGAAAGTCATTGCCTATGCATCAAGGCAATTGAAGGAACATGAGAAGAATTATCCCACGCACGACTTGGAGCTTGCGGCGGTCGTGTTTGCACTTAAGATTTGGCGTCATTACCTTTATGGGGTGGAGTTCTATGTGTTTACCGATCACAAGAGTCTCAAGTATCTCTTTTCCCAAAAGGAGCTGAATCTAAGGCAACGGCGTTGGATGGAATTATTGAAAAACTATGACTGTACCATTCAATACCACCCGGGTAAAGCAAATGTAGTGGCTGATGGTTTGAGTAGAAGACCTCCGGGGTTATTAGCATGCATGTTAGTGCAGGAATGGAAGCTACTTGAAGACTTGGCAAATCTGGACATTAGTGTGAACGACTCTATCCGTAGACCTATCTTGGCAAATGTCACGGTTCGGCCATACATTATAGATTTGATCCAAGAATACCAAGCCACGGATGCTGAATTGTTGGCTTATCGGGACAAGGAAATTGCTAAGGGTAGTGAGGACTTCTCTCTCACTAGCCAAGGTGCTATCACATTCAAGGGAAGGCTGTGTGTCCCAGCCAATGTAGATCTTCGGAGGGAGATTATGGATGAAGCCCACCGGGCAAAGTACACTGTGCATCCAGGGGGTACAAAGATGTACCGGAACCTCAAGAGTCACTTTTGGTGGCAGAATATGAAGAGGGAGGTTGCGGAATATGTAGCACGGTGCTTGGTGTGCCAACAGGTGAAAGCAGAACACATGCGGCCCGCAGGTCTATTACGGTCCCTTCCGATTCCCGAGTGGAAATGGGAGAACATATCCATGGATTTCATAGTTGGCTTGCCAAAGACGGCAAGGGGTTCAGATGCGATATGGGTAGTAGTGGATCGTTTGACGAAGTCCGCTCACTTCTTACCTTACCGAACTACTTTCAACTCTAGTCAGTTGGCCGCTCTATACATCAAGGAAGTGGTGAGGTTGCACGGAGTGCCCGTCAGTATTGTGTCGGATCGGGATCCAAGATTCACGTTAAGATTTTGGAAAAGTTTCCAAGATGCTATGGGTTCCCAACTTGATTTCAGCACCGCTTTTCATCCACAGACAGATGGACAAACCGAGAGAGTGAACCAAGTCATTGAAGACATGCTTCGGGCTTGTATGTTGGATTTCAGAGGCAGTTGGGAAGAGCACTTGCCTTTGGTTGAATTCGCTTATAATAACAGCTATCAGGCAAGTATCCAAATGGCACCATTTGAGGCCTTGTATGGGCGAAGTTGTAGGTCTCCTCTCTATTGGGATGAGGTAGGAGAAAGGAAAGTACTTGGTCCGGAGTTGATTGAGCAAACTGCAAACACAGTTAAGATCATTCGGGATCGATTGAAAGCCGCTCAAGATCGCCAGAAAAGTTATTCGGACACGCGCCGTAGGGACTTGGAATTTCAAGTAGGGGATCAAGTTTTTGTAAAAGCATCTCCTAACAAAGGGATCATGAGATTTGGCAAGCGAGGCAAGCTCAGTCCTCGGTATGTTGGGCCTTTTGAGATTATCACGCGAGTTGGTGAGGTTGCTTACAGAGTAGCTCTCCCACCTCACATGGCCGCGGTTCACAACGTATTCCATGTATCTATGCTTCGGAAATATATTCCGGATCCTTCTCATGTGATCGACCTTGATACGTTAGAAGTCCGAGAGGATCTCACTTTGGTGGAAGAGCCGGTTCAAATTTTGGACCGTAGGGATCAAGTCTTGCGCAATAAGGTCATCCCCTTGATTCTTGTTCGATGGCAACACCATTCTAGGGAGGAAGCCACGTGGGAGCGCGAGGCCGAAGTAAAAGCAAAGTACCCTCATTTGTTTGAGTGATGTTTATGTAAATTTTGTTCCTTGTAATCTCTATGTATCGTTCCAATTTCGAGGTTGAAATTTCTGTAAGGGGGGGAGGATGTAGAACCCCGGATCTTGATGGCCATGTACGACGAATGATATCATATATTAAAGCATTTAAGAATGTAATTATGGTGTATGGGTGTTTGGAATGAAATAGGCAAGAGTATAGAATACTCTTGAGTATTGACAAGGGTTATGCCTTGGCATGCCCTCGACTCTAAATAGCCCTACCGTTCACACCACTCGTCAGAATCAAGCGATTCTTGGATTTTTGGAAAGGTAATTGAACCCTCTTTGGAGTTCATGTTGACCACTTGTCTTGGTTTTGAGTTGGTGATAGGTCAAAAGACCGATTCCTGAAGTCGGGTCGGTTTAAAATCTGGATTGACGAAACCCAATTTCGGATCAGTTAGGTTTAGGGGCAAAATGGTCCAAGAAAAAGGAAGAGTTGGATGTTGTGAAAAACATGAAAGTTGTTCTCCTTCAAAAGAAAAATCCAACGCAAGTTGAATCGTCAAAATCGGACAAGCGAGTCAAACGTTATGGCCGAAATACAAAAATGCAAAAATGCTGAAAACTTTCTGCAAAAGTTGCGATCGCTCGTAGGGACCCTACGAACGATCGTAGCGGAGCTACGAACGATCGTAGAGTTGCTATGATCGATCGTAAATCCCCACAAATACTGGAAACTCTCGGGTGAAACTACGATTGATCGTAGGAAGCCACGATTGATCGTAGAAGGCTACGATCGATCGTAAATCGCTACGAACGATCGTGGATACTCGATTTTACTTTCTTGGATGCGATTTTTTAGGGGTTTTTCACCCCTTACACTATAAATAGAAGGCTTAGAGAGGGTTTTTGGGTTACCCTAAACCAAGGAGAGTTCCTAGAAAGAGAGGGAAAGGATCTTGAGCATTCCAAAGAGGGTTTTGCTTGAAACCAAGAAGAGCTTCAATCAAGGGTTGGATCTTCCCCAAATCAAGCTTGGATCATTCCAATCAAGTGAGGATTTTCTCAAGGGGTTTCTTCCTCATTTCTTCAAGGTCGGTACTTCTTGCTACCTCCTAGTTATAGTTCTTTCCTTTACTTTATTCCTCTTTAATTTCCCTTATTTACCCATGTGCTATGAGTGGATGGTTGTAAATGGTGAAATGGCGATTGAATGGGCAATTGGATTCCAATGGTTTGGTTGTGATTATGAAATGGGGAGTGAATTGTTCAATAATAAACAAACAAGTGTGATATGAGTATAACCCACCTAGAAAAGCATGATTAAGTTTAAATAAATAATGGACACACCTATGCTTGATGAAATGCCCAGGTGAATAAATGAATGTTAAAATCAAGAAAAGAATGCTAAATTGGTAACTTGTTAGGGCTTCTGATATGTGAGTCTCATTTTCTTCCCCAAAAGTTCATGAGGATTATTTGTTTGAATTTGCATAGGCTACATATTGTGAAATCCCTCAAATATCAGATTTAATTTCCCAATGCAATATGCAACACATTCTCACCTCCCGCATGCATGACATTTTTTATAAATCGTGGGGGTTTCAAGAACACGGTTTAGGAGGCGGGCATATCTTACGATATGTTTTAACCAATCGCTTTTGGCAAGGATAGAACAATCATACATTTTCCATAAGAAAGGGTCTCCCTTCCCTCGCAAGTGCATACATAACATAAGAAGGGTCTCCTTCCCGCCAAGTAGTTTACCTCTTCCCAGGCAAGCATGCCAAGAGCAGGACATGACAAGATAACTCTAGGAAGAAGTCTCCCTTCCCTCACAAGTAGTTCACTCTTCCAAGCAGCATGACAATGCATGGCATGACAAGCATAGCATTGCTAGGAAAAGGGTCTCCCTTCCCTCACCATTAGTTTACTCTTCCAAGCCGCATGACAAGACATGCATACACGCATGATATGCAAGATAGACGAACCCTGAACCATTTTCAAGCACGGAAATGGTATTTCCAGTCAAGTCAAGTGCACAAGGGTTTTCCAAGGTTTATCGTTTTTTCCTTAATGCAAGCCTGAGTACAAACTCTTTACTTCTTGTGATAATGAACTATTCCTGTTTTATATAATATATCTGTGTGCATTGCTATCTCAGGCTTATGACTATTGGTTAGTATTTAGTACCCCGCTGAGTATTCCATGCTCAGGCCGTACTTCTTAGGGTCGGCAAGTTCTGAGGGAGCTAGCTGCTGCCATTTGATGTTTGTGCTCCTGGTCCATGGGTGGAGGAGAGTACGTCGAGGACCTTTGGAGAAACCGTCCCGTAGAGGGTTATTAGTAGTGGTGTTAGATTCTGAGTGGAATTTAGCTTGGGTTAGCATGATCGATTATATCCATGTATAATAATAATGGCGTGCATTCCGCACTTCTTTGTTTTAATTTTCTTTGTATTAAAAACTTGGACCATGTGTATATACTTAGAGGTTTGTTAGACTTCCCGCTGTGGTATATAGTTACTTCCGCTGCCTACCCTCTATTGGTATAATAGTCCATTGGGTTTTGCAGGTTGTATTTCGTCAAGGAAGTCCTGTAAGTCATGATTAAGTCCAAGCTTCACTCTAACTCCTAGGGTTGGTTTGGGGTTCGCGACAGAAGTGGTATCGAGCCTAGGCTTAGTCTTTAATGGTCACTTAGAATCTCTATACCAGCTTGACAAGATCATATGGTCGGAGAACGAGTTAGTAAGAAGTGAGTCGGGAGCGAGTCTGAGTTCCAAGCGTA
>CM026569.1:22539287-22665236 GCA_015143295.1 Tetracentron sinense | reverse complement strand
GCCTCAGCTGTGCGTGGTGCTAGGTCCATTAAGTGATTTACTTTAATCGTGAGTAGAGTTATTCTAAGTCTCTCTGTGGTTCGTACGTGGCATTTCAGACGTTATATCCTACATGTACCGTTAAGCATGGATACCCGCTAGTTAAAATTTCAGGAACCCTACTAGTCAATGAGTATTTGGCTCGAGTGTTGATTGATACCAGGTCTACTCATTCGTTTGTCTCGTCGAGTTTTTCAGAAGGCTTTTCTGTGGAGCCCAGTCAGCTAAAACCGGAGTTAGCCATTTCGACTCCGCTCGGCAAAACAGTATTGGCAGATAAAGTGTATAGAAATAGTGTGGTCCAAGTTAGAAGCCACGAGTTGGCAGTTGATCTCATCGTCCTGGGATTCCAAGACTTTGATGTTATATTGGGAATGGATGGGTTAGCAGCACATCATGGGCATGTAGCTTGCTTTGAGAAGATGGTACTCTTCAAGCCGGTAGAAGGAAAACCATTTCACTTTCGAGGGTTGAGAAGTAGAGACATTGCCCACTTTGCGGCGTTGAGCTTAGCTAACCCCGAGGCAAAGGACTCATCGACAATTCTAGTCGTGAGTGAATTCCTGGATGTGTTTCCAGAAGAGTTGCCAGGATTACCTCCAAACAGGGAGATTGAGTTTGTGATCGAGCTTGCACCAGGCACAACTCCTGTTTTCAGAGCTCCATATAGAATGACCCCTATTGAACTCAAGGAGTTGAAGACTCAGTTGGAGGAATTACAAGGCCTTGGTTTCATTCGACCAAGTGTCTCACCATAGGGTGCCCCGGTGTTATTTGTTAAGAAGAAAGATGGCTCGATGCGAATGTGCGTCGATTACCGTCAATTGAACAAAGTCACTATAAAAATAGGTATCCATTGCCTAGGATTGACGACTTGTTCGATCAGTTGAAGGGAGCGAGATTTTTCTTGAAGATAGATCTTCGATCGGGTTATCACCAGTTGAAGATTAAGGTGGAAGATGTTCCCAAAACTGCTTTCAGGACTCGATATGGGCACTACGAGTTCTTGGTGATGCCTTTTGGACTCACGAACGCGCCGGCAGCCTTTATGGATTTGATGAACCGGGTGTTCCGACCATATCTTGATAGGTGCGTGATTGTATTTGTTGATGACATTTTGGTCTATTCCCAGACACGGGAAGATCACACACGCGACCAACGCCTTGCTTTGGAAATGCTAAGAGAGCACAAGCTATACGCCAAACTTAGCAAGTGTGAGTTTTGGTTGGAAGTGGGGGCATTCCTAGGCCACGTTGTTTCTGCAGAAGGTATATCGGTAGATCCAAAGAAGATCGAAGCTGTTATGAGTTGGGCGAGGCCCAAGAGTGTTACTGAGATACGCAGCTTTCTTGGGTTGGCAGGCTACTACAGGAGATTCGTAGAGGGTTTCTCTAGCCTTGCAGCACCGCTCACTTACCTGACAAGGAAGAACGCCAAGTTTGTATGGAGTGATAAGTGCGAGATCAGTTTCACGGAACTGAAGAAGAGGCTTACTACAGCCCCTGTCCTTACTGTGCCATCTGGACCTTATGGGTATGAGGTGTATAGTGATGCCTCACACGTTGGACTTGGGTGTGTACTCATGCAGCACAAGAAAGTCATTGCCTATGCATCAAGGCAATTGAAGGAACATGAGAAGAATTATCCCACGCACGACTTGGAGCTTGCGGCGGTCGTGTTTGCACTTAAGATTTGGCGTCATTACCTTTATGGGGTGGAGTTCTATGTGTTTACCGATCACAAGAGTCTCAAGTATCTCTTTTCCCAAAAGGAGCTGAATCTAAGGCAACGGCGTTGGATGGAATTATTGAAAAACTATGACTGTACCATTCAATACCACCCGGGTAAAGCAAATGTAGTGGCTGATGCTTTGAGTAGAAGACCTCCGGGGTTATTAGCATGCATGTTAGTGCAGGAATGGAAGCTACTTGAAGACTTGGCAAATCTGGACATTAGTGTGAACGACTCTGTCCGTAGACCTATCTTGGCAAATGTCACGGTTCGGCCATACATTATAGATTTGATCCAAGAATACCAAGCCACGGATGCTGAATTGTTGGCTTATCGGGACAAGGAAATTGCTAAGGGTAGTGAGGACTTCTCTCTCACTAGCCAAGGTGCTATCACATTCAAGGGAAGGCTGTGTGTCCCAGCCAATGTAGATCTTCGGAAGGAGATTATGGATGAAGCCCACCGGGCAAAGTACACTGTGCATCCATGGGGTACAAAGATGTACCGGAACCTCAAGAGTCACTTTTGGTGGCAGAATATGAAGAGGGAGGTTGCGGAATATGTAGCACGGTGCTTGGTGTGCCAACAGGTGAAAGCAGAACACATGCGGCCCGCAGGTCTATTACGGTCCCTTCCGATTCCCGAGTGGAAATGGGAGAACATATCCATGGATTTCATAGTTGGCTTGCCAAAGACGGCAAGGAGTTCAGATGCGATATGGGTAGTAGTGGATCGTTTGACGAAGTCCGCTCACTTCTTACCTTACCGAACTACTTTCAACTCTAGTCAGTTGGCCGCTCTATACATCAAGGAAGTGGTGAGGTTGCACGGAGTGCCCGTCAGTATTGAGTCGGATCGGGATCCAAGATTCACGTTAAGATTTTGGAAAAGTTTCCAAGATGCTATGGGTTCCCAACTTGATTTCAGCACCGCTTTTCATCCACAGACAGATGGACAAACCGAGAGAGTGAACCAAGTCATTGAAGACATGCTTCGGGCTTGTATGTTGGATTTCAGAGGCAGTTGGGAAGAGCACTTGCCTTTGGTTGAATTCGCTTATAATAACAGCTATCAGGCAAGTATCCAAATGGCACCATTTGAGGCCTTGTATGGGCGAAGTTGTAGGTCTCCTCTCTATTGGGATGAGGTAGGAGAAAGGAAAGTACTTGGTCCGGAGTTGATTGAGCAAACTGCAAACACAGTTAAGATCATTCGGGATCGATTGAAAGCCGCTCAAGATCGCCAGAAAAGTTATGCGGACACGCGCCGTAGGGACTTGGAATTTCAAGTAGGGGATCAAGTTTTTGTAAAAGCATCTTCTAACAAAGGGATCATGAGATTTGGCAAGCGAGGCAAGCTCAGTCCTCGGTATGTTGGGCCTTTTGAGATTATCACGCGAGTTGGTGAGGTTGCTTACAGAGTAGCTCTCCCACCTCACATGGCTGCGGTTCACAACGTATTCCATGTATCTATGCTTCGGAAATATATTCCGGATCCTTCTCATGTGATCGACCTTGATACGTTAGAAGTCCGAGAGGATCTCACTTTGGTGGAAGAGCCGGTTCAAATTTTGGACCGTAGGGATCAAGTCTTGCGCAATAAGGTCATCCCCTTGATTCTTGTTCGATGGCAACACCATTCTAGGGAGGAAGCCACGTGGGAGCGCGAGGCCGAAGTAAAAGCAAAGTACCCTCATTTGTTTGAGTGATGTTTACGTAAATTTTGTTCCTTGTAATCTCTATGTATCGTTCCAATTTCGAGGATGAAATTTCTGTAAGGGGGGGAGGATGTAGAACCCTGGATCTTGATGGCCATGTACGACGAATGATATCATATATTAAAGCATTTAAGAATGTAATTATGGTGTATGGGTGTTTGGAATGAAATAGGCAAGAGTATAGAATACTCTTGAGTATTGACAAGGGTTATGCCTTGGCATGCCCTCGACTCTAAATAGCCCTACCGTTCACACCACTCGTCAGAATCAAGCGATTCTTGGATTTTTGGAAAGGTAATTGAACCCTCTTCGGAGTTCTTGTTGATCACTTGTCTTGGTTTTGAGTTGGTGATAGGTCAAAAGACCGATTCCTGAAGTCGGGTCGGTTTAAAATCTGGATTGACGAAACCCAATTTCGGATCAGTCAGGTTTAGGGGCAAAATGGTCCAAGAAAAAGGAAGAGTTGGAAGTTGTAAAAAACATGAAAGTTGTTCTCCTTCAAAAGAAAAATCCAACGCAAGTTGAATCGTCAAAATCGGACAAGCGAGTCAAACGTTATGGCCGAAATACGAAAATGCAAAAATGCTGAAAACTTTCTGCAAAAGTTGCGATCGCTCGTAGGGACCCTACGAACGATCGTAGCGGAGCTACGAACGATCGTAGAGTTGCTATGATCGATCGTAAATCCCCAGAAATGCTGGAAACTCTCGGGTGAAACTACGATTGATCGTAGGAAGCCACGATTGATCGTAGAAGGCTACGATCGATCGTAAATCGCTACGAACGATCGTGGATACTCGATTTTACTTTCTTGGATGCGATTTTTTAGGGGTTTTTCACCCCTTACACTATAAATAGAAGGCTTAGAGAGGGTTTTTGGGTTACCCTAAACCAAGGAGAGTTCCTAGAAAGAGAGGGAAAGGATCTTGAGCATTCCAAAGAGGGTTTTGCTTGAAACCAAGAAGAGCTTCAATCAAGGGTTGGATCTTCCCCAAATCAAGCTTGGATCATTCCAATCAAGTGAGGATTTTCTCAAGGGGTTTCTTCCTCATTTCTTCAAGGTCGGTACTTCTTGCTACCCTCCTAGTTATAGTTCTTTCCTTTACTTTATTCCTCTTTAATTTCCCTTATTTACACATGTGCTATGAGGTGGATGGTTGTAAATGGTGAATGGAGATGGAATGGGCGATTGGATGCCAATGGTTGGGTTGTGATGATTAAAATGGGGAGGGCATTGTTCCAATAATAAACAAACAAGTGTGATATGAGTATAACCCACCTAGAAAAGCATGATTAAGTTTAAATCAATAATGGACACACTCTATGCTTGATGAAATGCCAAGGTGAATAAAATGAATGTTAAAATCAAGAAAATGAATGCTTAAATTATGTAACTTGTTAGGGCTTATGATAGTGTGAGTTCTCATTTTCCCAAAAATTTCATGAGTGATTATTTGTTTGAAATTGCATATGCTACATATTGTGAAATCCCTCAAATGTCATATTTAATTCCAATGCAAGTATGCACACGATCTCACGAGCCCGCATGCATGACATGTTTTATCAGGGTTTTCAAGAACACGGTTTAGAGGTGGGGCATATCGTACGATATGTTTTACTTCGCTTTTGGCAAGGATAAGACAATCATACATTTTCATAAGAAGGCTCTCCCTTCCCTCGCAAGTGCATACATAACATAAGAAGGGTCTCCCTTCCCTCACAAGTAGTTTACTCTTCCAAGCAAGCATGACAAGGCATGGCATGACAAGCATAAGCATTCCAGGAAGAAGGGTCTCCCTTCCCTCACAAGTAGTTTACTCTTCCAAGCAAGCATGACAAGGCATGGCATGACAAGCATAAGCATTCTAGGAAGAAGGGTCTCCCTTCCCTCACAAGTAGTTTACTCTTCCAAGCAAGCATGACAAGACATGGCATGACACGCATGATATGACAAGATAAGACGAACATGACAAGTTTTCAAGCACGGAAATGGTATTTCCAGTCAAGTCAAGTGCACAAGGTTTTCAAGGGTTTTATCGGTTTTTCTGAATGCAAGCATGATTACAAACTGCTTTACTTCCTTGTATGATATGAACTGTTCCTGTTTTATATATATATATGTGTGCATTGCTATCTCATGCTATGACTATTGGTTAGTATTTAGTACCCGCTGAGTATTCCATGCTCAGCCGTACTTCTTATGCCGGCAGGTTCTGAGGGAGCTGCTGCTCCATTTGATGTTTGTGCTCCTGGTCCATGGGTGGAGGAGGAGTACGTCGAGGAGCCTTTGGAGGAACCTCCCGTAGAGGGTTATCAGTAGGTGGTGTTAGATTCTGAGTGGATTAGCTGTGGGTGAGCATGAGCGATTATATCCATGTATTTTGGCGGGCATGTCCGCACTTTCTTTGTTTTAATTTCTTTGTATTAAAACTTGAACCATGTGTATATACTTAGAGGTTTGTTAGACTTCCGCTGTGGTTTATAGTTATGCTTCCGCTGCTACCCTCTATTGTATATGTCCAGTGGGTTTTGCAGGTTGGTTCGTCAAGCAAGTCCTGTAAGTCATGATTAAGTCGTCCAAGATTCACTCTAACTCCTAGGGTGGGTTTTGGGTCGCGACAAGAAGTATGGCTGAGCATGGAATACTCAGCGGGTACCAAATACTAACCAATAGTTATAGCATAAAAATGGCAATACATAAATCAGGAGCAATTCATATATGTTAGACGGAAACAATTCATATCATACAAGGAAGTAAAGTAATTTATAAACATGCTTGTATTTCGTAGAAAGCCGATAAAACCTCTTGAAAACATTGTGCACTTGACTTGGCTTGATATATCTTTTCGTACTTGAAAGCTTGTCGTGTTTGTCTTGCTTGATCTTGTCGAGTGTGTCGTACGTGTCATGTCATGCATGTCATGCGTGCTTGCTTGTGATCATGTAACTTGTGAGATACACTTGTGAGATATCCTTGTGAGATGCGCTTGAGAGATGCCTTGAGAGGGAAGGGAGACCCTTCTTTATGCAATGCACTTGAGAGGGAAGGGAGACCCTTCTTCATGATATGTATGTACTTGCGAGGGAAGGGAGGCCCTTCTTCATGATATGCACTTGTGAGTGAGGGGAGACCCCTCGTGGAATGTTGGTTCTTGTTTTCTTGTGAAAAGCGAGGTAAAACATATCGTAGGATATGTCCCACCTCTAACCATGTTCTTGAAAATACCGATAAACCATGTCATGCATGCCGTGCTCATGGAATCGTGTGCATACTTGCATTTGAAATTTAAGATGACATTTGGGGATTTCACAATATAGCAAATTTAAACAAATAAACAATCAAAATATTTTAGGGAAAAAAAGGCCTCACAATATCAAAAGTCCTAGCAAGTTACATAAGTATTTAAGCATGCATTTCCTAAATTTATAATTCATTTCATTCACCTTAGCATTTCATCAAACATGGTGAGTACATTATTTGTTAAGCCTATCACATGCTTTTCTAGGTGGGTTCATATTCACAACATGCTTGTATGTTTATTATTAGTGCAATGCCCTTCCCCATTTCATTCATTACATCATACACACGGCATCCAATCGCCAACACCCCTCTCCATTCACACCATTCACCATTTTAACTCATAATACATTTATGTATGAAAGAAAACAAGGAATACAAAGAATAAGGGGAGAAAGAAAAAGCTATAACTAGGAGGGTAGCAAGAAGTACCGACCTTGATTAAGTGAGGAAGAAATCCCCTTCCAAAAACGACCGTGAGTTGCTGCCCTAGCTTGAGGAGATGCTCCTCACGAGCTTGTGCCTTGATCTTGAATAAAAGTGGGGGTTCACAAACCCCTTGATTTCTCTCCAAAATGGAAACCCTAGGTTTAGGAATCGCCCTCTCCTTTCTTCTTATCTCCCAATCTCTCTAAGTGTTGAAATGAAGCCCTAAAGGCTCGGGTTAAACTCTTAAGGTAAGAGTGAACCGACCAAAAGACCCTAATGCCCTTACTGAAATTTCTGCAAAAACGCGAGTACCGAGCAATCTGTGTTTATGACCGATCGTTCGGTTGCCTACCGAGCAATCGGTGTGTTGACCGAGCTCTCGACCAAAAATCAACTCTCTGGAAAATTTCCCCATACAAAAATATTGACCAGTCGATAGCTACCGATCGATCGGTTTTGGACCGATCGATCGTTCTATGGACCGAGCGATCGGTTGCCTGCAGGTTCAGATTGTTTTGGCCATAACTTTTGACTCGTTCGTCCGATTTTGATGATTCAATTTGCGTTGGGTTCGTACTTCGAAAACGAACATTTTTGACGTTTCGGAATTTCCAATTTCTTCCTTATTTATTAATTGTACTACTTTAAAGGCAAAATGGCTATAAAAGTGTCATGCATTAAATGTGAAAAGGTCTGGGGCTCTACTTAACGCCCCCCTGTTTTTTGACCCCTATAAATACCCCACCCCCTCTCCTTCATTTTCATTCCATTCCACTTCCTCTCTTCTCTCTCCTCTTTCAAAAAAATCCCTCTTTAGTGCTTGACAATCCTAGGAGGTGATTTCGAAGAATCATTCCTGGGAGCACTTATTTCAGAGACCCTTTTGCGTTTCCTAGAAGGTAAAATCTCGCCAAAACTTTGTCTTTTTCCAATCTTTTATTAGTTTTTTTAATTGCTTTATTGCTTTTATATACTTAGACTACTTGCTTAGCCTACCTTGTCGAACCTTTGCCCGAACTTCAGTTCAAATTTAGCCTACCCTGTCGAACCTCTGTCCAAACCTCAGTCCAAACCCTATCGAACCCCTGCCCGGTTTAATTCAAGTTTACCAAACCTTGTCAAACCCTTGCCCGGTTTGATCCAAATCTAGCCTACCTTAGCTGAACCTCTGTCTAAACCTCGATTCAAACCTTGGTTTAAACCCTACCCACCTAGTTGAACCTCTATCCGAGTCTCATTTCAAACCCTAGTTCAAACACTAACCTAACCCAATGCTCCTTGATATGAGCTGAAACTGTCTAGATGCTCCCCGGTAAGAGCTTAAAAGGCCCAAATGCTCCTGAATATGAGCTTAAAACATTCAAAAATACCCTAACATCCAAAGACAAATTCTAGCATTTCAAGCACTCACTATCCAAACAAATCAAATCAAACCATCAACTACCCTCCGGAACTACATGTAGCTTGATTCCTCTAACAGTGGATACGTAGGTAACCCTGATCGGGTTCAGCTCACCTAGGATAGAGCTCCTATCTTGTCCCTACTTATTTCAACCTGTACATTACTGTTTAGATAATACCTGTCAAGCATATAAATGAAATGAAAGCTTCTCTTATGGTTTCTCCCACTTTAATTCAGACTTAGGAAGTCGGTAGCCATCTCCGGATATGAATTCTTACCTTGAACTCTATTTCCAGACCAAAGCCTTATCCAACCTTTTCAGAGACCCTATTTTCCATCACAATCCAAATAGGTGGTGACTCTCTCTTTTCTGCATTTTTAGCACTATTCCTCCTCGGGTTCAATCCTGATTGGGAGTGGGGTTAAAATCCCAGGTCTACAGTGATCTTTCAACTGTCGGGAAGCATAGGATATGACTTTTTCGTGCTGCATTAGAACACATCCTAGCCCAATAAGTGATACATCACTGTAGACTACAAAACCACCGTTCCCAGATAGGACTGTAAGAATAGGGGTTGTAGTAAGCCTCTTCTTCAACTCCATGAAGCTTGCCTCGCACTTCTCGCTCTAAGTAAACTTAGCGTTCTTCCTCGTAAAATAAGTAAGAGGAGCCGTTAAGTTGGAGAACCCTTCCACAAACCTCCTGTAGTACCCTGCCAGGTCGAGAAAACTGCGAATCTCAGTAACACTCTTTGGCCTCTCCCAGCTTATCACTGCATCTATCTTTACAGAGTCAACTGATATACCCTCGGCAGATACCATGTGGGCAAGGAATGCCACCTTCTCCAACCAAAACTTGCACTTACTCAACTTAGCATACATGCTATGCTCTTGAAGAGTCTGTAACGTAAGGCAGACATCTCTCGCATGATCATCCCGTGTCTTGAAATACACAAGGATATCATCGACGAACATGATCACACATCAATCGAGAGATGGTCTGAAATACCCAGTTCATCAAGTCTATGAAAGCAGTCGGCATATTCGTCAGACCAAAAGGCATGACCAGGAACTTGTAGTGCCCATATCGAGTCTTGAAGGCAGTTTTGGAAACATCTTCAGCCTTGATCTTCAACTACTGATACCTAGATCGAAGATCAATCTTCGAGAAGAACTTCGCTCCCTTCAGCTGGTCAAGCAGATTGTGTATCCAAGGCAATGGATAATGATTTTTTATTGTGACTTTGTTCAGCTGCCTATAGTCAATGCACATCCGCATCGATCCATCCTTCTTCTTCACGAAGAGCACAGGAGCTCCCCATGGTGAAACACTCGGCCGGATAAAGCCAAAGCCCTATTATTCCTCCAACTACTCCTTCAACTCCTTAAGCTCAATAGGGGCCATCCTACATGGAGCCCCAGAAATCAGAGTAGTGCCAGGAGTAAGCTCAATAGCGAACTCTATCTCTCGATCTGGAGACAATCCTGGTAAAACCTCTAAGAACACGTCTAGGTACTCACTTACTATCGGAATGGCTAAAGAGTCTTGTACCTCTAAACTCGAGAGACTAAGGACTGCAAAGCGAGTGATGTCTCTCCTCCGTATCCCTCGGAAGTGAAACGGCTTCACGTCCGCTGGCTTGAAGTCTACCATCTTCTCAAAACACGCTACATGCCTATGGTGAGTCAAGAGCCAATCCATCCCAAGGATGACATCAAAGTCTAAGTCTTGGAACTCAAGGATGATCAGATCAACTGGCAACTCATGCTGCTCAACTTGCACAAAAGCCCTTGGCGAAGCTAGGCGAGACAAATGAATGTGTTGATCCAGTGTCAATCAACACCCGCACTAAACACTCGCTAATGTGCAAGGCGCCTGAATATTTAAACTAACTTATGTCAATAAGTTTCACAAGTCACACATATTATATAGGTAACATGTTTGTACAAGCATGCATATACAACACATACAGTCAACATCTCACAAACTTAAATAACTTGACTTGGGCGTACCCTGCACAACATCATCTGATGCAAGTGCATCTTGCTCGGTCATGGTGAAAACTCGACCCTGATTCACCTGGCAAGGTGGTTGGGTGATCGTGGAGGTCTAGAAGCCTGTGAAGACTCCTGTTGTGCTATCGGCCTAAGTGGAGGTCGGACTCCCTGAGGCATGGCCTACAACTACCTCTTCAGGCAATCCCTGATCACGTAGCCTTGCTCACCACAATGGAAGCCACCACCCAAGAGTTTACGACACTCTCCTAGCCTATGTCTCTTCCCATATGTGCACACTCATCAAAGGAAAACGATATCGAGGAAGCTGGCGGCGCATACTTAGGGACCTGAGCAATCATGTGGCGGGGCTCTTGTGGTGCAAATGAAGACCTCGGTGCTTGCGATGGTCTGGATAGAGGATAAGGAGCAGTCCTAGCCCTCTTCTCAGGCTATGCTGAGGCATTGGACTGACCTCGAGTCATGCCTCTTCGTCTGAGGAAGTCCTTTGAACCCTTCTCGATGAATTTCGCCTTGCTCACTATGTCTCCTGAAACTAGGTATTTCCGTCATCTAGAATCACCCTATTTCAACAATATTTTTCTTTTGAATCTGATTCTTTAAATTCCTGCATAATATGAATTATACATAGGTTCGCACAATGGTAGGTCGGATGTCAATTCCACACTCGAGGTTAATTAGATAGAACAATAAAGAAAATAACAACATTAGAATTGTAGAGCCCCAGAACTTTTGCTATGAATTGGAACTCGTGCCAAGGCATTTCACCTTAGTAATCCTCCTATTTCTATGAAATGAGAAAATTTAAAGAACTCTAAGTGTTAAGAAGTAGTATTCCTAAGTCGAATATATCGAAAACCCGAGTTACTGAAACCCATTTACAGATCAGTCAACTTCAGGGGCAATTTAATCAATAAATAAAGAAGAAATTAGAAATTTTAAAATACTAGGAATGTTCCTCTTCGAAAGACAAATCCAACACAGGTTGAATCGTCAAAATCGAGCAACCGAGTCAAAAGTTATGGTCGAATTTCCAAAGTAGGGGGAAAACTGGGAGAAAAAACAACAAGATCTGGAAGGTGCGATCGATCGCAAGTTTGGTGCGATCGATCGCATGAAAGCGAATTGGGTCCCAAACTCTTGGGGTCATATGCGATAGATGGATTCCCCAGGCGTGATAGATCACAAGGTTCTACGATCGATCGCAAGAATGTGCTATTGATCGCATATAAAGGAAATTTCAAACCAATATGTTTGGGTTCATGTGCGATAGATCGCATCCAGGTGCGATCGATCGCAAGGACCTGCGATCGATCACAGATAAGTGTGCGATCGATCGCATGTGGTAACTGAACCCGGATTTGAGGGTTTTAACCCTTGATCTATTTGAGGGTTTTCATTTTGGGGCATTTCTAACCTAGAGGAGAGAAAGAGGGAAGAGAAAGGAGAAGAGGATTTTGAGGAAATCCTCCAAGGAGCTTGGATTGAGAGATCAAATGGAGTTTAAGCTTGGGAAATTGCAAGCAAGGGGCTTCCCCAAAGCATCACGAGTTCTCCATACCCATGTGGGAGTTCGTCCTCAAGTTGGAACCCACATCAAGGGTGTTCTTCAACCCCAAATCAAGGTCGGTACCCTACACTACCCTCCTAGTTCATAGTCTCTTCGATTTTATGTTTTTCCCTAAATTTCTAAGCAAGATAATGTGGGGGTGAATGGATGGTGGTGTGGATGTGAATGGGCGATTGGATGCCGTGTGTTTGTTGTAATGAATGAAATGGGGAGGGCATTGTACCAATAATGAATACACATGTGTGTTGTGATCGTTAACCCACCTAGAAATTCAAGATTTGGGATTAACCATAATGCACTTACCACGTGTTTGATGAAATGCCAATGTGAAGGAGATAAGTTGTAAATCAAGAAATGCATGCTTAGAAGCTTACAAAAATTGCTAGGGTTTATGATAGTGTGATATGTTGCTTTCCCTAAATTGGTATGAATATTGATTTGCTCAAATTATTGATGTTCTATGTATTGCGAATTCCCCAAATTGTCATATTAAATTTCGAATGAAAGTATGCACACGATTCCACGAGCACGGCATGCATGACATGTTTTACCAACGATTTTGCTAGAGTAAGGATGTTAGGGGTGGGACTTATCTTACGATATGTGTTACCTTGCTTTTGACAAGAGGACAAGAACAAGCATTTCTTAGAAGGGAGTTTACACTTCCCTCCCTTCCATGAGGGGTCTCCCCTCACTCACAAGTGCATTTCATTAAAGAAGGGTCTCCCTTCCCTCTCAAGGCATATCACGAAAGAAGGGTCTCCCTTCCCTCCAAGGTATCTCACAAGCGGATCTCACAAGTACATGGGCATGTCAAAATTCCCAAGCAAGCACGCATGACAAGCATGATACACGCATGACACGATGATACAAGCATGACATGACACGATATGACAAAACAAGACACATGACAAGACGAGTTTTAAAGCACGAAATGAGGATTTTAAGTCAAGTCAAGTGCACGATGTTTTTAAGAGATTTATTGGTTTTTATGTAATGCAAGCATGATTATAAACTGTTTTACTTTCCTGTTATGATATGAATCACTTCCAGTCTTATATTGTATTTGCGATGCTATGGTTGTTGGTTAGTGTTTGGTACCCTCTGAGTATTCTATGCTCAGCTGTACTTCTTATGTCGGCAGGTGATAGCGGAGCAGCTGCTCCTTTTGATATCTGTGCTTCGAGCCCTTAGGTGGTGGAGGAGTATGTCGAGGAACCTATGGAGGATCCTCCGGTAGAGGGTTATTATTAGAGGTGGTAGATTCTGAGTGAATAGCTGTGGGTGAGTTGAGAGAGATGTATTCATGTATTTTGGCGGCCATGTCCGCACTTTCTTGTGGGTATCTTTTTGTATAAACTTGAATCGCATATATATATACATAGAGGTTTGGTTAAGTCTTCCACTGTGTTATGTTAGAGTATGTTTCCGCTATTATGTCCTCTATTGTATATGCTCCAGGTCTTTTGCAGGTTATTTTGCTCAAGAAAGTCATGCAAGTTATAATGAGTCGTCCAAGATTCACTCTATCTCCTAGGGTGGGTTTTGGGTCGCGACAGAGGTGGTATCAGAGCTTAGGCTTTAGGTCTCTAGGGTCACTTAGAATCTGGTACCACGGCTTTATAGGGGTATATATTAGGAAACAAGTTGGGAAGGAAAGTCGGAAGCGAGTCATGATTCCAAGTGTGAGACTAAACTTTAGTCTAAGTCTAAAATGGTTGCTTCTACCAAGTACGGGTCTTAGGGACATTAGAACACCAAAGTATAATATTATAAATACACCGATGGTTATGATGCGATGTATATTAGTATTATACAACTTATATAAATTGAATTGTTGTGAAATGAAATTGTGATAAATTGTGGTTCAAAGTTAGACTCATGTGGTGCTATTGTTCTCAGGACGTTAGTCATTAGGCGGGGCACACGGGGTCGCGGAGCACACACTAGAGCATCATCTTCTTCTAGAGATGAGGGTGAGCAGCTGGACCTCTCTCAGATTCTCGGCTTTATTGTAGAGACTTTAGCCTTACTGACGGCTAGGCAAGCTACTCCATCGTCTGCATCCCCTACTCCACCGCTTGCAGCACCAGCACATCGTACCGCTGGGGTTGAGGCATTTCGGAGACTGAGGCCTCCACCATTCCATGGGAGTGCAGACCCTCTTGCCACAAAGGCTTGGATCCTCCAATTGGAGAAGATCTTTGTGGTCCTCTCACCTTCAGAGGAGGATAGAGTAGCATGGGCAGTTTTCATGCTTGAGGGTGAGGCACACCATTGGTGGTTGTCCGCCTTGAGGACTCGAGAGTTGAGTATGCAAGGTCAACCTTGGACTTGGGATGAGTTCAAAGATACTTTTTAAAAGAAGTACTTTCCTGTTGGAGCACGGGAAAGGAAAGAAAGAGAGTTCATCAACCTAGAGCAAGGTTCGATGACTGTGGCCGCTTATGAGGCTAAGTTCTCGGAGCTCTCTAGATTTACACCTCATATGGTGGCTACTGAGGCAATGAAGGCGAGGAGATTTGAACAAGGGCTCAAGGATGTTATCATGGAGAAGGTCTCGGTTTTCAGACATGCTACCTACCCTGAAGTAGTAGACAAGGCCTTATTAGTCGAGGCGAATTCCAAGGCCGTGTTCAAGAAGAGGGAGTTGGCGAGAGGCCAATCCAGCAGTTCGACACCTCCAGAGAGGCGGGCTCATACCAGCCCTTATCAGTATGCGTGGCCAGCACTACCGATGAGCCCATCTTATGCGCCTCCAGCTCCACGGCAGTATGTGCCTTAGGCACCGCGACCTCAGGCTCTTCCGGCTCCATGGCTTGTTGCACCTTAGGTAGCGAAGTATGCTCCACCTCCGGCCCCTCTGGCTTAACGTGTATGAGGCTTGCACTTCTTGTGGCAAGAGGCACCCGGCAGGAGATTGCCGAAGGGCATCGCGTGGATGTTTCCATTGCAGTCGCCAGGGCCACATGATCAGGGATTGCCCTAGCCGGCATTTACCAAGCCAGTCTCAAGGTATTAGGCCGCCAGCTCATCCAGCAGGATCTTACCAGGCATCCTCCCAGCCTACCTAGTCTACACCTACATCTCGCCAGGCAAACCAGGGGCGAGTTCTTGCCTTGACAAAGGGTGATGCACTTGCATCTGATGATGTGGTGCAAGGTACGCATTTAGAGTTATTCTTTTACCTGCGATTCATGTTGTGCATTATTCCTTGTGTATGTATGTGGCGTGCTATATATATATCTCTATCTATACGTATGATGATTGATGCATGGATTGACTTAGCTAGTTAAAATTTCAGGAACCTTACTAGTCAATGAGTGTTTTGCTCGTGTGTTGATCGATACCGGGTCTACGCATTCATTTGTCTCACCGAGCTTTTCTCAAGGCTTCTCTACAGAGCCTAGTCAATTGGAACCGGAGTTGTTCATTTCGACTCCTCTCGGCAAAACAGTGGTGACAAATAGCGTTTTCAGAGGCAGTGTGGTCTAAGTGGGAAGCCATGAATTGGCAGTCGAACTCATCGTCCTTGGATTCTAGGACTTTGACGTTATCTTGGGGGTGGATTGGTTAGCAACTCATCATGGGTATGTAGCTTGCTTCGAGAAAATGGTCCTCTTCAGGCCGGTGGAAGGGAAGCCATACCATTTTTGGGGATTGAGAAGTAGAGATATTTCTCGCTTTGTGGCACTAAGCTTAGCGAACCCTGAGGCAAAGGACTCTTCGACTATCCAGGTCGTGAGTGAATTTCTGGATGTATTTGCAGAGGAGTTGCTAGGGTTGCCTCCAGACAGGGAGATTGAGTTTGTGATCGAGCTTACACCAGGCACAGCTCTTATCTTCTGGGCTCGGTATAGAATGGCCCCGATCAAACTTAAGGAGTTGAAGACTCAGTTTGAGGAATTGCAAGGCCTTGGTTTCATTCGACCAAGTGTCTCACCGTGGGGTGCCCCAGTTTTATTTGTCAAGAAGAGGATGGCTCGATGCATATGTGCGTCGATTACAGACAGTTGAACAAAGTCACTATAAAGAATAGGTATCCATTGCCTAGGATTGATGACTTGTTTGATCAGTTAAAGGGAGCGAGATTTTTCTCTAAGATCGATCTTCGGTCGGGTTACTACCAGTTGAAGATCAAGGCTGAGGATGTGCCTAAAACTTCTTTCCGGACTTGGTACGGACGCTACGAGTTCTTGGTGATACCGTTTGGTCTCACGAATGCTCCGACAGCCTTTATGGATTTGATGAACCGGGTGTTCCGGCCATATCTTGATCGATGCGTGATCATGTTTATCGATGACATACTGATATATTCCCAAACACGGGAAGATCACGTGCGAGACCTCGCCTTGCTTTGGAAATGCTGAGAGAGCACAAGCTGTACACCAAACTCAGTAAGTGTTAATTTTGGTTGGAAGAGGTGGCATTCTTAGGCCACGTTGTTTCTGCGGAAGGTATCTCGGTAGATCCGAAGAAGATCGAGGCGGTTATGAGTTGGGAAAGGCCCAAGAGTGTCACAATGATACGCAGTTTCCTTGGGTTGGCAGGCTACTACAGGAGATTTGTAGAGGGTTTCTCCAGCCTTGCAGCGCCACTTACTTACCTAACAAGGAAGAACGCGAAGTTTGTATGGAGCGATAAGTGTGAGATTAGTTTCACGGAACTGAAGAAGAGGCTTACTACGGCCCCCGTCCTTACTGTGCCCTTCGGACATGGTGGGTATGAGCTGTACAGTGATTTCTCACATGTTGGACTTGGGTGTGTGCTCATGCAACACAAGAAGGTTATTGCCTATGCATCGAGGCAATTGAAGGAGCACGAAAAGAATTACCCCACGCATGACTTAGAACTTTCCGCAGTCGTGTTTGCACTCAGGATTTGGCGGCATTACCTTTACGGGGTAGAATTCTATGTGTTCACGGATCACAAGAGCCTCAAGTACCTCTTTTCCCAAAAGGAGCTAAATCTACGACAACGGCGTTGGATGGAATTTCTAAAAGACTACGAGTGCACCATCCAATACCACCCAAGCAAAGCAAACGTTGTAGCAGACACTTTGAGTAGAAGACCTCCGGGTTTGTTGGCACACATGTTGCTGTGGGAATGGAAACTATTAGAAGATTTGGCAAGTCTGGACATCAGTGTGAATGATTCGGTCCGCAGTCCTATCTTGGCAAATATCACGGTTCGGCCGTACATTATAGATTTGATCCAAGAATATCAAGCCACAGATACTGACCTATTGGCTTTCCGGGACAAGGAGGTTGCCAAGGGTAGTGAAGACTTCCCTCTCACTAGCCGTGGTGCTATTACATTCAAGGGAAGGCTGTGTGTCCCAGCCAATGCAAATCTTCGGAGGGAGATTATGGATGAAGCCCATCGATTGAAATATACTATGCATCCTGGGCGTACAAAGATGTACCGGAACCTCAAGAGTCACTTTTGGTGGCAGAATATGAAGAGGGATGTTGCGGAGTATGTGGCACGGTGCTTGGTGTACCAACAGGTGAAGGCAAAGCATTTGAGACCGGCAGGTCTATTGCAGTCTCTCCTGATTCTCGAGTGAAAATGGGAGCACATATCCATGGATTTCATTGTGGGATGCCAAAGACGGCAAGAAACTCTGATGCGATATGGGTTGTGGTGGATCGGTTAACAAAGTCCGCACATTTCTTACCCTACCGGACCACGTTCAATTCTAGCCAGTTGGCCGCTCTGTACATCAAGGAAGTGCTTAGGCTACACGGGGTGCCAGTCAGTATTGTGTCAGATCGGGATCCAAGGTTCACATCAAGATTCTGGAAAAGTTTTCAGGAAGCTATGACTTGATTTCAGCATCGCTTTTCATCCACAGACGGATGGACAAACCGAGAGAGTGAACCAAGTCATAGAAGACATGCTTCGGGCGTTTATATTGGATTTCAAGGGCAGTTGGGAAGAACACTTGCCTTTAGTAGAATTCGCCTACAATAACAGCTACCAGGTGAGCATCCAAATGGCGCCATTTGAGGCCTTGTATGGGCGAAGCTGCAGGTCTCCTCTCTACTGGGATGAGGTAGGAGAAAGAAAGGTGTTAAGTCCGGAGTTGATCGAGCAAACTGCGAGTATAGTCAAGATCATCCAAGATCGGTTGAAAGCCGCTCAAGATCGTTAAAAGAGCTATGCGGACACACGCCGTAGGGACCTTGGAATTCCAGGTTGGGGATCAAGTCTTTGTGAAGGTGTCTCCTAGCAAAGGAGTTATGAGATTTGGCAGGTGAGGCAAGCTTAGTCCTTGATATGTTGGCCCGTTTGAGATCATCACACGAGTTCGTGAAGTTGCTTACAGGGTAGCTCTTCCACCACATACGGCCGTGGTTCACAACGTTTTCCATGTGTCTATGCTTTGGAAGTACATTACGGACCCTTCGCATGTCATAGACTTGGAACCATTGGAAATCTGAGAGGATCTCACTCTAGTCGAAAGGCCGGTTCATATATTGGATAGAAGAGATTAAGTCCTTAGTAACAAGACTATTCCATTAGTGCTCGTTCAGTGGCAACATCATGCTCGGGAAGAGGCCACATGGGAACGTGAAGCCGAAGTCAAAGCAAAATACCCGGAGTTATTTGAATAGGCTTTTGTTTATGCTATGTAATGATGTTTTGGGACTTGTAATGCATGTGTCGTCCAATAGCCCCAGAACTTTTGCTATGTATTGGAACTCGTGCTAAGGCATTTTGCCTTTGTAATCCTCCTATTTCTGTGAAATGAGAAAATTTAAAGAACTCTAACTGTTAAGAAATAGTATTCCTAAGTCGAATATTTCGCAAACCCGAGTTACTGAAACCCATTTGCGGATCAGTCGACATCAGGGGAAATTTAGTCAACAAATAAAGAAGAAATTGGAAATTCTAAAACATTAGAAATGTTCCCCTTCGAAAGAAGAATCCAACGCAGGTTGAATTGTCAAAATCGGGCAACCGAGTCAAAAGTTGTGGTCAAAATTTCAAAGTAGGGGGAAAACTGGGAGAAAGCAACAAGATCTGGAAGGTGCGATCGATCGTAAGTTTGGTGCGATCGATCGCATGCAGGCGAATTGGGTCCCAAACTCTCGGGGTCATATGTAATAGATGGATTCCCCAGGCGTGATAGATCGCAGGGTTCTGCGATAGATCGTAAGAATGTGCGATTGATCGCATACAGAAGAAATTTCAGACCAATATGTTCGGGTTCATGTGCGATAGATCGCATCCAGGTGCGATCAATTGCAAGGACCTGCGATCAATCGCAGATAAGTGTGCGATCGATTGCATGCGGTAACTGAAGCCGGATTTGAGGTTTTTAACCCTTGATCTATTTGAGGGTTTTCATTTTGGGGCATTTCTAACCTAGAGGAGAGAAAGGAGAAGAGGATTTTGAGGAAATCCTCAAAGGAGCTTGGATTGAGAGATCAAAGGGAGTTCAAGCTTGGGAAATTACAAGCAAGGGGCTTCCCCAAAGCATCACGAGTTCTCCATACCCAAGTGGGAGTTCTTCCTTAAGTTGGAATCCACATCAAGGGTGTTCTTCAACCCCAAATCAAGGTCAGTACCCTACACTACCCTCCTAGTTCATAGTCTCTTTGATTTTATGTCTTTCCCTAAATTTCTAAGCAAGATAATGTGGGGATGAATGGATGGTGGTGTGGATGTGAATGGGCGATTGGATGCCGTGTGTTTGTTGTAATGAATGAAATAGGGAGGGCATTGTACCAATAATGAATACACATGTGTGTTGTGATCATTAACCCACCTAGAAATTCAAATTGTAGGATTAACCATAATGCATGTACCACGTGTTTGATGAAATGCCAATGTGAAGGAGATGAGTTGTAAATCAAGAAATGCATGCTTAGAAGGTTACAAAAATTGCTAGGGTTTATGATAGTGTGATATGTTGCTTTCCCTAAATTGGTATGAATATTGATTTGCTCAAATTATTGATGTTCTATGTATTGCGAATTTCCCAAATTGTCATATTTAATTTCGAATGAAAGTATGCACACGATTCCACGAGCACGTCATGCATGATATGTTTTACCGATGGTTTTGCAAGAGTAAGGATGTTAGGGGTGGGACATATCTTACGATATGTGTTACCTTGCTTTTGACAAGAGGACAAGAACAAGCATTTCTTAGGAGGGAGTTTACACTTCCCTCCCTTCCATGAGGGGTATCCCCTCACTCACAAGTGTATTTCATTAAAGAAGGATCTCCCTTCCCTCTCAAGGCATATCACGAAAGAAGGGCCTCCCTTCCCTCTCAAGGCATCTCACAAGCGCATCTCACAAGTACATGAGCATGTTAAAATTCCCAAGCAAGCACCCATGACAAGAATGATACACGCATGACACGTATGATACAAGCATGACACGCATGACATGACACGATACGAAAAAACAAGACACATGACAAGAGAAGTTTTAAAGCATGAAACGAGGATTTTAAGTCAAGTTAAGTGCACGATGTTTATTAAGAGATTTATTGGTTTTTATGTAATGTAAGCATGATTATAAACTGTTTTACTTTCTTGTTATGATATGAATCACTTCCTATCTTATATTGTATTTTTGATGCTATGGCTATTGGTTAGTGTTTGGTACCCGCTGAGTATTCCATGCTCAGCCGTACTTCTTATGTCGGCAGGTGATAGCGGAGCGGCTGCTCCTTTTGATATCTGTACTCCGAGCCCTTGGGTGGAGGAGGAGTATGTCGAGGAACCTATGGAGGAACCTCCGGTAGAGGATTATTATTAGAGGTGGTAGATTCTGAGTGAATAGCTGTGGGTGAGTTGAGAGATGTATTCATGTAGTTTGGCGGGCCTGTCCGCACTTTCTTGTAGGTATCTTTTTGTATAAACTTGGATCGCATATATATATACATAGAGGTTTGGTTAAGTCTTCCACTGTGCTATGTTAGAGTATGTTTCCACTATTTTGTCCTCTATTGTATATGCTCCAGGTCTTTTGCAGTTTATTTTTGTCAAGCATGTCATGCAAGTTATGATGAGTCGTCCAAGATTCACTCTAACTCCTAGGGTGGGTTTTGGGTCGCGACAAGAATGCTTTGAGAAAGATGGAGGGATGAGAAAGATGGAGTGAATTTTTAAAACATTTTTTTTTATAAAAGAGATTGCCAAGATCCACTAATAAGATGAAATGAAAGCATCAAATTAAATAATGAAAGATAGCAAACATAAAATAATAAACATGAAAATTTATTTATTGAATTAAAAAAAGTCACCTACAAATTTTGAATTAAAAGTAAATGCAAGAACAAAAAAAAAAACAAATGGTAAGAGCCCTAGGTGTAGGGCCGACCGTGAAGAGATGGGCCAGACAATGGTGGTGCCGTGAACTTGCAAGGACCTTAGAACTTCTTAGGTGAGAGAGAGAGTCGTGAGATGAGAGGGGGCTTGAGAGATGAGAGAAAGATGAGATGATGTTGAGATGATATAGGTGAAAACGTAGGTGAGAGAGAGAGGTTTTGAGAAAGGAAAAAAGGTTTTTGGAAGATAGTTTTAGCTGATGAAAGAGAGAGGTGGCCACACTATGGCCGTTAGGTTTCTGAGAGGGTGAGATGAGAGAGAGAGAGAGGTGAAAGAGGAAGTGGGGTGAGATGGAGGTGAGAATGAGCAAAGAGGTTTTTGAGAAAAGAAGTTGTGTCTTGGAAGAGAATTCATGGATGGTGGAACCGTGGGATATGTATATATAGGGAGAGGGGTGGCTACTAAGGTTTTGGAATGTAGAAAAATAGAAAGTTTTTGAATTAATCAAGAAGAATGGCTAGAATGGAAAGTGGGAAAGTAGGAAAGTGAGGTTTGGCCAATAATCTCTTAGATATTAGGGTTTTAGGGTTAGTGAAATGGGTGGCTAGGATTTAGGCTAGAAGGTGGTGGCTAGGTTTAGGAGAAAGAGATGGGATTAGGATTTTGAACTAACTGGTGTTTAGATGATTAGGGTTGGATGGATAGGATTAGGGGAGAGAGATTAAGGTTTTGAGAAATAAAAGAGAAAAAGAAAAGAAAATGATGGCAGAGGATTTTGAACCATGGTCTCTAACACAGTCTCTCATAGATTTCACCAACTAAGCAAGCTTTTCTCCTTTGTCTTGTATAGTGATCTTTATTACTCAAGTCCTCTTTCTTAGAAATCGACTCTTCAGCTCCCTAGGCCTCGTTCTATAATTATGATCTCTTGGCTTAGCCCACACTTGGCCTGCATCTACTTGGTATAGCCTGTTGGCTCTTTGAGCTTTAGTGCTTAACTACGGCCTCAGGTTCTTGAGAATCATCCAATCAGGGTTCCTGAGACAGTTGAAACACGTAATGAGAGTTCATCGAAATAGCTTTGTATCTAGACTTTCATAAATGTGTTTAAATAATGCTAATATATCATTTTGACCAGAAAAGTGTGTTCTATGCAATGGAGAAAACTCTTACGTAGAATAGTTGATAAAAAATGAAGGTTTTACGTAAGAAAGTTCGATAAGGCTTAAAAAAATAATAGGCAAATATCACAATCCCCAACCAGCATATTGCTAGTCCTTGGCAATTTGTGCGAGAAAATGGAGCTTAAAAGGGCTTGGCAGATACTACACACTATTTCTCATTACTCAGAGAGAACTCCGTTTGTCAAATTATTTTGAGGACATAACAAAATGTTTACAAGTTAGAACTCAGTCAGTAAGTTTTAGCAAGAATACGGATGGATAATCAGCACAAAGAAAAGTCAGATTCAGCATATGTGTGTACTCAACATCATCATTATCCGACAACAATGATTTTTAGATCACCTCCTCTAAGATTGTATGTCTTGACCTCAATTCTCACTTGTATACCACTAAGAAATGAATCACTTGGAAATGGTTTTATTTCTTTTCTCTCAAGTTATATGTGAGGAGATATGTTGATAGAAACAGGCAAATTTCTCACATATATTGTCTAGAAGGGAGGACATTATAAAATTAAAATATCTCATGATAGGAATATCATGTCACTCAGGAACGTTAGATCAAACTCTATAATTTCTCTTTCTTCATTCTCGACATTTTATGATTGTGCTAACCTAGAATCAAGTAGGACTTTAATAGGTTGTATTGAGGCTTGTGATCAGTTTAGGAAAAGAAGGGGACACAGGGATTCAAAGTTCTGAGAGGATATCTCAATATTCTTTACAATTTTTCCTGAGGGCATAACACCAGTTCTTTTTTTCTTTTCCTTCTTTCATTTTTGATCTTTTTTGAGATTGCTCAATATTGTTTTTCAGCTTTCCATATTTTCTTTTCAGTTCGAACCCACTTGGTTTTTCTTTCCTTTCTTGATTTCTATCTTTCATGGTGTACCCATACCACTTACTCTTTTATCCTTCTCAGAAATAGGGTCACGAGTCATATTTCATATCTGGATTGGGTTTTCAGTTAATGAGTTGACAATAAAAGGTTTTCATTAAAGGTTCAAAAGGGTTTTCTATAGATGTAAAAGTTAGGTAAGCTAAAAAGTCTGACAGGTTACAAACAAACATGGCCTATATCAGTTTCTAGGATTTCATTATCATGTCTAATGTATTGAATGGATACAGAGAAAGTTCTTTTGTTATGACCCAATGTTTGATGTCGTTCCAACTTTAATGATCAAATCAAGAATTAATGAGATCTCTCAAATGAATATGTGTGGGCTGGAAGAAATTGTGAGTCAACTTATGATTCGGAATCTTTGTATAACCCTCTGAAATGATGAAATGCTCAAAACTCACTGGGCTAGGTCTCCACAAATTTCCTTCTAGGATCTCTAGAGAATCTGAACTTAGGATGACTCTGATGTTGATTTTGTGCAATTTGTGCCGAATTTGAATTTTCTAAGCATCTCAATCCAAAGTAGTATTGAACTAAGTGCTAACATGTATTTCAAAAGATAACATCCTTTTCAATAAGTAGACTAACGGTTAGTTTTGGTCTCATCATTATAAGTTACTTGAAAACATTTTTGAAAGTACTAGAAAAACTCTCATTTTGTAAAAAAAATAAAAAGAAAATAAGCCTATATAAAGTTAGGTAAGCTAAAAAGTCTGACAGGTTACAAACATGACCTACATCATTTTCTAGGGTTGTACTATCATGTCTAATGTCTTGAATGGATACAGAGAAAGTTCTTTTGTAATGACCCAATGTTTGATGTCATTCCAAGTTTAATGATCAAATCAAGAATTAATGAGATCTCTCAAAGGAATATGTGTGGACTGGAAGAAATTGTGAGTCAACTTGTGACTCAGAATCTTTGTATAACCCTCTGAAATGATGAACTGCTCAAAACTCACTAGGTTAGGTCTCCACAAATATTCTTCTAGGATCTCTAGAGAATCTGAACTTAGGATGACTCTGATGTTGATTTTGTGCAATTCGTGCCGAATCTGAATTTTTTAAGCATCTCAATCCAAAGTAGTATTGAACTAAGTGGTAACATGTATTTCAAAAGATGACATTCTTTTCAATAAGTAGACTAACGATTAGTTTTTGTCTCATCATTATTGTAGCACCCCGGACTTTTCCATACTTAATGAATAACACTTTCGTAGTCAATTGGCCTTCCACATAGTCTAATTAATAAATAAAGGAGAAATTGAAAATTCTGACATGTCAGAAATGTTCCTTTTTGAAGGACAAATCCAATGCAAGTTGAATCGTCAAAATCCGACAAACTGGTCAAAAGTTATGGCCGAAACAGTAAAAGGGGTCAAGAATCTACAGAACACCGATCGCTAGGGATCGATCGGTTCACAACCGATCGCTCGGTCATCATTAGCGATCGATCGATCTACAACCGATCGATCTGTAGTTATCGACTGGTTAACTTTTTTGCATGGAAAATTTTTTCAGAGAGGGTTTTTGACCGATCGCTCGGCCAAGAACACCAGTCGCTCGGTAGGCGACCGATCGATCGGCATAACCACCGATCGCTCGGTCTATCGCGTTTTGTAGAGTTTTCATTAAGGGCTTTTTGGTCTTTTGGCCAGCACCCTTTGGCTTTATAAGCCTTGCTCGAGTTTTTGGATCCCCATTCACTACACTTAGAGGTATTTGAGGGAGAGGGAGAAGAACCTAGGGTTTCAAGAGGCCCTTTCCATTTGAGAGGGAGAATCAAGGGTTTAAACACCCAAGATCATCCCAAAAGGCTTGGATTCATCAAACCCAACCTCAAGCTCTTGTGGTGTTCCCTTCTCCAAGCTAGGGCAGCGTATCCCTCGAAATTCACAAGGGTTTCCTCCCTTCTTTCAAGGTTAGTACACCCTTCCTAGTTACCTTGGTAATAACCTAGATTTTCTTGTGAATATGATGTATTGATCTTCCCCATTTCTCCTTTTATAAAATAAACTACTTTCCCTAAAAATAAACAAGATGAATGAAATTGGTGGGATGTATGAATGGATGAGGATTAGAGGCGATTGGATGCCATGGATCGTGACGTGTGTGTGATGGAAAATGGTGGAAGGGCATCTTACGCATAATGAACACACCCCAAGTGTTTGATGAAATGTTCGAATGAGAAAATACGAAATAACTAAAGGTAAAAAGGTTGAATACCACATATTTGATAGAATGCATGAATGAACTAAGATTTGAAAGCATGAGTTACATCATGTTCCCCATTTTGCAAGTTGTATGCATGTGTTTATTTTGCTTCTTAAATTCTCATGTGATTTTGGAATTGTTAAAACGCTACATGTCATCATGATTTCACAATTGTTATGCACGAGCACATATGTATATGGAGGAAATGTCAAGGAGGCTTGTAGCCCCGGTTAAGGGTGCTAGCCTCTTGCTCATAAGAAAAGTATTGGAATTGTCAAGGGGGTTGGTAGCCCAGGATTGTGCGGGTACTAACCCCTGGCTCATAAGAAAAGACTCAAAAGTATTGTACTGTCAAGGAGGTTGGTAGCCCAGGGTTGTGTGGGTACTAACCTCTGGCTCATAAGAAATATGGAAATGACTCATGTGTTTTATAGATATTGTTGGTTTTCATTAGAGTTGTGATTTAATAAATGGTTATGTATGATGTTTGTTTTAAATGAGTATGAACTGTATCTTTCAGTACTTGCATATGATGCTTTGCTCGTTATTATTATTGTTAGGTAAGAGTTTGTACTCGCTGAGTATTCCATGCTCAGCCATACTTTTATGTCGGTAGGTACACGAGTCCCTTTCGACATTTGTGCCCCGGTCCTTAGGTTGATGAGGACTACGGCGAGGAAGAACCTTATGAAGACTCAGTAGTTGAGCCTCAGGCTGAGATGAGAGACTTAGACCACTAGCCCCACGGGGGTGACTATTGAGCGAGATAAAGTTGTGTTTTGTCTTTTGTATTTTGATAGGTGGGCATGTCCACCTTTACATGTCATATTTTGTATAAACTTGGAATAGTTAAGTTTATAGAAGAAAAGAAAAAGTTAGTTTGCGCTTCTGCAATATTGTCGTTTCCGCACTCTGTATTATATTCCATTAGATCATATTATGCCTTGTTCATTGCAAGTGGTTTGCCAGGTTAAGCATAGTCACACTTAAAGTATCCCTTAACTCCTTGGGGGTATTGTGGGGCGTGACAAAAGTGGTATAAGAACCTAGGCATTAGAGTCCTAAGGGTCACTAGAACTGATACCATGATTGAACAAGGTCTTAGGTCATAAAGAGGAGTCATATTCCAAGTATAGACTAATAACTTAGTCTTAGTCGATAACCAGTTGGAGATCACCCGAATTGAGGGTCCTATGCTAGAAATGGAAAACTGCATTCTTATGTGCATACCTTGAATGAATTGTCATATGCTTCCTAACTATTATACGATTATAGAATTGTTACCAAATATGTATCCAAGTTAGACTCATGTGGTACTGTCGTTCTCAGGATCAAATCATGAGATGTGGTGCTCAGGGTCGCGGATACAATACGAGGGGAACTGGAAATGATGCCCCTTCTGGTGATAAGCAACCCGATTTTGCTCAAGCTTTTGCGTCTATAGCCGAGACTTTGGCTATGTTAGCAATAAGACCGGTTGCTGTTACTCCTTCTACACCTCCGCCACCTCCGGCACACCATGCTTCAAGACTGGAACCATTTAGGAGATTGCATTCTCCCACCTTCTTTGGTACTACTGACCCTATGGTCGCCCGAAGCATGGGTGATGCAACTGGAAAAGATCTTTAGAGCGCTCCACTGTACGGATGAATAGAGAGTGGACTGGGCCACCTTCGTGATGGAAGGTGCAGCCGAACACTGGTGGAGAGTCGCACAGAGATAGAGGGAGTCCACCAGGGCGGGGGAGCCGTGTACATGGCCAAAAATTTTGGATGTTTTCTATAAGCAATATTTTCCGGCGGCAGTCAGAGAACAGAAGGAGATTGAATTCATGACTCTTGAGCAATGAGAGTTGAGTGTGGCCGATTATGAGACTACCTTTGTAGATTTTTTGAGATTCACACCTCACCTGATTGGATCCGAGCATATGTGGGTTAGGAAATTTGAGCGGGGATTGAAACCCTCCATCAGAGACAAGGTCTCGATGTTCCAGGTGGCCACATGGGGAGAGGTTGTGAGCAAGACGAAGCTTGCCGAGAAGAATTCAAAAGAATTCTTCAAGAGGAGAGATATGACTCGAGGTCAGCCTAGTAGCTCGGGGTCGGCGAAGAAGAGGGCTAGGACAATCCTATATCAGGCATCCAGGCCAATACGGTCACAGAGGCCTCCCTTGGCATCACAGGCATCTCAGTCTACTACTACACCGGTGCCTCGTCCCATGTTTTCACAGGCCAACCGATATGTCCCACCTACTTCCTCATCGTCATTTGAGGAGTGTTCTTATTGTGGCCGGAGACACAGGATTGGAGAATGTTGAAAGATTTTGGTTGGGTGCTTTCACTGTGGGGATGTGAATCACATGGTTAGGGATTGCCCTCGTAGGCAGCTACAGCCGGTTCAGCCACAAGGGAGTAGGCCCCCACTTCGATAGGCTTCCCAGTAGGGATCCTCACAAGCTTTCGTGTCTAGGCCTTCACGACCCACAGAGTCCACTTCACCACCTCGCAGGACAAACCAGGGTCAGGTTTTTGCCTTATCAGAATGGGATGCACGTGCATCTAACAATGTCGTGCAAGGTACGCTATAATGCTAAAGTTTTGAGTTGTAATTTACTGCTTTTATGTGATGTGATTGCTTAAGTGTATAACATACTACCTATACTTATGCGTTATTGCGTGAAACCTATTAACGTGAATTAATTAATCACACAGGCACGTTATTAGTGAATAAATGCCTAGCCCGAGTGTTGATCTCGACACAGGATCCACTCATTCCTTTGTATCGCCTAGCTTTACGAAAGGATTCCCATCCAAGTCCAGTCAATTGAAGCATTAATTGACCATCTCCACTCCGCTCGACAAGTCGGTAGACACAGACCGTATATACAGGGATTGTGTAGTCCAAGTGGGACAAAATGAGTTGTTGGCCGACCTCATCATCCTTGACTTCCAAGACTTAGATTTCGATATCATACTCGGCATGGATTGGCTGTCGGCTCACCACAGACATGTGGCATGTTTCGAGAAGATGGTGAATTTCAAGCTGATGGGAGTAAAGCCATTTCACTTTCAAGGGTTGAGGGAAAGAGATATTGCTCGACTCGCAGCTCTGAGCTTAGCAGACCAAGAGATCACAAACTCCTCAACCATCCCAGTTGTTAGTGAGTTTTTGGATGTGTTTCCTGAGGAATTGCCTGGATTACCTCTGGATCGGGAGATCGAGTTCACAATAGAGCTTGCTCCAGGCACAGCTCCAGTTTCTACAGCGCCGTATAGGATGGCCCCAATTGAACTTAAAGAGTTGAAGGAATAAATCGAAGAGCTGCAACTACTTGGTTTCATCTGACCAAGCGTTTCACCATGGGGAGCTCTGATACTATTCATAAAGAAAAAAGATGGATCGAGGAGGATGTGCATCGATTACAGACAGTTGAACAAAGTCACAATCAAGAATCGTTATCCCTTGCCACGGATAGATGACTTGTTTGACCAACTGAAGGGAGCAAAGTTTTTCTCAAAAATTGATCTCAAATTGGGGTATCTTCAATTGAAGATCAAGGCCGATGATATTCCAAAGATAGCTTTCAGGACTCGGTATGGCCTCTACGAGTTCCTTGTAATGCCTTTTGGTTTGACGAAAGCACCGGCGGCGTTCATGGACTTGATGAACCGGGTGTTTAGGCCATGTCTCGACCAATGTGCAGTGGTGTTTTTCGATGACATCTTGGTATATTCCCCGACACGGGAGGAGCACGATCGAGACCTTCGCATTGTTCTTGAGACGCTTCGAGAGCATAAACTGTATGCTAAACTAAGTAAATGCGAGTTTTGGTTGGAAAAAGTGGCGTTACTTGGCCACGTAGTGTCCGCAGAAGGCATCTCGGTTGATCTGACAAAGATAGAGGCAGTAATGAACTGGGAGAGACTAAAGAGTGTCACGGAGATACGTAGTTTACTCGGATTGGCAGGTTACTATCGAAGGTTTGTGGAAGGATTCTCCAGTCTAGTTGAACCCTTCACGTACCTTACTTGAAAGGATGCCAAGTTTACTTGGAGCAACAAGTGTGAAAGTAGGTTCATGGAGTTGAAGAAGAGGGTCACTACAGCTCCAGTCCTTACAGTGTCATCCGGGAGTGGCGGCTTTATGGTTTATAGTGATGCATCGCACGTTGGGTTGGGGTGCGTCTTGATGCAAAACCAGAAGGTTATTGCCTATGGATCAAGGCAATTGAAGGATCATGAAAAAAACTACCCTACACATGACCTACAGCTTGTCGCTGTTGTGTTTGCATTGAAGATATGGCGACACTATCTCTACGAGGAACAATTCGATGTATTCACAGATCACGAAAGCCTTAAGTATCTGTTTTCCCAGAAGGTTTTGAATTTGAGGCAACGGTGATGGATGAAGTTTTTGAAGGATTATGAATGCTCTATTCAATACCATCCAGGCAAGGGGAATATGGTGGCCGATGCACTTAGGAGGAAACCTCATGGACTCTTGGCTCACATGATGGTGCAAGAGTGGAAGTTGTTGGAGGATGCATCTAACCTTGACATCAATCTTAGCTTCCCTACATTTGGACCGGTAATGACCAACATCACCGTTAAGCCTTACATCTTGGCCCAGATCCGAGAATTGCAAGAATCGGATACCGAGTTACTTGCTTATCGAGACAAGATGATTGGTAGGGGTAGCAACGATTTTGCCACAAAAGGAGACAGAACTATCACATTCAAAGGAAGAACATGTGTTCCTACAGACGAAGAGCTTAGAAGGTAAATATTGGACGAAGCTCACCGCTCCAAGTATACCATTCACCCTGGGGGTACCAAGATGTATCAGAACCTCAAAGGGCACTTTTGGTGGCGGAACATGAAGAGGGAAGTAGCGGAGTATGTATCCAGGTGCTCGGTGTGCCAGCAAGTCAAGGCCGAGCACAGGAGACCGGTTGGACTTTTACAGTCCCTCCCTATTCCCGAGTGGAAATGAGAACATATCTCTATGGACTACATTGTGGGGTTGCCGAAGATGGCTAGAAACACCGATGCTATATGGATGGTAGTTGACAGGCTCACGAAGTTCGTCCATTTCTTACCATACCAGACTACCTTCAATTTCAATCAGTTGGCTACATTGTATATCAAGGAAATAGTTCGATTACACGGAGTACTGCTGAGTATTGTATCGGACAGGGATCCCCGATTCACTTCCAGGTTCTAGAAGAACTTCCAAGGTGCTATGGGTTCTCAATTGGACTTGAGCACCGCTTTTCACCCACAGAAGGACAAGCAAACAGAACAAGTGAATCAAATCATAGAGGATATGCTCCGGGCATATATGCTAGACTTCAAGGAAAGTTGGGAAGACCACTTGCCTTTGGTAGAGTTTGCTTATAATAATAGCTACCAGCCAAGCATACATATGGCGCCTTTCGAGGCTTTGTATGGTAGAAGTTGTAGGTCCCTTTTGTATTGGGATGAAGTCGGGGAAAAGAAGGTATTGGGCCCCATATTGATTGAACAGATGGCTGATAGGGTCAAACTTATCCGGGAAAGGTTAAAGACCGTGCAAGATCGACAAAAGAGTTATGCCTACAACCGAATGAGAGATCTTGAATTTCGGGTTGGCGACTTGGTTTTTGTCAAAATTTTACTGACCAAGGGTGTTATGAGATTTGGAAAATGAGGCAAGCTATGTCCAAGGTACGTGGGCCCATTCGAGATCATCACTAGAGTCGGTGAGGTAGCTTACCAGGTTGCTTTACCTGCTCACATGGCGGCAGTCCACAATGTATTTCATGTTTCTATGCTCTGGCAATATATCCCGGACCCATCCCATGTCATCGAGCTTGATCCGATGGAAATCAGGGAAGACCTCACTCTAGTGGAATAACCGGTGTAGATCTTGGACAGGCAAGATCAAGTCTTGCGCAACAAAATCATTTCGTTAGTCCTTGTAAGATGGTAACACCATTCGAGGGAAGAAGCTACTTGGGAGCATGAGGCCGAAGTAAAGGAAAAATATCCCCAATTGTTTGTTTAGAGCTTTGGCATTCTCTTTTGTATTTTGTTGTGGTTTGTGTATGTTTGTATCATCCAAATTTTGAGGACGAAATTTTTGTAAGAGGGGGAGAATGTACCATTATCACCAATTGAAGATCAAAGCAGAAGATGTTCCGAAGATAGCCTTCAAGACTCCATATGGCCATTACGAGTTCCTTGTCATGCCTTTTGGTATGACGAATGCACCGGTGGCGTTCATGGATTTGATGAACCGGGTGTTCAGGCCTTGTCTTGATAAATGTGTCGTAGTTTTTATCGATGACATATTAGTGTATTCCCAGACACGGGAAGATCACGAGCAAGACCTTCACCTCATTCTTGAAATTTTACGAGAGCACCAACTATATGCCAAGCTAAGAAAGTGCGAATTCTTGTTGGAGAAGGTAGCGTTTTTGGGTCATGTAGTATCAGCCAAAGGTATCTCCGTTGATCCGACGAAAATAAAGGCAATTATGAATTGGGAAAGACCTAGAAGCGTCACCGAGATTCGGAGTTTCCTCGGGTTGGCAGGCTACTATAGGAGATTTGTGGAGGGATTCTCCAGTTTAGCTACACCGCTCACTTACCTCACGAGGAAGAATGCCAAGTTTAGTTGGAGCGACAGATGCGAGATTAGCTTGCAAGAGTTGAAGAAACGGCTCACTACAGCTCCCGTCCTCACCGTACCTTCTGGGAGCGGCGGCTTTGTTGTGTATAGTGATGTCTCCCATGTCGGTTTAGGGTGTGTTCTAATGCAGAACAAGAAAGTTATCGCGTATGCTTCTCAACAGTTGAAGGATCATGAAAAGAATTACCCTACACATGATTTAGACCTTGCCGCAGTAGTGTTTGCATTGAAGATGTGGCGACACTATCTATACAGGGAACAGTTTGAGGTGTTCACTGATCACAAAAGTTTGAAGTACCTGTTCTCCCAGAAGGAGTTGAACTTAAGGCAGCGGCGATGGATGGAATTTTTGAAGGACTATGAATGTTCAATTCAATACCATCGGGGCAAAGCTAACGTCGTGGCAGATGCTTTTAGTAGGAAGTCATAGGGACTTGTGGCGTATATAATGGTTCGAGAATGGATGTTGTTGGAGGATGCCTCCAACCTCGACATTTGTTTCAGTCCTCCTACTCATGGGCCATTGATGGCAAATATCACGGTGAAACCGTGCATCCTTGATCGAATCCGGGAGTTGCAAGTAACGGATGCCGAATTAATTTCTTTCTCTGACAAAGTAGTTAGCAAGGGAAATGATGAGTTCGCCACGAATGGTGACGGGGCAATCACGTTCAAGGGTAGACTTTGTGTCCCCACCGATGTAGATCTTCAGAAAGAGATTTTGGATGAGGCCCACCGTTCTAAGTACACGGTACACTCAGGGGGTACCAAAATGTATAAAAACCTCAAGAGACTTTTCTGGTGGCGGAACATAAAAAGAGAGGTAGCGAAATATGTGTCTCGATGCTTGGTATGTCAGCAAGTCAAAGCTGAACACAGGAGACCGGTAGGACTATTGCAGTCCCTCCCTATTCCCGAGTGGAAATTGGAACACATCTCCATGGACTTCATTGTGGGGTTACCACAGATAGCAAGAAAATCCGATGCTATATGGGTTGTAATCGACAGATTGACAAAGTCTGCCGATTTCTTGCCATACTGGACTACCTTCAACTCAAATCAGTTAGCAGCACTGTACATGAAGGAAATCGTTCGGTTACACGGAGTGCCAGTGAGCATTGTATCAGACAGGGACCCTAGATTCACTTCCAGGTTCTGGAAGAGCTTTCAAGGTGCAATAGGTTCCCGTTTGGACTTTAGCACGGCTTTCCATCTTTAGACTGACGGGCAAAAGAAGAGAGTGAATCGAGTGATAGAGGACATGCTCCGATCCTGCATGTTAGACTTTAAAGGCAGTTGGGAAGATCACCTACCATTGGTGGAGTTCGCCTATAATAACAGCTATCAGGCGAGCATCAAAATGGCACCTTTTGAGGCTCTATACGGGAGAAGCTGTAGATCCCCATTGTATTGGGATGAAGTTTGGGAAAGAAAAGTATTGGGCCCCGAGTTGATTGAGCAAACTGCAAATAAGGTCAAGATCATCAAGGAGAAATTGAAGACGGCTCAGGACAGGCAGAAGAGCTATGCCGATACCCGTAGACGAGATCTTAAGTTCCGTGTTGGTGATATGGTATTTGTGAAGGTTTCACCGACAAAGGGTATTATGAGGTTTGGCAAAAGAGGAAAGCTCAGCTCGAGGTATGTAGGTCCGTTTGAAATCATCAATCGAGATGGTGAAGTTGCATATCGGGTTGCTCTACCCACTCACATGATGGTGGTTCACAACGTCTTCCATGTGCCCATGCTTCAAAAGTATATCCCGGATCCTTCACAGGTTATAAATCTTGATCAGTTGGAAATTATGGAGGATCTTACCTTGGTAGAAGAGCCATTTCAAATTTTGGACCGTAGAGATCAAGTTTTGTGCAATAAGGTTATTCTCTTGGTTCTTGTGCAATGGCAACATCACTCTAGGGAAGAAGCTACATGGAAGCGCGAATCAGAAGTGAGGGAAAAGTACCCCAATTTATTTGTGTAATGGATGTTTATGTAAATCTTGTTCTTTATCATCTCTATATATCGTTCTAAATTTCGAGGACGAAATTTCTGTAAGGAGGGGAGGATGTAGAACCCCGGATCTTTATGACATGTATTAAATGCCCTAAAATGTATTTTCTTAAGTTTATGGGTGTTGGGATGAACATTTAAGAGTGCAAAATACTTTAAGTGTTAATGAAGGTTATGCCTTAGCATTACCCTCAACTTAAGGAGCTTTAGTTTTGTCACTGCTCATCACAATCAAGTGATTCTTGAGTTTTTGGAAAGGTATTGGAACCCTCTTTGAGGTCCATGTTGATCACTTTTCTGGATTTTGAGTCGAGGTAGAGTCAAACATCCGATTTCCAAAATCGGGTTGGCTGCAAATTTGGACTTTTCGCAACCTATTGCAGATCAGTCTACTTTAAGGGCAACATGGTCTAATAATAAAGAATAATTAGAATTTCTACAAAACATAAAAGTTCTTTTCCATTGAAAGATGAATCCAACACAAGTTGAATCATCAAAATCAGACAACCAAGTCAAAAGTTATGGCCAATTTACCAAAGCAGGTTTTTGCAGAAGAACTCGCTCGAGCAAGATCCAAATCCGCTCGAGCGAGATCGGCAAAAAATGGGTTTTTGAGGCCAGTAAGCAACCCGCTCGAGCGAGATTGAGGCCCGCTCGAGTGAGATCACCCAGAAACGTTTTTTTTTTTTTTGGTTTTTCATAACCTAACACTATATATTCCCCATTTTCGAGGGTCCAAGGTTCTTAACACTTAGAGAGAGACTTTTTGAGAGGAAAAGAGAGGAAGGAGAGGAAAGGTTTGGGGATTTCCAAGAGGGGTCTTGTGGAGATCACATAGAGTCCAAATCAATCTTGGATCATCCTCTTAAGCAAGGATTTTCTTCCTCAAGTTGGGATTCTTGTTCAAGGGTTTCTTCAAACTAAGAAGGGATCCTCACAAGGTTAGTACACCCTTACCAACTAACTTAGTGGTAACCTAGGTTTTCATTTGAAATGGGTTATGATTGATAATGAGTATCCTATTCTTACTTCACAACCTTGATTCTTTGAATAATGCTAGAAAAACTAACTAGGGATGGATGTTGTGTGATGAAAATGGTGGAAGGGCTTAGTACACATAATGAATACACCCATGTGTTTGATGAATTGTGTGAATGAGAAAATATGAAATAAACAAATATAAAAAGGTATTGAATGCCACATGTTTGAGAAAATGCATGAATGAATTTAAAGGCCTAAGATGAAGGAATACGAATAAAAGGTTGAACAAATGTTGCATGCAAGATGTTTGATATAATGTATGTGCAAAAATGTGGAATAAAAGCTATGTGATATGAACTAAGGACTTTTCCCCAAATGTTAGTGAAAATAATGCTATGCCTTATGAATTTTCCAATGCCTATCATGTGCCTAAAATTGTTCAAATGCCAAGTATATTTTTTCAATCCTTCTTTGTCATCATTATGCCCACGAATCTCACCCACGAGCACGCATACATGCATGAACCGGGTTTTCATGTATATGTATGTAAGAAAACAACAAGAACAAGGATGTGATTCATGAACAAGCAAGTTGATAAAGCCGGACATCGGGCCAGTCAAGGGTAGGGCATATCCCTAGGATATGTCGTACCTGGCTCACAAGTTAAACAAGCAAGTTGATAAAGCCGGACATCAGGACAGTCAAGGGTAGGGCATATCGCAAGATATGTCATACCTGGCTCACAAGTTAAACAAGCATGAATATCAAGGGTAGGGCATATCCCTAGGATATGTCATACCTGGCTCACAAGAAAACAAGACAAGGAGGTTGGTGGTACCCTTTTCTATATATATATTTTGCTGAAGGGAACTTATGTTCCCGGCTCACAAGTCGCCTCAAGGGCAACCTCTGGCTCACAAGTATACAAGCATGTCAAGTCAAGAACATGACAAGAACAAGCAAGACAAGTGATTCCAAGCAAGAACAAGACAAGCATGTGTGATTCTCACGAACGAGACCAAGACAAGAAACACGTTTTCAAACACAGCAAGCAAGTTTTGAAAGAAACATGAAAAACTATTTTCAAGAATAAAAACATGAATTTCAAGTATGAGATTTACCAGAGTTTTTGCATTCATTCAAGCATGTCAAGACTATTATATCGCTTTACTTCAATGCTATGAATATCACATGTTGCTAGTATTACCTTGAATTGATGTTGTGTATTATGATTATCATTGTTGTGTTTTGTTATTGCTATAATTAGCTAGTAGCTTGTACTCGCTGAGTATTCCATGCTCAGCCATACTTTTATGTTGACAAGTACCGAGGAAGCCCTCAACCCTGAGCCTTGGGTTGAAGAAGAATATATAGAGGAGAGAGAGCCACCTATCCCGATGCAGTCCCAGGAGGATAGAGACCGAGATATCTGGGCGTATTTAGACTACTGTTTAGCATAGTGGGCTCAATAGTTCTTTTTTTGTATTTTGATATTTTGATAAGTGGGCATGTCCACCTTTACCCTGATATGTTTTGTATATCTATTCACTTTGAACACAGAACACCTTATATAGAAATGAAAAAGTTAGTCCACGCTTCAGCACTCAAGATTTAGCTTCCGTACTCTAATTATTGTCTTTATAGTATTATGTTACCTTGTTCATTACACGATGGTTTGGGAGGTATGTATAGTCACACCTAAAGTATCCCTTAACTCCTAGGGGGTATTTTGGGGTGCGAAACCAATGGACCTACCATTGCCTTAAAACAAACATCACATCATAAAAGAGTAGCTCCGATAGGGAACTTAACCAGGCTAATGGACCCTACCATTGCCTTACAATGTCAAAATCACATCACATCACACATATAGAAGCCCAGTCAGGCTCTCATAACTTCCTGCGGTGCGATCGATCGCACTTCCCCTGCGATCTATCGTAAATCACATTGAGACTAAATTCCGAGCTAGAAACAGCCCAAAACCGAGGGCTCCATCCCTCTGCTCCATTTTCACTCTGATCCATACATCATTCATAAGGTCTCCGATGTAGAGCCCCGGACTTTTTCATGCTTAATACATGGCACTTTCGTAGCCAATTTGCCTTTAAAGTAGTACAATTAATAAGTAATGAAGAAATTAAAAATTTTGAAATGTCAGAAATGTTCCTTTTCGAAGTACGAACCCAACGCAAGTTGAATCGTCGAAATCCGAGGAGCGAGTCAAAAGATATGGCCAAAACAGTTTGGACCTGCAAGTAACCGATCGCCCGGTCCATGGAGCGATCGATCGGTCCAAAACCGATCGATCGGAGGCTAGCGACTAGTCGAAAAATTTGTATGGGGAAATTTTCCAGAGAGTTGATTTTTGGTCAAGAGCTCGGTCAACACACCGATCGCTCGGTAGGCAACCGATCGATCGGTCATAACCTCCGATCGCTCGGTCTTCGTGTTTTGCAGAAATTTCATTAAGGGTGTTTTCATCTTTTGGGCGTTTCACACTTTCCTCTTAAGGGTTGCCCGAGCCTTTAGGGCTCATTCTCAACACTTAGAGACATTTGAGAGTTAGAGAAAGAGGAGAGGATTTTCCTAACCTAGGGTTTGCTTTTGGGGAGAAATCAAAGGGGTTTCAAGACCCACAATCACCTCAAGCTTGGATTGCTTCAAGATTCCGGTTCAAGCACGCGAGGAGGAGTTTCTCCAAGCTAGGGCAGCGCCTCACGAACGTTTTTGGAGGATTTTTCTTCCTCATTGATCAAGGTCGGTACCTCTTGCTACCCTCCTAGTTATAGCTTTTTCTTTCTTCCCTTATTCTTTGTATTCTTTGTTTTCTTTCATCCATAGATGTATTATGAGTTGAAATGTATGGATGGTGTGAATGGAGATGGTTGTTGGCGATTGGATGTCGTGTGAAATGATGTGATGAATGAAATGGGGAGGGCATTGTATCCATAATGAACAAACATGTATGATGTGAGCATAACCCACCTAGAAAAGCATGATTTAGGTTGAAATAAATAATGGACACACCCTATGTTTGATGAAATGCGAAGGTGAACAAAACGAAGGATAAATTAAGAAAATGCATGCTTAATTACTTATGAACTTGTTAGGACTTATGATAGTGTGTTTCTTACATTCCTTAAATGGTGTAATTCATTAATTGCTTAAATTGTGGTATGCTATGTGTTGTTAAAATCCCTAAATGTCATCTTAAATTTCAAATGCAAGTATGCACACGATTCCACGAGCACGGCATGCATGACATGGTTTATCGGTACTTTCAAGAACGAGGTTTAGAGGTGGGACATATCCTATGATATGTTTTACCTCGTTTTTCACAAGAAAACAAGAACAAACATTTCACGAGGGGTCTCCCCTCACTCACAAGTGCATAGCATAAAGAAGGGCCTGCCTTCCCTCGCAAGTACATACATATCATGAAGAAGGGTCTCCCTTCCCTCTCAAGTGCATTGCATAAAGAAAGGTCTCCCTTCCCTCTCAAGGCATCTCACAAGCGCATCTTACAAGTGTATCTCACGAGTTACATGATCACAAGCAAGCACGCATGACATGACACGATAAACAAGAATCAAGCAAGATAGACAAGACGAGTTTTCAAGCACGAAAATGGTACCTTAAGTCAAGTCAAGTGCACGGTGTTTTCAAGGGTTTTATCGGCTTTTATGAATGCAAGCATGATTATATACTGCTTTACTTTATTGTTATGATATGAATTATTCCTGCTTTATATGTGTGACTTGTTTCCTGCTCTATGTATTGCAATAAGTATGCTATGACTGTTGGTTAGTATTTGGTACCCGCTGAGTATTCCATGCTCAGCCGTACTTCTTATGTTGGCAGGTGATAGCGGAGCGGCTGCTCCTTTTGATGTCTGTGCTCCCGGCCCATGGGTGGAGGAGGAGTACTTCGAGGAACCTTTGGAGGAACCTCCGGGCGAGGGCTACTATTATGTGGTGGTAGATTCTAAGTGGATAGCTGTGGGTGAGCTTGAGAGTTAGATTTATGTATTTTGGCGGGCATGTCCGCACTTTCTTTGTTTTGATTTCCTTTTTGTATTAAACTTGGGTTAGATGTATATAGATAGAGGTTTGTTAGACTTCCGCTGTGCTTTATAGTTTATGTTTCTGCTATTATTGTCCTCTATTGTGTATGCTCTGTGGGTTTGCAGGTTATTTTGGTCAAGCAAGTCATGTAAGTCATGATTAGTCGTCCAAAGTTCACTCTAACTCCTAGGGTGGGTTTTGGGTCACGACATCCGACCTTTTTTCATCCACACATAATATCACCTAACTATTCCACATAATTAAAGTAGCTTAAATAACGATAAAGAGAAGAGATGGAGAGGGATTTTACCTACTACACAACTTCGACGCTCCGAATGTTGAAATGCTCGTCGCCAATGTGATCAGAACACTGGAAAACCTCTAGGTGAACTGCCTCTCTCTCTAACCTCCACTTTCTCTCTCTAGAATAGTCTTTTTCTCTCTCTACACACCAATCGAGACATTGGGGAGAAAATCAAACGTCGCCAACGTGTCGGGAACGTCGAAAAACCCTAAGGGGACCTCCATTTCCTTTCTCTCTCCTCACTTTCTCTCTCTAAAAATTCTGGGGGTAGAGCCTCGCCTCACTGATCTATGTGTGAGAAATGAGGGGGTTTTTATATAGGCATGTGGGCATCCATGTGGTGCTTAGGTGGCGAGGCCATGTGAAAGCCATGTGCTTGTCACATGGGCCATGATGACAAGGCGTTGACCGGTTTGACCAGAATCCCGTTTTTTCACTTTTACAGCTCCCCGTAACCCTACTAAATGACATGCAACGAATCCGAAACTTCAAGTGACCAAACTTGGGATAGTTCGATACCTGCTATAAAAATTTCAGAGAAAAATACTGAGTTTTGACAGCTGCACTTTTATCCGGAAGAAAACTACAAAACCGACTAATTTCCTGATTTCAGACACAAAACAGACCGTTGTTTCTTCGTTTGAGATAACTAACTGCCGAAACGATAGAAGTTAGTTCCCACGGCTGACCGGCACGCGCTGGTATCAGCCACATGGATTTCTATTAGGATCCCCAAGAAATATTGAGTCCCACTTAATTTCTGGAAATCTGGAAATTTCCCATTTTCTTGATTTTCTTACATGATATGACCCTTCGGTCCTGCGAGACGATACCTAACGAAACCAATACGACAGGTAAAAGTCCCGGTAGTTGACCAACACACTGTATGCAATTTTTGAGAAGAAATATGGAGATTTTATCAGTACAACTCAATCCCGAGTAAAACTCACTTTTCACAATTTAATTAAATACTTAACTTATTAACCCAATTAAGGACCAATAAACCCATAATTTTATTATATTAAAATTCTGGGGTGTTACACATCAAGCAGATGGCAGATATCAGATAGAGGCTCAGGATCATGCCCCATTCTCTCACTCCTCACACCCCATCATTCATTTGCTTGCTTCGCATTCATTTTTAGTGAAGACAGTTGTGTAACCAATCCTCACTAACCTTACATTTTCGCTTTCTCATGGGTTAGCCATGTGGCTTTTCCCATTCATACATCTTTTCTTGTAAAATGGAGTAACCACGTGGTTGTCTCCATTCATCATACGCACTGCTTGCTTATATACTTACTCATGGATTAGCCATGCAGCTATCTCCACTTATATATCTGCTTGCATATACACTTGCTCATGCACTAGCCGTGTGGCTGTCTCCATTTATACATCTGCTTGCTTACTTGTGCTGAAGTGGTCGTGTGACCCCTTCAAATCTGATTTCATTCATCTTGCTAGCATCTTACCTGGTGGGGCAGCCGTGTGGTTGTCTGCACAATGGCATCTTACTCGGTGGGGCAATCACATGGTTGTCTTGTAGAGCCCAGACTTTTTCATGCTTAATACATGACACTTTCGTAGTCAATTTGCCTTTAAAGAGGTATAATTAATAAATAAGGAAGAAATTGGAAATTTTGAAACTTCAGAAATGTTCCTTTTCGAAATACGAACCCAACGCAAGTTGAATCGTCAAAATCAGATGAACGAGTCAAAAGATATGGCCAAAACAGTCTGGACCTACAGGCAATCGTAGCTCGGTCATGCGCTAAGGACGTAGCTCGGAATGCAATAAGGACGTAGCTCGGTTATGCGCTAAGGACGTAGCTCGGTTATGCGCTAAGGACGTAGCTCCGACAACGTGCTCTGATGAGGCACAGACAACGCATAGACAACGTACTCTGATAACATATACGTTGTACATCCGTTGTGCAACAGACAACGGGTACGTTGTGCAGCACACAACGTGTACGTTGTACAGCACGACGGGCAAGTTGTACATAAGACAACGCACAACGAGTTGGCGCTATTCACAGCACAACGAGTTGGCACTATTCACAGCACAACTAGTTGGCACTATTCACAGCACAACGAGTTGGCATTATTCACAGCACAACGTGTTTGGTACTCTTCACAGCTCAACGTGTTCAGCACTCGTGTTTTTGCAGAGGTTTTAGTAAGGCTATTATGGTCTTTTGGTCGGTTCACTCTTACCTTAAGAGTTTAACCAGAGCCTTTAGGGCTCATTCTTAACACTTAGAAAGATTGGAGAGTTAGAGAAAACGGAGAAGACGATCCTAAACCTAGGGTTTCCATTTTGGAGAGAAATCAAAGGGTTTTGAAACCCTAGATCAACCTCAAGCCTGTTTTCTTCAAGATTTCGGTTCAAGCATTCGTGGAGCTCGCGATCCAAGCTAGGGCAGCAACTCACGGTCGTTTGTGGAAGGGGTTTCTTCCTCATTCCTGCAAGGTCGGTACTTCTTACTACCCTCCTAGTTATAGTCCCTCTTTCCCCTTCATTCTCCTTATTTTTCTTTCATTTACCCATATGTGCTATGAGATGGATGGTTGTGAATGGTGAATGGAGATGGAATGGGCGATTGGATGCCAATGGTTGTATGGTGATGATTAAAATGGGGAGGGCATTGTTCCAATAATGAACATACTTGTATGATTTGAGTAAAACCCATCTAGAAAAGCATGTTGTAGGGTAAATCCATAATGAACACACCATGTTTGATGAAATGCCAAGGTGAATAAAGTGAGCTGTAAATTAGTAAATGCATGCCTAATCAATTCTGAATATTGCTAGAGCCTATGATAGTGCGTTTCCTGCTTTCCCTAAATGTTATGAATAATACATTGCTCAATCATGGATGCTATATGTGTTGTGAAATTACCCAAATGTCATCTTTAAATTTAAATGCAAGTGTGTACACGGTTCCCACGAGCACGGCATGCATGGCATGAATTATCGAGGTTTTCAAGAACATGGTTAGAGGTGGGACATATCCTACGATATGTTTTACCTCGCTTTTCACAAGAAGACAAGAACCAACATTCCACGAGGGGTCTCCCCTCACTCACAAGTGCATATCATGAAGAAGGGCCTCCCTTCCCTCGCAAGTACATACATATCATGAAGAAGGGTCTCCCTTCCCTCGCAAGTGCATTGCATAAAGAAGGGTCTCCCTTCCCTCTCAAGGCATCTCTCAAGGCATCTCACAAGTGCATCTCACAAGTGTGTCTCACAGGTTACATGATCACAAGCAAGCACGCATGACATGACACGATCTACAAGAATCAAGCAAGATAGACAAGATGAGTTTTCAAGCACGGAAATGGTATTTTCAAGTCAAGTCAAGTGCACAAGATTTCAAGGGTTTTACCGGCTTTGATGAATGCAACATGATGAATTATATTGCTTTACTTTATTGTCATGATATGAATCATTCCTGCTTTATATGCGTGAATTGTTTCCTGCTTTATGTATGCTATCCGTATGCTATGACTGTTGGTTAGTGTTTAGTACCCGCTGAGTATTCCATGCTCAGCCGTACTTCTTATGTCGGCAGGTGCTGAGGGAGCTACTGCTCCATTTGATGTTTGTGCTCCTGGTCCATGGGTGGAAGAGGAGTACATCGAGGAGCCTTTGGAGGAACCTCCCGTAGAGGGTTATCAGTAGGTGGTGTCAGATTCTGAGTGAATTGCTGTGGGTGAGATGAGAGTTAGATTTATGTATTTTGGCGGGCATGTCCACACTTTCTTATGGATTCCTTTTTTTTGTGTAAACTTGGATTTAAGTATGTATATACATAGAGGTTTGTTAGTCTTCCGCTGTGCTATGTTAGAGTATGTTTCCGCTGTTTATATCCTCTATTGTATATGCTCTGTGGGTTTTTGCAGGTTGGTTTGTCAAGCAAGTCATGTAATCCATGATTAGTCGTCCAAAGTTCACTCTAACTCCTAGGGTGGGTTTTGGGTCGCGACAGAAGTGGTATCAGAGCTTAGGCTTTAGGTCTCTAGGGTCACTTAGAATCTTATACCACGGCTTGACGAGAGCATATGTCAGGAAACAAGTTAGGAAGAAAGTAAGTCGGAAGAGAGTCTTGATCCAAGTATAAGACTAAAACTTTAGTCTTAGTCAAAATGGTTGTTTCAACCAAGTACGAGTCTTAGGTACGCTAGAACACTAAAGTATAAGTATAATGTGATGAATACTCTGATGACTTGATGTGATGTATATTAGTATTATACCACTAATACAAATTGAATTATTGTAAAATGGCGTTGAAATAAACTGTGGTTTCAAGTGAGACTCATGTGGTGCTATTGTTCTCAGGACTTTAGTCATGAGGCGGGGCACACGGGGTCGTGGACCACATACCAGAGCTTCCTCTTCTTCACGGGATGAGGATGAGTAGCCGGACCTCTCTCAGGTCTTAGGCTCTATTGCTGAGACATTCGCCATACTGGCAGCTCGGCAGGCTATACCATCATCGGCGGCACCTACTCCACCCCCCGCAGCTCCAGTACATCGTACCGTTGGAGTTGAGGCATTCAGGAGATTGAGGCCTCCACCATTCCATGGGAGTGTGGACCCTCTTGCTGCGGAGGCATGGATCCTCCAGATGGAGAAGATCTTTGCGGTCCTCTCGCCTACAGAGGTGGAGAGAGTAGCATGGGCTGCTTTCATGCTAGAGAGCGAAGCCCACCATTGGTGGTTGTCCGCATTGAGGATGCGAGATTTGACCATGCAGGGTCAACCTTGGACTTGGGAGGAGTTCAAGGACACTTTTTATAACAAGTACTTTCCGATCGGAGCACGGGAAAGGAAAGAGAGAGAATTCATCAACCTTGAGCAAGGTTCGATGTCAGTAGCACAATATGAAGCTAAGTTCTCGGAGCTCTCTAGATTTGCGCCTCACATGGTGGCTACCGAGGCAATGAAGGCGAGAAGGTTTGAGCAAGGGCTCAAAGATGTTATCATGGAGAAGGTTTCGGTTTTCAGACATGCTACCTACCCTGAGGTAGTAGACAAGGCCTTATTGGTCGAGGCCAATTCAGAGACAGTGTCCAAGAAGAGGGAGTTGGCGAGAGGCCAATCCAGTAGTTCAGCACCTCTAGAGAGGCGGGTTCGTGCCGACCCTTATCAGTATACATGGCCAGCACCACAGATGAGGCCGGCTTATGCGCCTCCAGCTCCACTGCAGTATGTGCCTCAGGCACCACGACCTCAGGCTCTTCCGGCCCCACGGCCTGTTGCACCTCAGACAATGAGGTATGCTCCACCTCCGTCCCCTCCGACTTATACACACGAGGTTTGCACTTCATGCGACCGAAGGCACCCGGTAGGAGATTGCCGAAGAGCATCGGGTGGATGTTTTCATTGTGGTCGCCAGGGCCATATGATTAGGGATTGCCCCAGTCGGCATTTACCAGGTCAGTCTCAGGGGATTAGGCCACCATCACGCCCAGCAGGATCATATCAGGCGTCATCTCAGACTACCCGGTCTACACCTCAGTCTCGCCAGGCGAACCAGGGGCGAGTTTTTGCCTTAACAGAGGGTGATGCACTTGCATCTGACGATGTAGTGCAAGGTACGTAGTTGTAGCTTATTTAAAGTATCCATAAATTAAACTGTTAAGTATTAATTGATTGTGTACGTACTTGGCATGTTATATATGTATATATACCTACATGTATACACTGTTGATGCATGGATTAACTCCGCTAGTTAAAATTTCAGAAACCCTACTAGTCAATGAGTATTTGGCTCGTGTGTTGATTGATACCGGGTCTACTCATTCATTTGTCTCGCCGAGTTTTTCAAAAGGCTTTTCTGCAGAGCCAAGTCAGCTAGAACAGGAGTTAGCCATTTCGACTCCTCTCGGCAAAACAGTATTGGCAGATAAAGCGTATAGAAATAGTGTGGTCTAAGTTGGAAGCCACGAGTTGGCGGTTGATCTCATCGTCCTTGGATTCCAAGACTTTGACGTTATCTTGGGGATGGATTGGTTAGCAGCACATCATGGGCATGTAGCTTGCTTTGAGAAGATGGTACTCTTCAAGCCAGTAGAAGGAAAACCATTCCACTTTCGCGGGTTGAAAGGTAGATATATTGCTCGTTTTGCGACGTTGAGCTTAGCTAACCCCGAGGCAAAGGACTCATCGACTATTCCGGTTGTGAGTGAATTCCTGGATGTATTTCCAGAGGAGTTGCCAGGATTGCTTCCAGACAGGGAGATTGAGTTTGTGATCGAGCTTACACCAGGCACAGCTCCTGTTTTCAGAGCTCCGTATAGAATGGCCCCTATTGAACTCAAGGAGTTAAAGACCCAGTTGGAAGAGTTACAAGGTCTTGGTTTCATTCGACCAAGTGTCTCACTGTGGGGTGCCCCAGTGTTGTTTGTTAAGAAGAAGGATGGCTCGATGTGGATGTGCGTCGATTACAGGCAATTGAACAAAGTCACTATAAAGAATAGGTATCCCTTGCCTAGGATTGATGACTTGTTCGATCAGTTGAAGGGAGCGAGATTTTTCTCGAAGATAGACCTTCGATCGAGTTATCACCAGTTGAAGATTAAGGTGGAAGATGTTCCCAAAACTGCTTTCAGGACTCGGTATGGACACTACGAGTTCTTGGTGATGCCTTTTGGACTCACGAACGCACCGGCAGCCTTTATGGATTTGATGAACCGGGTGTTCCGGCCATATCTTGATAGGTGCGTGATTGTATTTGTTGATGACATTTTGGTCTATTCCCAGACACGGGAAGATCACACACGTGACCTATGCCTTGCTTTGGAAATGCTAAGAGAGCACAAGCTATACGCCAAACTTAGCAAGTGTGAGTTTTGGTTGGAAGAGGTGGCATTCCTAGGCCACGTTGTTTCTGCAGAAGGTATCTCGGTAGATCCAAAGAAGATCGAAGTAGTTATGAGTTGGGCGAGGCCCAAGAGTGTCACGGAGATACGCAGTTTTCTTGGGTTGGCAGGCTACTACAGGAGATTCGTAGAGGGTTTCTCTAGCCTTGCAGCACCGCTCACTTACCTGACGAGGAAGAACGCCAAGTTTGTATGGAGTGATAAGTGCGAGATCAGTTTCACGGAACTGAAGAAGAGGCTTACAACAGCCCCTGTCCTTACTGTGCCATCTGGACCTTATGGGTATGAGGTGTATAGTGATGCCTCGCACGTTGGACTTGGGTGTGTACTCATGCAGCACAAGAAAGTCATTGCCTATGCATCAAGGCAATTGAAGGAGCATGAGAAGAATTATCCCACGCACGACTTGGAGCTTGCGGCAGTCGTGTTTGCACTTAAGATTTGGCGTCATTACCTTTATGGGGTGGAGTTCTATGTGTTTACCGATCACAAGAGCCTCAAGTATCTCTTTTCCCAAAAGGAGCTGAATCTAAGGCAACGGCATTGGATGGAATTTCTGAAGGACTATGATTGTACCATTCAATACCACCCGGGTAAAGCAAATGTAGTGGCTGATGCTTTGAGTAGAAGACCTCTGGGATTGTTAGCACACATGTTGGTTCAAGAATGAAAGCTACTAGAAGATTTGGCAAATCTGGACATCAGTGTGAATGACTCTGTCTACGGTCCTACCTTGGCAAATGTTACGGTTCGGCCATACATTATAGATTTGATCCAAGAATACCAAGCCACGGATACTGAATTTTTGGCTTATCGGGATAAGGAAGTTGCTAAGGGTAGTGAGGACTTCTCTCTCACTAGTCGGGGTGCTATCACATTCAAGGGAAGGCTGTGCGTCCCAGCCAATGAAGATCTTCGAAGAGAGATTTTGGATGAAGCACACCGTTCGAAGTACACAGTGCATCCAGGGGGTACAAAAATGTACCGGAACCTCAAGAGTCATTTTTGGTGGCAGAAAATGAAGAGGGAGGTTGCGGAATATGTAGCACGGTGCTCAGTGTGCCAACAGGTGAAAGCAGAACACATGCGACCCGCCGGTCTATTGCATTCTCTTCCTATTCCCGAGTAGAAATGGGAGAACATATCCATGGATTTCATAGTTGGCTTGCCAAAGATGGCAAGGGGCTCAGATGCGATATGGGTAGTAGTGGATCGTTTGACGAAGTCCGCTCACTTCTTACCTTACCGAACTACTTTCAACTCTAGTCAGTTAGCCGCTTTGTACATCAAGGAAGTGGTGAGGTTACACGGAGTGCCCGTTAGTATTGTGTCAGATCGGGATCCAAGATTCACATCACGATTCTGGAAAAGCTTCCAGGAGGCTATGGGTTCCCGACTTGATTTCAGCACCGCTTTTCATCCACAGACGGATGGACAAACCGAGAGAGTGAACGAAGTCATTGAAGACATGCTTCGGGCTTGTACGTTGGATTTCGGAGGCAGTTGGGAAGAGCACTTGCCTTTGGTTGAATTCACCTATAATAACAGCTATCAGGCAAGTATCCAAATGGCACCATTTGAGGCCTTGTATGGGCGAAGTTGTAGGTCTCCTCTCTATTGGGATGAGGTAGGAGAAAGGAAAGTACTTGGTCCGGAGTTGATTGAGCAAACTGCAGGCACAGTTAAGATCATTCGGGATCGATTAAAAGCCGCTCACGATCGCTAGAAAAGTTATGCGGACACGCGCCGTAGGGACTTGGAATTTCAAGTAGGGGATCAAGTTTTTGTGAAAGTATCTCCTAGCAAAGGGATCATGAGATTTGGAAAGCGAGGCAAGCTCAGCCCTCGGTATGTTGGGCCTTTTGAGATTATCACACGAGTTGGTGAGGTTGCTTACAGGGTAGCTCTCCCACCTCACATGACCACAGTTCACAACGTCTTCCATGTGTCTATGCTTCGGAAGTACATTGCGGATCCTTCGCATGCAATAGACTTGGAACCGTTGGAGATTAGAGAGGACCTCACCTTGATTGAAAAGCCGGTTCAGATTTTGGATCGAAGAGATCAGGTGCTTCGCAACAAGACAATCCCTTTGGTTCTTGTGCAATGGCAACACCATGCTCGGGAAGAAGCTACATGGGAGCGTGAAGCAGAAGTCAAAGCAAGGTACCCAGAATTAATTGAATGAGTTTTTGGTATAAGTTTGTATATGACTGAATTTCGAGGACGAAACTTTTGTAAGGGGGGGAGGATGTAGAGCCCCAGACTTTTTCATGCTTAATACATGACACTTTCGTTGCCATTTTGCCTTTAAAGAGGTATAATTAATAAATAAGGAAGAAATTAGAAATTTTGAAACGTCAAAAATATTCCTTTTCGAAGTACAAACCCAACGCAAGTTGAATCGTCAAAATCAGATGAACGAGTCAAAAGATATGGCCAAAACAGTCTGGACCTACAGGCAATCGTAGCTCAGTCATGCGCTAAGGACGTAGCTCGGAATGCACAAAGGACGTAGCTCGGTTATGCGCTAAGGACGTAGCTCGGTTATGAGCTAAGGACGTAGCTCGATTATGCGCTAAGGACGTAGCTCGGTTATGCGCTAAGGACGTAGCTCAGTTATGCACTAAGGACGTAGCTCCGACAACGTGCTCTGAAGAGGCACAGACAACGCATAGACAACGTACTCTGATAACGTATACGTTGTACATCCGTTGTGCAACAGACAACGGGTACGTTGTGTAGCACACAACATGTACGTTGTACAGCACGACGGGCACGTTGTACATAAGACAACGCACAACGAGTTGGCGCTATTCACAGCACAACGAGTTGGCACTATTCACAGCACAACTAGTTGGCACTATTCACAGCACAACGAGTTGGCACTATTCACAGCACAACGTGTTTGGCACTATTCACAGCACAACGAGTTGGCACTATTCACAGCACAACGTGTTCAGCACTCGTGTTTTTGCAGAGGTTTTAGTAAGGGTATTATGGTCTTTTGGTCGGTTCACTCTTACCTTAAGAGTTTAACCCGAGCCTTTAGGGCTCATTCTTAACACTTAGAAAGATTGGAGAGTTAGAGAAAGGGGAGAAGACGATCCTAAACCTAGGGTTTCCATTTTGGAGAGAAATCAAAGGGTTTTGAAACCCTAGATCAACCTCGAGCCCGTTTTCTTCAAGATTTCGGTTCAAGCATTCGTGGAGCTCGCGATCCAAGCTAGGGCAGCAACTCACGGTCGTTTGTGGAAGGGGTTTCTTCCTCATTCCTGCAAGGTCGGTACTTCTTACTACCCTCCTAGTTATAGTCCCTCTTTCCCCTTCATTCTCCTTATTTTTCTTTCATGTACCCATATGTGCTATGAGATGGATGGTTGTGAATGGTGAATGGAGATGGAATGGGCGATTGGATGCCAATGGTTGTATGGTGATGATTAAAATGGGGAGGGCATTGTTCCAATAATGAACATACTTGTATGATTTGAGTAAAACCCATCTAGAAAAGCATGTTGTAGGGTAAATCCATAATGAACACACCATGTTTGATGAAATGCCAAGGTGAATAAAGTGAGCTGTAAATTAGTAAATGCATGCCTAATCAATTCTGAATATTGCTAGGGCCTATGATAGTGCGTTTCCTGCTTTCCCTAAATGTTATGAATAATACATTGCTCAATCATGGATGCTATATGTGTTGTGAAATTACCCAAATGTCATCTTCAAATTTAAATGCAAGTATGTACACGGTTCCCACGAGCACGGCATGCATGGCATGAATTATCGAGGTTTTCAAGAACATGGTTAGAGGTGGGACATATCCTACGATATGTTTTACCTCGCTTTTCACAAGAAGATAAGAACCAACATTCCACGAGGGGTCTCCCCTCACTCACAAGTGCATATCATGAAGAAGGGCCTCCCTTCCCTCGCAAGTACATACATATCATGAAGAAGGGTCTCCCTTCCCTCGCAAGTGCATTGCATAAAGAAGGGTCTCCCTTCCCTCTCAAGGCATCTCTCAAGGCATCTCACAAGTGCATCTCACAAGTGTGTCTCACAAGTTACATGATCACAAGCAAGCACGCATGACATGACATGATCTACAAGAATCAAGCAAGATAGACAAGATGAATTTTCAAGCACGGAAATGGTATTTTCAAGTCAAGTCAAGTGCACAAGATTTCAAGGGTTTTACCGGCTTTGATGAATGCAACATGATGAATTATATTGCTTTACTTTATTGTCATGATATGAATCATTCCTGCTTTATATGCGTGAATTGTTTCCTGCTTTATGTATGCTATCCGTATGCTATGACTGTTGGTTAGTGTTTAGTACCCGCTGAGTATTCCATGCTCAGCCGTACTTCTTATGTCGGTAGGTGCTGAGGGAGCTGCTGCTCCATTTGATGTTTGTGCTCCTGGTCCATGGGTGGAAGAGGAGTACATCGAGGAGCCTTTGGAGGAACCTCCCGTAGAGGGTTATCAGTAGGTGGTGTCAGATTCTGAGTGAATTGCTGTGGGTGAGATGAGAGTTAGATTTATGTATTTTGGCGGGCATGTCCGTACTTTCTTATGGATTCCTTTTTTTTTGTGTAAACTTGGATTTAAGTATGTATATACATAGAGGTTTGTTAGTCTTCCGCTGTGCTATGTTAGAGTATGTTTCCGCTGTTTATATCCTCTATTGTATATGCTCTGTGGGTTTTTGCAGGTTGGTTTGTCAAGCAAGTCATGTAATCCATGATTAGTCGTCCAAAGTTCACTCTAACTCCTAGGGTGGGTTTTGGGTCGCGACATGTCTGTACCATAGCATCATACCCAGTGGGGCAACCGTGCGATTGTCTACACCATTGCATAGTACCCGGTGGGGCAACCGCGCGGTTGTCAGTACCATGGCATAGTACCCGGTGGGGCAACCGTGCTGTTGTCAGCACCATATCTTAGTACCCGGTGGGGAAACTGTGCGGTTGTCAGCACCATGGCATAGTACCCGGTGGGGCAACTGCGTGGTTGTCGGCACCATGGCATAGTACCCAGTGGGGCAACCGCGCGGTTGTCAGCACTAATTACATCTTACCCATTTTTTGGAGTAACTGAACAGTTGTCTGATCAACCTTCAGTTGTGGCCTCTCGTGAAGCTGGTAGTGTAACCAACCTTCACTCATTTGCATCTTTCACCATATGTTCACATTTCACCGCACAACACTACAATACTTGCTCACTCTTAAAGGAGTAACTGACACGATTGTCTAATCGACCATCAGTTGTGGCCTCCTGTAAAACAAGTCTTGCACATTTCATATACTGCACTACAATGCTTGCTCACTCTTAAAGGAGTAACTGATATGGTTATCTGATTGACCATCAGTTGCGGCCTCCCATGAAACAAGTCTTGCACACTCCATACACTGCACTGCAATGCTTGCTCACTCTTAAAGGAGTAACTGACACGGTTGTTTGCTCGACCATCAGTTGCAGCCTCCTGTGAAAAAAGTCTTGCACACTTCATACACTGCACTACAATACTTGCTCATTCTTAAAGGAGTAACTGACACGGTTGTCTGATCGACCATCAATTATAGTCTCCTTTGAAACAAGTCTTGCACACTTCATACACTGCACTACAATACTTGCTCATTCTTAAAGGAGTAACTGACACGGTTGTCTGATCGACCTTCAGTTGTGGCCTCCTGTGAAGCAAGTCTTGCACACTTCATACATTGCACTGCAATGCTTGCTCACTCTTAAAGGGGTAACTAACACGGTTGTCTGATCGACCATCAGTTGTAGCCTCCAGTGAAACAAGTCTTGCACACTTCATACACTGTACTACAATACTTGCTCATTCTTAAAGGAGTAACTGACACGGTTGTCTGATCGACCATCAGTTGTAGCCTCATGTGAAGCAAGTCTTGCACACTTCATACACTGCACTGCAAAGCTTGCTCACTCTTAAAGGGGTAACTGACATGGTTGTCTGATCGACCTTCAGTTGCGACCTCTTGTGAAACAAGTCTTGCACTCTCCACACACAGCACTACAACACCTACTCACTCTTAAAGGAGTAACCGACACGGTTGTCTGATCGACCATCAGTTGCGGCCTCTTGTGTAGCAAGTCTTGTACACTTCACCGCACTGCACTGCATTACTTGTTCACTCTTCAAGAAGTAACTAAAAAGGTTGTCTGATCGACCATCAGTTATGGCCTCTTGGGAATCCAGTTTTGTAACAATCATCATTCACTTGCATCATGCACCCCGCTATTTGGTCGTGTGATCGATTAGCAGGCAGCTTTATACACCATAACCCCCTCTATCCCCAGCAATTGTCGATTTAGTACAAACACACCCTTCCTCTATCACCCTTCAGTCGTCCAGTTCCTCGTAAGCAGTCTAAGTAGAAATCTACTTTCTCCTCTATCTTTTCTCAGGTTTTCTTCACACACACGTGCAAAATTCAAGCATTATCAGCCTTTGTCGTTCATGTGCCCGCGCCCTCCGACAAAGCAGGGCAATTGTAAACACCCCAATTTTGTACACCCCTGGTCTCTTTGTACACCTTTAAAAACCTTTTTAGAAACTCTTTTTCAAAAAACTCTCTTTCCACGTGCTTCAATTTCTGAAAAATGTCCCTCAGGTAAAAAATGACAAAAATGGCCCTAGGGTGAAAAATGGTCAAAATACCCCTGAAAAAGTGCTAAAAAGTTATCATTTTCTCTAAAATGATTTTATAAATTTTTTGATAAATTTTGGCTATTTTTAGACTTAAATCGGAATTAAAACGGTAGAAAATGATTAAAATGCCCCTAGAGTAGAAAATGACCGAAATGCCCTTAAAAAGTGCTGAAAAATCCATGTTTTGTCTAAAATATTTTTTTGGATTTTATCAGTTCAATTTTGACTATTTTTGGGCTAAAAAGGGGCTAAAACAGAAAAACAGCTTTTCGGTGAATCGAAGCGTGACACATGGCAAACCAAAAAAATTTAAAAAATGATTTTTTGGCCCCTAGCTAGGGGCGCTACTTCAAACAGCGCCCCCAGAGGGGCCTGTTCTCTTTAGGCATGTTGGCAGGCCATTTTTTAAAATCCCGCATAGGGGCACTACTTCAAGTAGCGCCCCCCCAGTTTCGTCCAATTTTGCCGCCTAACTGTTGCTTGCCGCCTTACTTTTTGGGGTTTTTATCCAAAAGGGGCATTAATTGAAGTAGCGCCCCCCCATTTTGAAAAACTATAAATACCCCTCACTTCATTCTCATTCAATTTTCACTTGCTCTCTTCTCTCTCCTCTTTCAAAAACCTCTCTTTAGCGTTGGCGATCTCGAGAATTCCATTTCGAAGAATCGTTCTCGGGAGCACTTATTTCAGAGACCCTTTTGGGTTTTCCGGAAGGTAAAATATCGCTAAAACTCTGACGTTTGCTTAGTCTTTTATTAGTGTTAAATTATTTTATTGTTTTTAAATACTTAGACTGTTTGCCCTGTCGAACCCCTGCCCGGTTTTACTTAAACCTATCTTATCCTGTCGAACCCCTGCCTGGTTTTACTTAAACTTAGCCTACCCTGTTGAACCTCTGCCCGAACTTCGGTTCAAACATAGCCTACCCTATCGAACCTCTACCCGAACTTCGGTTCAAACATAGCCTACCCTGTCGAACCTCTGCCCGAACTTTGGTTCACACATAGCCTACCCTGTCGAACCTCTGCCCGAACTTCGGTTCAAACATAACCTACCCTGTCAAACCTCTGCCCGAACTTCGGTCCAAACATAGCCTATCCTACCAAACCTCTGTCTGAACCTCGGTTCAATCCCTGGTTCAAACCCTACTTACCTTAACCAAACCTCTGCCCGAACCTTGGTTCAAACCCTGGTTCAAATCCTAACCCAACCCAATGCTCCTTGACATGAGCTAAAACTATCCACATGCTCCCAACAAGAGCATAAAAGGCCTAAGCGCTCTTGAACAGGAGCCCAAACCATTTAAAAACCCCCTAATATCCAAAGAAAAATCTCAGCCTATCAAACACCTACAATCCAAACAAAACAAATCAAACCATCAACTACCCATCTAGAACTACGTGTGGCTTGATTCCACTAATAGTGGATACGTAGGCAACCCTGATCGGGTTCAGCTCACCTAGGATAGAGCCCCTATCATGTCCCTACTTATTTTAAACATGTATATTATTGTTCATATAACATCTGTCAGCATATATATGAAATAGAAGCTTCTCATATGGTTTCCCCCACTTTAATTCAGACTTAGGGAGTAAGTAACCATCTCTAGATGGGAGTTTAGGGGTGCCTAACACCTTCCCCTTACTCAAATGAATCCTTACCTTGAACTTTATTTTCAGACCAAAGCCTTATCCAACCTTTTAAAGAACACTATTTTCCCTAACAATCTAAATAGGTGGCAACCCTCTCTTTTCAGCATTTTTAGCACTATTCCTCCTCGGGTTCAATCCTGATCGGGAGTGGGGTTAAAATCCCGGGTCTACACTACTAATGAGATGAAATGAAAGCATCAAATTAAATAATGAAAGATAGCAAACATAAAATAATAAACATGAAAATTTATTTATTAAATTAAAAAAAGTCACCTACAAAATTTGAATTAAAAGTAAATGCAAGAACAAAACAAAAAAAAATAAAAATGGTGAGAGCCCTAGGAGTAGGGCCGGCCGTGAAGAGATGGGTGAGACAATGGTGGTGCCGTGAGCTTGCAAGGACCTTAGAACTTCTTAGGTGAGAGAGAGAGTGTAGAGCCCCTGACTTTTTCACATTTAATGCATGACACTTTCATTGCCATCTTGCCTTCAAAGAGGTATAATTAATAAATAAGGAAGAAATTGGAAATTTTGAAATGTTAGAAATATTCATTTTCGAAGTACGAACCCAACGCAAGTTGAATCGTCAAAATCGGACGAACGAGTCAAAAGTTATGGCCAAAACAGTTTGGACCTGCAGACCACCGATCGCTCGGTCCATGGAGCGATCGATGGGTCCAAAACCGATCGCTCGGAGGCTATCGACTAGTCAAGATTTTTGTATGGGGAAATTTTCCAGAGAGTGAAATTTTAATCGATCGATCGGTCATTAACACCGATCGCTCGGTACTCGCGTTTTTGCAGAAATTTCAGTAAGGGTATTATGGTCTTTTGGTCGGTTTACTCTTACCTTAAGAGTCTTGCCCTGTAGAGCCCCGGACTTTTTCACATTTAATGCATGACACTTTCGTTGCCATTTTGCCTTTAAAGAGGTATAATTAATAAATAAGGAAGAAATTGGAAATTCCAAAACGTCAAAAATGTTTCTTTTCGAAGTACGAACCCAACGCAAGTTAAATCGTCAAAATCCGACAAGCGAGTCAAAAGATATGGCCAAAACAGTCTGGACCTGCAGGCAACCGATCGCTCGGTCCATGGAGCGATCGATCGGTCCAAAACCGATCGCTCGGAGGCTATCGACTGGTCAAGATTTTTGTATGGGGAAATTTTCCAGAGAGTGAAATTTTAACCGATCGCTCGGTTATGAAACCGATCGATCGGTAGGCAACCGATCGATCGGTCATTAACACCGATCGCTCGGTACTCGCGTTTTTGCAGAAATTTCAGTAAGGGATATTATGGTCTTTTGGTCGGTTTACTCTTACCTTAAGAGTTTAACCCGAGCCTTTAGGGCTTCATTTCGACACTTAGAGAGATTGGGAGATAAAAAGAGAGGAGAGGGCGATTCCTAAACCTAGGGTTTCCATTTTGGAGAGAAATCAAGGGGTTTGTGAACCCACACTCAACTCAAGCCCATTTTTCTTCAAAGATCAAGGCACAAACTCGTGAGGAGCATCTCCTCAAGCTAGGGCAGCAACTCACGGTCGTTCTTGGAAGGGGATTTCTTCCTCACTTGATCAAGATCGGTACTTCTTACTACCCTCCTAGTTATAGCTTCCCTTTTTCCTTTGTTTCTCCTTATTTTGCTTCACTTATATATGTGTTATGAGATTGGTGGTATGAATGGTGAATGGAGATGGATGTTGGCGAATGGATGCCGTGTGGATGATGTGATGAACGAATGGGAAAGGGCATTATACTAATAATGAACATACAAATGTGATGTGAGCATAACCCACCTAGAAAAGCATGATCTAGGTTTAAGTGAATAATGAACACACCCCATGTTTGGTGAAATGCCAAGGTGAACAAAATAAATGATAAATTAAGGGAACCCATGCTTAATTGCTCTTGAAATTTGTTAGGGTTCATGATGGTGTGTTTCTTACATTTCTTAAAATGTGTAGATTATTACTCACTTAAATTGTTATATGCTATGCTTTGTGAATTACCCCAAATTGCCATATTTAATTCCAAATGCAAGTATGCACACGATCTCACGAGCACGCATGAAATGACGTGATTTACCGATGTTTTAAGTATGGGACGTAGAGGTGGGGCATATCCTAAGATATGTTTCACTTCGCTTTTGGCGAGGGCAAGACAATCATGCATTGCATAGGGAAAGGTCTCTCATCCCCTCGTATGACATGCATAGCATCGCATGACACGCATAGCATAGCATGGCATGACACGCATAGCATAGCATCACATGACACGCATAACTCTGCATGGCATGACACGCATGGATGCTAGTTGCGACGGGCTATGAACGGCAACTAGGCATTCACATTTCGCATGGATGCTCGTTGCGACGGGCTATGAACGGCAACCAGGCATACCCATCTGCATATAGGGTACTAGTTGCGACGGACTATGAACGGCAACTAGGCATATCATTCAGTGTACAGGGTACTAGTTGCGACGGGCTATGAACGGAAACTAGGCATGTGAACATGTTTAAATTATGAAAAAGAAAGCATGATACTCGCATGACACGCATGACATGACATGGCATGCATGATGCAAGCATGACAAGCATGACACGGTTAACAAGTTCCCAATCACGCAAAGGGTATTTCAAGTCAAGTCAAGTGCACGATGTTTTCAAGGGTTTTATCAGTTTTTCTGAATGCAAGCATGAATATAAATTGCTTTACTTCCTTGTATGATATAAATTGTTCCTGTTCTATATATGCAATTTGTTTCCTACTTTATGTATGCTATCTGTATACTATGACTGTTGGTTAGTATTTAGTACCCGCTGAGTATTCCATGCTTAGCCGTACTTCTTATGTCGGCAGGTTCTGAGGGAGCTGCTGCTCCATTTGATGTTTGTGCTCCTGGTCCATGGGTGGAGGAGGAGTACGTCGAGGAGCCTTTGGAGGAACCTCCCGTAGAGGGTTATCAGTAGGTGGTGTTAGATTCTGAGTGGATTAGCTGTGGGTGAGCATGAGTGATTATATCCATGTATTTTGGCGGGCATGTCCGCACTTTCTTTGTATTGATTTCTTTGTATTAAACTTGGACCATGTGTATATACTTAGAGGTTGTTAGACTTCCGCTGTGTTTTATAGTTATGTTTCAGCTGTCATCCTCTATTGTATATGCTCTGTGGGTTTTTGCAGGTTGGTTTGTCAAGCAAGTCATGTAAGCCATGTTTAGTCGTCCAAAGTTCACTTTAACTCCTAGTGTAGCACCCCGGACTTTTTCATCCTTAATGAATAGCACCTTCGTAGCTAATTGGCCGTTTTTGTAGTCTAATTAATAAATAAGGGAGATATCGAAAATTCTGAAACGTCAGAAATGTGCGTTTTCGACAGACGAACCCAACGCAAGTTGAATCGTCGAAATCCGACGAGCGAGTCAAAAGATATGGTCAAAACAGTCCAGACATACAGAGAACCGATCGCTCGGTCCAGTCAGCGATCGATCGGTCCATAACCGATCGATCGGTAGCTATCGCGCGGTCAGAAATTTTGTATGGGGAAATTTTCCAGAGAGTGAGTTTTTGACCGGTCGATCGGTCATAAACACCGATCGCTCGGTAGGCAACCGATCGATCGGTCATAACCACCGATCGCTCGGTCTTCGCGTTTTTGCAGAAATTTCAGTAAGGGCTTTATCGTCTTTTGGGGGTTAAACCCTTTCTCCTTAAGGCTTGCCCGAGCCTTTAGGGCTTCATTCACAACACTTAAGGGATTTTGAGAGATAGAGAGAGAGGAGAAGGGGATTTGCAAATAGGGTTTTCCATTGGAGAAGAAATCAAAGGGGTGAAGACCCTAGATCGTCCCCAAGCACATTTTCTTCAAGATTTCAACTCAAGCTCGTGTGGGGTTCCATTCTCCAAGCTAGGGCAGCAACCCAAGCACGTTTTTGAAAGGGGTTTCTTCCCCAACTCAAGTCTCCTTCAAGCAAAGGTGTTCTTCCTTCAAGTTGGAGCTTCAATCAAGGTTTCTACCAAGGATCAAGCCTTGATTTAAGGTTAGTACACCCTACTAACTTACCCTAGCAATAAATCTAGGTTTTTCCTTATGAAATATGATTCTTGTTAGTATGTTTTATTCCTTACAAAATGTGTTATCTATAATAAACATAAACAAGATAAAGAAAGGGTAGGGATGCTTGGATGGAGGTTGGATACGGCGATTGGATGCCGAATGTGTGATGTATGATGTGTGGGTTGTGGATTGGAAAATGGAGGATGGGCATTGTACAAATAACAAACTTACCATTGTGTGATTGAATGGAAAACATGCATTTAAAAAGAAGAAGATAAACTACTAAGGAATAATGTATGAAAGTGTTTGACAAAATGCCTAAACTATGAATAAATGATCTCAATGAAGGACATGGAAATGGGTTTTATGCATGCGTCCTTATAAATGATAAATTGATCAAATGTTATGCAAACTACTTATGTTACTTATGTTCATATCATAAATTGAATTATAATGTCATATTTGGTTATTTCCATTATCATGATTGTCACTATGGACACGTACACGAGCACACATGATAGCATGAACCGTGATTTCAAGAGCATGTGCATATAATAAACACAAGTGCATTGCATAACAAGGAGGTTGGTAGCCCAGGGACATTCGGGTGCTAGCCTCTGGCTCACAAGTGCATTTCATAACAAGGAGGTTGGTAGCCCAGGGACATTCGGGTGCTAGCCTCTGGCTCACAAGTGCATTTCATAACAAGGAGGTTGGTAGCCCAGGGAGGATTCGGGTGCTAGCCTCTGGCTCACAAGTGCATTTCATAACAAGGAGGTTGGTAGCCCAGGGAGGATTCGGGTGCTAGCCTCTGGCTCACAAGTGCATTGCATATCAAGGAGGTTGGCAGCCCAGGGAGATTCGGGTGCTAGCCTCTGGCTCACAAGTTTACAAGATGGAGGTTTACAAGATGATGATCATGCATTCATGCATGCACGCATACATGATTTCTACGAGGCATACCGGGACATGACAAGGGTTTGAAGCATGAGTTTTATCGGCATTTTCGCATTCATGTACGCATGTCAGGATGCTTGTATTGAGTCATGCCCTATACTGTTTCTTTGTGATGTTTCTATTACTGCTTGTATGATATTACTATTATGCGTTTTTATTATTGTTATGGTCTGCTAGTAGCTTGTACTCGCTGAGTATTCCATGCTCAGCCGTACTTTCATGTCGGTAGGTACTGAGGGAGCCCTCGACCCGGAGCCTTGGGTCGAGGAAGAGTATACAGAGGAAAGAGAGTCGGCTATCCCATTACAGTCTCAGGCGGACCGAGACCTCGATGCGTGGCCATACCTCGACTACTGTTGAGGGGAGAGTATGAGAGGGTTTGGTGTATTTTGATATTTTGATAGGTGGGCCTGTCCACCTTAGACTTAGACATGTCTTGTATTTATGTTAACTTGGAATACTATTTTGGATCATCAGAAGAAATGAAAATTTGTTTACGCTTCCGCATATATGATAGCTTCCGCGCTCTGATTATCGTTATGAGTACTGTGTTTTATCTTGTGCATTACAGGATGGTTTGATAGGTTCGTAGTGTGACACCTAAAATATCCCTAAACTCCTAGGGGGTATTTTGGGGCGTTACACCTAGGGTGGGTTTTGGGTCGCGACATGCCCGAGCCCTTAGGGCATCATTCGACACTTAGAGAGTTTGAGAGAATAGGAGAAAGGGGAGAAGGCGATTCCAACCTAGGGCTTGTCTTTGGAAGAGAAATCAAAGGGTTTTGAGACCCTAGATCACTTCAAGTCCGGCCTTTCTCCAAGATCACGGCTCAAGCACCCGTGGAGAGCGTTCCCCAAGCTAGGGCAGCGCCTCACGGTCGTTTTTTGAAGGGGTTTCTTCCTCATTTCTTCAAGGTCGGTACTTCTTGCTACCCTCCTAGTTATAGTTCCTTCTTTTACTTTATTTCTCTTTGTTTTCTTTCATTTACACATGTGCTATGAGATGGATGGGTGTGAATGGTGAATGGAGACGGAATTGGCGATTGGATGCCGTGTGAAATGATGTGATGAATGAAATGGGGAGGGCATTGTATCCATAATGAACAAACACGTATGATGTGAGCATAACCCACCTAGAAAAGCATGTTGTAGGGTTAATAAATAATGAATGCACCATGTTTGAAGAAATGCCAAGGTGAATGAAATGAATGATAAATTAAGAGATTGCATGTTTAAGGTGTATAGAAATTGCTAGGGTCATGATAGTGTGATTATTCGCTTTTCCTAAATGATATGAATACTAAATTGCTCAAATCATTGATGTTATGTGTTATGAATTACTCAATGCCATATTTAATTCTAAATGCAAGTATGCACACGACCTCACGAGCACGCATACATGACATGATTTACCGAGGTTTTCAAGAATGGGATTTAGAGGTGGGGGATATCCTACGATATGTTTCACCTCGCTTTTGGCAAGGACAAGACATTCATGCATTTCATAAGAAGGGTCTCCCTTCACTCGAAAGTTCATACATATCATAAGAAGGGTCTCCCTTCCCTCGCAAATGCATCTCACAAGTGAATCTCACAAGTGGAAGGACAAGCATGAGCATTCTAGGAAGAAGGGTCTCCCTTCCCTCACAAGTAGTTTACTTTTCCGAGTAAGCATGACATGACATAGCATGACAAGCATGAGCATTCTAGGAAGAAGGGTCTCCCTTCCCTCACAAGTAGATTACTTTTCAGAACAAGCAAGCATGATACAAGCATGACACGGTAGACGAGGTTTCAAGCATAAAAAGGATAATTGCAGTCAAGTCAAGTGCACAAGATTTCAAGGGTTTTACCGGCTTTTATGAATGCAACATGATGAATTATATTGCTTTACTTTATTGTCATGATATGAATCATTCCTGCTTTATATGCGTGAATTGTTTCCTGCTTTATGTATGCTATCCGTATGCTATGACTGTTGGTTAGTGCTTAGTACCCGCTGAGTATTCAATGCTCAGCCGTACTTCTTATGTCGGCAAGTGATGGCGGAGTAGCTGTTCCTTTTGATGTCTGTGCTCCGAGCCCTTAGGTGGAGGAGGAGTACATCGAGGAACCTTTGGAGGAACCTCCAGTAGAGGGTTTGTCGCGACCCAATACCCACCCTAGGAGTTAGAGTGAATCGTGGACGACTAATCATGACTTGCTTGAAAACCAAACCTGTAAAACCCACAGAGTATATACAATAGAGGACATTATAGCGGAAACATAACCATAAAGCACAGCGGAAGTCTACCAAACCTCTATGTATATACATACGCAAATCCAAGTTTATACCAAAAGTAACCAAAAGAAAGTGCGGACAGACCCACCAAAATACATGAATGTATATCTCTCATCTCACCCACAGCTAATCCACTCAGAATCTAACACCACCTACTGATAACCCTCTACGGGAGGTTCCTCCAAAGGATCCTCGACGTACTCCTCTTCCACCCATGGACCAGGAGCACAAACATCAAATGGAGCAGCAGCTCCCTCAGAACCTGCCGACATAAGAAGTACGGCTGAGCATGGAATACTCAGTGGGTACCAAATACTAACCAATAGTCATAGCATAAAAATGGCAATACATAAATCAGGAGCAATTCATATATGTTAGACGGAAACAATTCATATCATACAAGGAAGTAAAGCAATTTATAATCATGCTTTTATTTCGTAGAAAGCCGATGAAACCTCTTGAAAACATCGTGCACTTGACTTGGCTTGAAATCTCTTTTCGTACTTGAAAGCTTGTCGTGTTTGTCTTACTTGATCTTGTCGAACGTGTCTTACGTGTCATGTCATGCATGTCATGCGTGCTTGCTTGTGATCATGTAACTTGTGAGATACACTTGTGAGATATCCTTGTGAGATGCGCTTGAGAGATGCCTTGAGAGGGAAGGGAGACCCTTCTTTATGCAATGCACTTGCAAGGGAAGGGAGACCCTTCTTCATGATATGCATGTACTTGCGAGGGCAGGGAGGCCCGTCTTCATGATATGCACTTGTGAGTGAGGGGAGACCCCTCGTGGAATGTTGGTTCTTGTTTTCTTGTGAAAAGCGAGGTAAAACATATCGTAGGATATGTCCCACCTCTAACCATGTTCTTGAAAACCTCGATAAATCATGTCATGCATGCCGTGCTCGTGGGAACCGTGTACATACTTGCATTTAAATTTAAATATGACATTTGGGTAATTTCACAACACATATAACATCAATGATTGAGCAATGTAATATTGATATCATTTAGGGAAAGCAAGAAAACACACTATCATAGGCCCTAGCAATATTCATAATTTATTAGGCATGCATTTCCTAATTTACAACTCATTTTATTCACCTTGGCATTTCATCAAACATGGTGTGTTCATTATTCATTATTCATTTAAACCTAAATCATGCTTTTCTAGGTGAGTTTACTCACATCATAAAGGTGTGTATATTATGGATACAATGCCCTCCCCATTTTAATCATCACAACACAACCATTGGCATCCAATCACCCATTCCATCTCCATTCACCATTCACAACCATCCATCTCATAGCACATGTGTAAATGAAAGAAAATCAAAAGAAATAAAGAGAAAAGAGGAACTATAACTAGGAGGGTAGTAAGAAGTACCGACTTTGAAGAAATGAGGAAGAAACCCCTTCCAAAAACGACCGTGTGGTGCTGCCCTAGCTTGGGGAACGCTCTCCACGAGTGCTTGAGCCGTGATCTTAGAGAAAAACCAAACTTGAAGTGATCTAGGGTCTCAAAACCCCTTTGATTCTTCTCCAAAAGCAAAACCCTAGCTTAGGAAACCCTTTCTCCTCTCTTCTAATCCCCCAAATCCTCTAAGTGTTGAGAATGAGCCCTAAAGGCTCGGGTTAAACTCTTAAGGTAAGAGTGAACCGACCAAAAGACCATAATACCCTTACTGAAATTTCTGCAAAACACGAGTGCCGAACACGTTGTGCTGTGAATAGTGCCAAACACGTTGTGCTGTGAATAGTGCCAAACACGTTGTGCTGTGAATAGTGCCGAACACGTTGTGCTGTGAATAATGCCAAACACGTTGTGCTGTGAATAGTGCCGAACACGTTGTGCTGTGAATAGTGCCAAACACGTTGTGCTGTGAATAGTGCCAAACACGTTGTGCTGTGAATAGTGCCGAACACGTTGTGCTGTGAATAGTGCTTAACACGTTGTCCGATGACTTATGTACAACGTGCCCGTCGTGAGCTGTACAACGTACACGTTATTTGCGGTACAACGTACCCGTTGTCTGTTGCACAACGGATGCACAACGTATACGTTATCAGAGCTAGAGCTACGTTATCAGAGTACGTTGTCTATGCGTTGTCTGTGCCTTATCAGAGCACGTTGTCAGAGCACGTTATCAAAGCTACGTCCTTAGTGCCTTCCGAGCTACGTCCTTAAGTGCATAACCGAGCGATCGATTGCCTGCAGGTCCAGACTGTTTTGGCCATATCTTTTGACTCGTTCGTCCGATTTTGACGATTCAACTTGCGTTGGGTTCGTACTTCGAAAAGGAACATTTCTGACATTTCAAAATTTCTAATTTCTTCCTTATTTATTAATTACACCTCTTTAAAGGCAAAATGACAACGAAAGTGTCATGCATTAAATGTGAAAAGGTCTAGGGCTCTACATCCTCCCCCCTTTACAAAAATTTCATCCTCGAAATTTATACGCTACTTGCATTACAACCCAAAAAGAAAATTACCAGTCATATACAAACTTATACAAAAACTCATTCAATTAATTCTGGGTACTTTGCTTTGACTTCAGCTTCACGCTCCCATGTAGCTTCTTCCCGAGCATGGTGTTGCCATTGCACAAGAACCTAAGGGATTGTCTTGTTGCGAAGCACCTGATCTCTTCGATCCAAAATCTGAACCGGCTTTTCAATCAAGGTGAGGTCCTCTCGAATCTCCAACGGTTCCAAGTCTATGAAATGCGAAGGATCCGCAATGTACTTCCGAAGCATAGACAAATGGAAGACGTTGTGAACTACGGCCATGTGAGGTGGGAGAGCTACCCTATAAGCAACCTCACCAACTCGTGTGATAATCTCAAAAGGCCCAACATACCGAGGACTGAGCTTGCCTCGCTTTCCAAATCTCATGATCCCTTTGCTAGGAGATACTTTCACAAAAACTTGATCCCCTACTTGAAATTCCAAGTCCCTACGACGCATGTCCGCATAACTTTTCTGGCGATCGTGAGCGGCTTTCAATCGATCCCGAATGATCTTAACTATGCCTGCAGTTTGCTCAATCAACTCCGGACCAAGTACTTTCCTTTCTCCTACCTCATCCCAATAGAGAGGAGACCTACAACTTCGCCCATACAAGGCCTCAAATGGTGCTATTTGGATACTCGCCTGATAGCTGTTATTATAGGTGAATTCAACCAAAGGCAAGTGCTCTTCCCAACTGCCTCTGAAATCCAACATACAAGCCCGAAGCATGTCTTCAATGACTTGGTTCACTCTCTCGGTTTGTCCATCCGTCTGTGGATGAAAAGCGATGCTGAAATCAAGTCGGGAACCCATAGCCTCCTGGAAGCTTTTCCAGAATCGTGATGTGAATCTTGGATCCCGATCTGACACAATACTAATGGGCACTCCGTGCAACCTCACCACTTCCTTGATGTACAAAGCGGCTAACTGACTAGAGTTGAAAGTAGTTCGGTAAGGTAAGAAGTGAGCGAACTTCGTCAAACGATCCACTACTACCCATATCGCATCTGAGCCCCTTGCCGTCTTTGGCAAACCAACTATGAAATCCATGGATATGTTCTCCCATTTCCACTCGGGAATCGGAAGGGACTGTAATAGACCTACGGGCCACATGTGTTCTGCTTTTACCTGTTGACACACCAAGCACCGTGCTACATATTCCGCAACCTCCCTCTTCATATTCCACCACCAAAAGTGACTCTTGAGGTTCCGGTACATCTTTGTACCCCCTGGATGCACTGTGTACTTCGAACGGTGTGCTTCATCCAAAATCTCTCTTCGAAGATCTGCATTGGCTGGGACGCACAGCCTTCCCTTGAATGTGATAGCACCCCGACTAGTGAGAGAGAAGTCCTCACTACCCTTAGCAACTTCCTTGTCCCGATAAGCCAACAATTCAGCATCCATGGCTTGGTATTCTTGGATCAAATCTATAATGTATGGCCGAACCGTGACATTTGCCAAGATAGGACTACGAACAGAGTCATTCACACTAATGTCCAGATTTTCCAAGTCTTCAAGTAGCTTCCATTCCTGCACTAACATGCATGCTAATAACCCCGGAGGTCTTCTACTCAAAGCATCAGCCACTACATTTGCTTTACCCGGGTGGTATTGAATGGTACAATCATAGTCTTTCAAAAATTCCATCCAACGCCGTTGCCTTAGATTCAATTCCTTTTGGGAAAAGAGGTACTTGAGGCTCTTGTAGTCCGTATACACATAGAATTCCACCCCGTATAAGTAATGTCGCCAGATCTTGAGTGCAAACACGACTGCGGCAAGCTCTAAGTCGTGCGTGGGGTAATTCTTCTCATGCTCCTTCAATTGCCTCGATGCATAGGCAATGACTTTCTTGTGCTGCATGAGTACACACCCAAGTCCAACGTGTGAGGCATCACTATACACCTCATACCCATAAGGTCCAGATGGCACAGTAAGGACAGGGGCTGTAGTAAGCCTCTTCTTCAGTTCCGTGAAACTGATCTCGCACTTATCACTCCATACAAACTTGGCGTTCTTCCTAGTCAGGTAAGTGAGCGGTGCTGCAAGGCTAGAGAAACCCTCTACGAATCTCCTGTAGTAGCCTGCCAACCCAAGAAAGCTGCGTATCTCGGTAACACTCTTGGGCCTCGCCCAACTCATAATTCCTTCGATCTTCTTTGGATCTACCGAGATACCTTCTGCAGAAACAACGTGGCTTAGGAATGCCACCTCTTCCAACCAAAACTCACACTTGCTAAGTTTGGCGTATAGCTTGTGCTCTCTTAGCATTTCCAAAGCAAGGCATAGGTCGCGTGTGTGATCTTCCCGTGTTCATCAAGATATGGCCGGAACACCCGGTTCATCAAATCCATAAAGGCTGCCGGCGCGTTCGTGAGTCCAAAAGGCATCACCAAGAACTCGTAGTGTCCATACCGAGTCCTGAAAGCAGTTTTGGGAACATCTTCCACCTTAATCTTCATCTGGTGATAACCCGATCGAAGGTCTATCTTCGAGAAAAATATCACTCCCTTCAACTGATCGAACAAGTCATCAATCCTAGGCAAGGGATACCTATTCTTTATAGTGACTTTGTTCAATTGCCTGTAATCGCCGCACATCCGCATCGAGCCATCTTTCTTCTTAACAAACAACACCGGGGCACCCCACGGTGAGACACTTGGTCGAATGAAACCAAGACCTTGTAATTCTTCCAACTGGGTCTTTAACTCTTTGAGTTCAATAGGGGCCATTCTATACGGAGCCCTGAAAACAGGAGCTGTGCCTGGTGCAAGCTCGATCACAAACTCAATCTCCCTGTCTGGAGGCAATCCTGGCAACTCCTCTGGAAATACATCCAGGAACTCACTCACAACCGGAATAGTCAATGAGTCCTTAGCCTCGGGGTTAGCTAAGCTCAACGCCGCAAAACAAGCAATATATCTACTTTTCAACCTGCGAAAGTTGAATGGTTTTCCTTCTACTGGCTTGAAGAGTACCATTTTCTCAAAGCAAGCTACATGCCCATGATGTGCTGCTAACCAATCCATTCCCAATATAACATCAAAGTCTTGGAATCCAAGGACGATGAGATCAACCGCCAACTCGTGGCTTCCAACTTTGACCACACTATTTCTATACAATTTATCTGCCAATACTGTTTTGCAGAGAGGAGTCGAAATGGCTAACTCCGGTTCTAGCTGACTTGGCTCTACAGAAAAGGCTTCTGAAAAACTCGGCGAGACAAATGAATGAGTAGACCCGGTATCAATCAACACTCGAGCCAAATACTCATTGACTAGTAGGGTTCCTGAAATTTTAACTAGCGGAGTTAATCCATGCATCAACAGTGTATACATGTAGGTATATATACATATATAACATGCCAAGTACGTACACAATCAATTAATACTTAACAGTTTAATTTACAGATAATTAAAATAAGCTACAACTGCGTACCTTGCACTACATCGTCAGATGCAAGTGCATCACCCTCTGTTAAGGCAAAAACTCACCCCTGGCTCGCCTGGCGAGACTGAGGTGTAGACCGGGTAGTCTGAGATGATGCCTGATATGATCCTACTGGGCGTGCTGGTGGCCTAATCCCCTGAGATTGGCCTGGTAAATGCCGACTGGGGCAATCCCTGATCATATGGCCTTGGCGACCACAATGAAAGCATCCACCCGATGCCCTTCGGCAATCTCCTGCCGGGTGCCTCCGGCCGCATGAAGTGCAGACCTCGTGTGTATAAGTCGGAGGGGCCGGAGGTGGAGCATACCTCATCGTCTGAGGTGCAACAGGCCGTGGGGCCGGAAGAGCCTGAGGTCGCGGTGCCTGAGGCACATACTGCCACGGAGCTGGAGGCGCATAAGATGGCCTCATCGGTGGTGCTGGCCAAGCATACTGATAAGGGCCGGTACGAGCCCGCCTCTCTAGAGGTGCTGAACTACTGGATTGGCCTCTCGACAATTCCCTCTTCTTGGACACCGCCTCAGAGTTGGTCTCAACCAACAAGCCTTTATCCACCACTTCAGCGTAAGTGGCGTGCCTAAAGACCGATACTTTCTCCATGATGACATCCTTGAGTCCTTGCTCAAACCTCCTCGCCTTCATTGCCTCAGTGGCAATCATATGTGTCGCGAAGCGTGATAGCTCCGAGAACTTGGCCTCATAAGCGGCCACAGACATCGAACCTTGCTCAAGCTTGATGAATTCTCTCTCTTTCTTTTCCCGTGCTCCAATCGAAAAATACTTCTTGTAAAAAGTATCTTTGAACTCCTCCCAAGTCCAAGGTTGACCCTGCATGGTCAAATCTCGCGTCCTCAATGCGGAAAACCACCAATGGTGGGCTTCACCTTCTAGCATGAAAACTGCCCATGCTACTCTATCCTCCTCTGTAGGCAAGAGGACCGCAAAGATCTTCTCCATCTGGAGGATCCATGCCTCCGCAGCAAGAGGGTCCACACTCCCATGGAAGGGTGGAGGCCTCAATCTCCTGAATGCCTCAACTCCAGCGGTACGATGTACTGGAGCTACGGGCGGTGGAGTAGGTGCCGCCGATGATGGTATAGCCTGCCGAGCCGCCAGTATGGCGAGTGTCTCAGCAATAGAGCCAAAGACCTGAGAGAGGTCCAGCTGCTCATCCTCATCCCATGAAGAAGAGGAAGCTCTGGTATGTGGCCCACGACCCCGTGTGTTCCGTCTCATGACTAAAGTCCTGAGACTAATAACACCACATGAGTCTTCTTGAAACCACAATTTATCTCGGTGCCCTTTCACAATAATTCAACTTGTAAAAATTTTATAGTACTAGTATACATCACATCAAGTCATCAGAGTATATCATAATATTATACTTATACTTTGGTGTTCTAGCGTCCCTAGGACCCGTACTTGGTTAAAGCAACCATTTTAGACTAAGACTAAAGTTTAGTCTTACACTTGGAACCAGACTCGCTCCCAACTTACTTTCTTCCTAACTTGTTTCCTAATAGATGCTCTTTTCAAGCCGTGGTATAAGATTCTAAGTGACCCTAAAGACCTAAAGCCTAAGCTCTGATACCACTTCTGTCGCGACCCAATACCCACCCTAGGAGTTAGAGTGAATCGTGGATGACTAATCATGACTTGCTTGACAACCAAACCTGCAAAACCCACAGAGCATATACAATAGAGGACATTATAGCGGAAACATAACCATAAAGCACAGCAGAAGTCTACCAAACCTCTATGTATATACATACGCAAATCCAAGTTTATACAAAAAGTAACCAAAAGAAAGTGCGGACAGACCCGCCAAAATACATGAATGTATATCTCTCATCTCACCCACAGCTAATCCACTCAAAATCTTACACCACCTAGTGATAACCCTCTACGGGAGGTTCCTCCAAAGGCTCCTCGACGTACTCCTCTTCCACCCATGGACCAGGAGCACAAACATCAAATGGAGCAGCAGCTCCTTCAGAACCTGCTGACATAAGAAGTACGGCTGAGCATGGAATGCTCAGCGGGTACCAAATACTAACCAATAGTCATAGCATAAAAATGGCAATACATAATCAGGAGCAATTCATATATGTTAGACGAAAACAATTCATATCATACAAGGAAGTAAAGCAATTTATAATCATGCTTGTATTTCGTAGAAAGCTGATGAAACCTTTTGAAAACATCGTGCACTTGACTTGGCTTGAAATATCTTTTCGTACTTGAAAGCTTGTCGTGTTTGTCTTACTTGATCTTGTCGAGCGTGTCTTACGTGTCATGTCATTCATGTCATGCGTGCTTGCTTGTGATCATGTAACTTGTGAGATACACTTGTGAGATATCCTTGTGAGATGCGCTTGAGAGATGCCTTGAGAGGGAAGGGAGACCCTTCTTTATGCAATGCACTTACGAGGGAAGGGAGACCCTTCTTCATGATATGTATGTACTTGCGAGGGAAGGGAGGCCCTTCTTCATGATATGCACTTGTGAGTGAGGGGAGACCCCTCGTGGAATGTTGGTTCTTGTTTTCTTGTGAAAAGCGAGGTAAAACATATCATAGGATATGTCCCACCTCTAACCATGTTCTTGAAAACCTCGATAAATCATGTCATGCATGCCGTGCTCGTGGGAACCGTGTACATACTTGCATTTAAATTTAAATATGACATTTGGGTAATTTCACAACACATATAACATCAATGATTGAGCAATGTAATATTCATATCATTTAGGGAAAGCAAGAAACACACTATCATAGGCCCTAGCAATATTCATAATTTATTAGGCATGCATTTCCTAATTTACAACTCATTTTATTCACCTTGGCATTTCATCAAACATGGTGTGTTCATTATTCATTATTCATTTAAACCTAAATCATTCTTTTCTAGGTGAGTTTACTCACATCATAAAGGTGTGTTTATTATGGATACAATGCCCTCCCCATTTTAATCATCACAACACAACCATTGGCATCCAATCGCCCATTCCATCTCCATTCACCATTCACAACCATCCATCTCATAGCACATGTGTAAATGAAAGAAAATCAAAAGAAATAAAGAGAAAAGAGGTACTATAACTAGGAGGGTAGTAAGAAGTAACGACTTTGAAGAAATGAGGAAGAAACCCCTTCCAAAAACGACCGTGAGGCGCTGCCCTAGCTTGGGGAACGCTCTCCACGAGTGCTTGAGCCGTGATCTTGGAGAAAAACCGGACTTGAAGTGATCTAGGGTCTCAAAACCCCTTTGATTCTTCTCCAAAAGCAAAACCCTAGCTTAGGAAACCCTTTCTCCTCTCTTCTAATCCCCCAAATCCTCTAAGTGTTGGGAATGAGCCCTAAAGGCTCGGGTGAAACTCTTAAGGTAAGAGTGAACCGACCAAAAGACCATAATACCCTTACTGAAATTTCTGCAAAACACGAGTGTCGAACACGTTGTGCTGTGAATAGTGCCAAACACGTTGTGCTGTGAATAGTGCCGAACACGTTGTGCTGTGAATAGTGCCAAACACGTTGTGCTGTGAATAGTGCCGAACACGTTGTGCTGTGAATAGTGCCAAACATGTTGTGCTGTGAATAGTGCCGAACACGTTGTGCTGTGAATAGTGCCAAACACGTTGTGTTGTGAACAGTGCCGAACACGTTGTGCTGTGAATAGTGCTGAACACGTTGTCCGTTGTCTTATGTACAACGTGCCCGTCGTGAGCTGTACAACGTACACGTTGTTTGCTGTACAACGTACCCGTTGTCTGTTGTACAACGGATGCACAACGTATACGTTATCAGAGCTAGAGCTACGTTATCAGAGTACGTTGTCTATGCGTTGTCTGTGCCTTATCAGAGCACGTTGTCAGAGCACGTTATCAGAGCTACGTCCTTAGTGCCTTCCGAGCTACATCCTTAGTGCCTTCCAAGCTACGTCCTTAAGTGCATAACTGAGCGATCGATTGCCTATAGGTCCAGACTGTTTTGGCCATTTCTTTTGACTCGTTCATCCGATTTTGACGATTCAACTTGCGTTGGGTTCGTACTTCGAAAAGGAACATTTCTGATTATTCAGAATTTCCAATTTCTTCCTTATTTATTAATTACACCTCTTTAAAGGCAAAATGGCAACGAAAGTGTCATGCATTAAATGTGAAAAGGTCCGGGGCTCTACAGGGTTACCATTAGGTGGTTGTAGATTCTGAGTGAATAGCTGTGGGTGAGATGAGAGATATACATTCAGGTATTTTGGCGGGTCTGTCCGCACTTTCTTTTGGTTACTTTTTGTATAAACTTGGATTTGCGTATGTATATACATAGAGGTTTGGTAGACTTCCGCTGTGCTTTATGGTTATGTTTCCGCTATAATGTCCTCTATTGTATATGCTCTGTGGGTTTTGCATGTTGGTTGTCAAGCAAGTCATGATTAGTCATCCAAAGTTCACTCTAACTCCTAGGGTGGGTTTTGGGTCGCGACAAAAGTGGTATCAGAGCTTAGGCTTTAGGTCTTTAGGGTCACTTAGAATCGAATACCACGGCTTGACAAGAGCATATGTCAGGAAACAAGTTAGGAAGAAAGTAAGTCGGAAGAGAGTCTTGATCCAAGTGTAAGACTAAACTTTAGTCTTAGTCAAAATGGTTGTTTCAACCAAGTACGAGTCTTAGGAACGCTAGAACACCAAAGTATAATATTATAAATACTCTGATGACTTAATGCGATGTATATTAATATTATATCAATAATGCCACTTGAATTATTGTGAAATGGAAATACGATAAATTGTGGTTTCAAGTTAGACTCATGTTGTGCTATTGTTCTCAGGACTTTAGTCATGAGGCGGGGCACACGGGGTCGTGGACCACATACCAGAGCTTCTTCGTCTTCACGAGATGAGGATGGGCAGCCGGACCTCACTCAGGTCTTAGGTTCTATTGCTGAGACTCTCGCCATCCTGGCGGCTCGGCAGGCTATACCATCATCGGCGGCACCTACTCCACCGCCCGCAGCTCCAGTACATCGTACCGCTGGAGTTGAGGCATTCAGGAGATTGAGGCCTCCATCCTTCCATGGGAGTGTGGACCCTCTTGCTGCGGAGTCGTGGATCCTCCAGATGGAGAAGATTTTTACGGTCCTCTCACCCACAGAGGAGGAGAGAGTGGCATGGGCAGCTTTCATGCTAGAGGGCGAAGCCCACCATTGGTGGTTTTCCGCGTTGAGGATGCGAGATTTGACCATGCAGGGTCAACCTTGGACTTGGGATGAGTTCAAGGATGCTTTTTACAAGAAGTATTTTCCGATTGGAGCACGGGAAAAGAAAGAGAGAGAATTCATCAACCTCGAGCAAGGTTTGATGTCGGTGGCACAATACGAGGCCAAGTTCTCGGAGTTATCACGCTTCACGACTCACATGGTTTCCACCGAGGCAATGAAGGCAACAAGGTTTGAGCAAGGGCTCAAAGATGTTATCATGGAGAAGGTTTCAGTTTTCAAACATGCTACCTACCCTGAGGTAGTAGACAAGGCCTTATTGGTCGAGGCCAATTCAGAGACAGTGTCCAAGAAAAGGGAGTTGGCGAGAGGCCAAGCTAGTAGTTTAGCACCTCCAGAGAGGCGGGCTCGTACCGGCCCTTATCAGTATACGTGGCCAGCACCACCGATGAGGCCATCTTATGCGGCTCCAGCTCCCCGGCAGTATGTGCCTCAGGCACCGCGACCTCAAGCCCTTCCGGCCCCACGGCCTGTTGCACCTCAGATGATGAGGTATGCTCCACCTCCGGCCCCTCCGACCTATACACACGAGGTCTGCACTTCGTGCGGCCGAAGGCACCCGGCAGGAGATTGCCGAAGGGCGTCGGGTGGATGCTTTCATTGTGGTCGCCAGGGCCATATGATCAGGGATTGCCCCAGTCGGCATTTACCAGGCCAGTCTCAGGGGATTAGGCCACCAACACGCCCAGCAGGATCATATCAGGCGTCATCTCAGACTACCCAATCTACACCTCAGTCTCGCCAGGCAAACCAGGGGTGAGTTTTTGCCTTAACAGAGGGTGATGCACTTGCATCTGACGATGTAGTGCAAGGTACGCAGTTGTAGCTTATTTAATTATCCGTAAATTAAACTGTTAAGTATTAATTGATTGTGTACGTACTTGGCATGTTATATATGTATATATACCTACATGTATACACTGTTGATGCATGGATTAACTCCGCTAGTCAAAATTTCAGGAACCCTACTAGTCAATGAGTATTTGGCTCGAGTGTTGATTGATACCGGGTCTACTCATTCATTTGTCTCGCCGAGTTTTTCAGAAGGCTTTTCTGTAGAGCCAAGTCAGCTAGAACCGGAGTTAGCCATTTCGACTCCTCTCGGCAAAACAGTATTGGCAAATAAAGTGTATAGAAATAGTGTGGTCCAAGTTGGAAGCCACGAGTTTGCGGTTGATCTCATCGTCCTGGGATTCCAAGACTTTGATGTTATATTGGGAATGGATTGGTTAGCAGCACATCATGGGCATGTAGCTTTCTTTGAGAAGATGGTACTCCTCAAGCTGGTAGAAGGAAAACCATTTCACTTTCGGGGGTTAAAAAGTAGAGATATCGCTCGTTTTGCGGCATTGAGCTTAGCGAACCTCGAGGCAAAGGACTCTTCGACTATTCCGGTCGTGAGTGAATTCCTGGATGTATTTCCAGAGGAGTTGCCAGGATTACCTCCAAACAGGGAGATTGATTTTGTGATTGGGCTTACACCAGGCACAGCTCCCATCTCTCGGGCTCCGTATAGAATGGCCCCGGTGGAACTCAAGGAGTTGAAGACTCAGTTGGAGGAATTACAAGGCCTTGGTTTCATTCGACCAAGTGTCTCACCGTGGGGTTCCCCGGTATTGTTTGTTAAGAAGAAAGATGGTTCGATGCAAATGTGCGTCGATTACCGGCAATTGAACAAGGTCACTATAAAGAATAGGTATCCATTGCCTAGAATTGATGATTTGTTAGATCAGTTGAAGGGAGCGAGATTTTTCTCAAAGATAAATCTTCGATCGGGTTATCACCAGTTGAAGATTAAGGCGGAAGATGTTCCCAAAACTGCTTTCAGGACTCGGTATGGACACTACGAGTTCTTGGTGATGCCTTTTGGACTCACGAACGCACCGGTAGCCTTTATGGATTTGATGAACCGGGTGTTCCGGCCATATCTTGATAGGTGTGTGATTATATTTGTTGATGACATTTTGGTCTATTCCCAGACAAGGGAAGATCACACACGCGACCTACGCATTGCTTTGGAAATGCTAAGAGAGCACAAGCTATACGCCAAACTTAGCAAGTGTGAGTTTTGGTTGGAAGAGGTGGCATTCCTAGGCCACGTTGTTTCTACAGAAGGTATCTCGGTAGATCCGAAGAAGATCGAAGCAGTTATGAGTTGGGCAAGGCCTAAGAGTGTTACTGAGATACGCAGCTTTCTTGGGTTGGCAGGCTACTACAGGAGATTCGTAGAGGGTTTCTCTAGCCTTGCAGCACCGCTTACTCACCTGACAAGGAAGAATGCGAAGTTTGTCTGGAGCAACAAGTGTGAGATCAGTTTCACAGAACTGAAGAAGAGGCTTACTACAACTCCTGTCCTTACAGTGCCATCCGGACCTCTTGGATATGAAGTGTACAGTGATGCCTCACACGTTGGACTTGGATGTGTACTCATGCAGCACAAGAAGGTCATTGCCTATGCATCAAGGCAATTGAAGGAGCACGAGAAGAATTACCCCATGCACGACTTAGAGCTTGCCGCAGTCGTGTTCGCACTTAAGATTTGGCGACATTATCTTTACGGGGTAGAATTCTACGTGTATACGGATCACAAGAGCCTCGAGTACCTCTTTTCCCAAAAGGAATTGAATCTAAGGCAAAGGCGTTGGATGGAATTTTTGAAAGACTATGATTGTACCATTCAATACCACCCGGGTAAAGCGAATGTAGTGGCCGATGCTTTGAGTAGAAGACCTCCGGGGTTATTAGCACACATGTTGGTGCAGGAATGGAAGCTACTAGAAGATTTGGCCAATCTGGACATCAGTGTGAATGAATCTGTCTGTGGTCCTACCTTGGCAAATGTTACGGTTCGGCCGTACATTATAGATTTGATCCAAGAATATCAAGCCGTGGATGTGGAATTGTTGACTTTCTGGGACAAGGAAGTTGCCAAGGGTAGTGAAGACTTTTCTCTCACTAGCCGAGGTGCTATCACATTCAAAGGAAGGTTGTGTGTTCCGGCCAATGCAGATCTTCGACGAGAGATCATGGATGAAGCACATCGTTCGAAGTACACGGTGCATCCTGGGGGTACAAAGATGTACCGGAACCTCAAGAGTCACTTTTGGTGGCGGAATATGAATAGGGATGTTGCAGAATATGCGGCACGGTGCTTAGTGTGCCAACAGGTGAAAACAGAACACATGCGACCCGCCGGTCTATTGCATTCTCTTCCTATTCCCGAGTGGAAATGGGAGAACATATCCATGGATTTCATAGTTGGCTTGCCAAAAAGGGCAAGGGGCTCAGATGCAATTTGGGTTGTAGTGGATCGTCTGACAAAGTCCGCACAATTCTTACCCTATCGAACTACTTTCAACTCTAGTCAGTTAGCCGCTTTGTACATCAAGGAAGTGGTGAGGTTGCACGGAGTGCCCGTTAGTATTGTGTCGGATCGGGATCCAAGATTCACGTCAAGATTTTGGAAAAGCTTCCAGGAGGCTATGGGTTCCCAACTCGATTTCAGCACCGCTTTTCATCCACAGAAGGATGGACAAACCGAGAGAGTGAACCAAGTCATTGAAGACATGCTTCGGGCTTGTATGTTGGATTTCAGAGGCAGTTGGGAAGAGCACTTGCCTTTGGTTGAATTCACCTATAATAACAGCTACCAGGCGAGTATCCAAATGGCACCATTTGAGGCCTTGTATGGGCGAAGTTGTAGGTCTCCTCTCTATTGGGATGAGGTAGGAGAAAGGAAAGTACTTGGTCCGGAGTTGATTGAGCAAACTGTAAACACAGTTAAGATCATTCGGGATCGATTGAAAGCCGCTCAAGATCGCCAGAAAAGTTATGCGGACACGCGCAGTAGGGACTTGGAATTTCAAGTAGGGGATCAAGTTTTTGTGAAAGTATCTCCTAGCAAAGGGATCATGAGATTTGGCAAGCGAGGCAAGCTCAGTCCTCGGTATGTTGGGCCTTTTGAGATTATCACGCAGGTTGGTGAAGTTGCTTATCGAGTAGCTCTTCCGCCTCACATGGCCGCGGTTCACAACGTTTTCCATGTGTCTATGCTTCGGAAGTACATTGCGGATCCTTCGCATGTCATAGACTTGGAACGTTGGAGATTCGAGAGGACCTCACCTTGATTGGAAAGCCGGTTCAAATTTTGGATCGAAGAGATCAAGTGCTTCGCAACAAGACAATCCCTTTGGTCCTTGTGCAATGGAAACACCATGCTCGGGAAGAAGCTACATGGGAGCGTGAAGCCGAAGTCAAAGCGAAGTACCCAGAATTATTGGAATGAGTTTTTGCATAAGTTTGTATATGACTTGTAATTTTCTTTTTGGGTTGTAATGCAAGTAGCGTCTAAATTTCGAGGATGAAAGTTTTGTAAGGGGGGGAGGATGTAGAGCCCCGGACTTTTTCACATTTAATGCATGACACTTTCGTTGCCATCTTGCCTTCAAAGAGGTATAATTAATAAATAAGGAAGAAATTGGAAATTCCAAAATGCCAAAAATGTTCATTTTCAAAGTACGAACCCAACGCAAGTTGAATCATCAAAATCGGACGAACAAGTCAAAAGTTATGGCCAAAACAGTTTGGACCTGCAAACCACCGATCGCTCGGTCCATGGAGCGATCGATCAGTCCAAAACCGATCGCTCGGAGGCTATCGACTGGTCAAGATTTTTGTGTGGGGAAATTTTCCAGATAGTGAAATTTTAACCGATCGCTCGGTACTCGCGTTTTTGCAGAAATTTCAGTAAGGGTATTATGGTCTTTTGGTCGGTTTACTCTTACCTTAAGAGTCTTGCCCGAGCCCTTAGGGCATCATTCGACACTTAGAGAGTTTGAGAGAATAGGAGAAAGGGGAGAAGGCGATTCCAACCTAGGGCTTGTCTTTGGAAGAGAAATCAAAGGGTTTTGAGACCCTAGATCACTTCAAGTCCGGCCTTTCTCCAAGATCACGGCTCAAGCACCCGTGGAGAGCGTTCCCCAAGCTAGGGCAGCGCCTCACGGACGTTTTTGGAAGGGGTTTCTTCCTCATTTCTTCAAGGTCGGTACTTCTTGCTACCCTCCTAGTTATAGTTCCTTCTTTTACTTTATTTCTCTTTGTTTTCTTTCATTTACACATGTGCTATGAGATGGATGGGTGTGAATGGTGAATGGAGACGGAATTGGCGATTGGATGCCGTGTGAAATGATGTGATGAATGAAATGGGGAGGGCATTGTATCCATAATGAACAAACACGTATGATGTGAGCATAACCCACCTAGAAAAGCATGTTGTAGGATTAATAACTAATGAATGCACCATGTTTGAAGAAATGCCAAGGTGAATGAAATGAATGATAAATTAAGAGATTGCATGTTTAAGGTGTATGGAAATTGCTAGGGTCATGATAGTGTGATTATTCGCTTTCCCTAAATGATATGAATAATAAATTGCTCAAATCATTGATGTTATGTGTTATGAATTACTCAATGCCATATTTAATTCTAAATGCAAGTATGCACACGACCTCACGAGCACGCATACATGACATGATTTACCGAGGTTTTCAAGAATGGGATTTAGAGGTGGGGGATATCCTACGATATGTTTCACCTTGCTTTTGGCAAGGACAAGACAATCATGCATTTCATAAGAAGGGTCTCCCTTCCCTCGCAAGTGCATACATATCATAAGAAGGGTCTCCCTTCCCTCGCAAGTGCATCTCACAAGGACATCTCACAAGTGAATCTCACAAGTGGAAGGACAAGCATGAGCATTCTAGGAAGAAGGGTCTCCCTTCCCTCACAAGTAGTTTACTTTTCCGAGTAAGCATGACATGACATAGCATGACAAGCATGAGCATTCTAGGAAGAAGGGTCTCCCTTCCCTCACAAGTAGATTACTTTTCAGAACAAGCAAGCATGATACACGCATGACACGGTAGACGAGGTTTCAAGCATAAAAAGGGTAATTGCAGTCAAGTCAAGTGCATAAGATTTCAAGGGTTTTACCGGCTTTTATGAATGCAACATGCTGAATTATATTGCTTTACTTTATTGTCATGATATGAATCATTCTTGCTTTATATGCGTGAATTGTTTCCTGCTTTATGTATGCTATCCGCATGCTATGACTGTTGGTTAGTGCTTAGTACCCGCTGAGTATTGCATGCTCAGCCGTACTTCTTATGTCGGCAGGTGATGGCGGAGCAGCTGCTCCTTTTGATGTCTGTGCTCCGAGCCCTTGGGTGGAGGAGGATTACATCGAGGAACCTTTGGAGGAACCTCCAGTAGAGGGTTACCTTTAGGTGGTTGTAGATTCTGAGTGAATAGCTGTGGGTGAGATGAGAGATACATTCAGGTATTTTGGCGGGTCTGTCCGCACTTTCTTTTGGTTACTTTTTGTATAAACTTGGATTTGCATATGTATGTACATAGCGGTTTGGTAGACATCCGCTGTGCTTTATGGTTATGTTTCCGCTATAATGTCCTCTATTGTATATGCTCTGTGGGTTTTGCAGGTTGGTTGTCAAGCAAGTCATGATTAGTCGTCCAAAGTTCACTCTAACTCCTAGGGTGGGTTTTGGGTCGCGACAGAGAGCCGTGAGATGAGAGGGGGCTTTAGAGATGAGAAGAAAATGAGATGATGTTGAGATGAGATAGGTGAAAACGAAGGTGAGAAAGAGAGGTTTTGAGAAAAGAAGAAAGGTTTTTGGAAGATAGTTTTAGATGATGAAAGAGAGAGGTGGCCACACTATGGCCATAAGGTTTTTGAGAGGGTGAGATGAGAGAGAGAGAGAGAGATGAAAGAGGAAGTGGGGTGAGAATGAGCAAAGAGGTTTTTGAGAAAAGAAGTTGTGTCTTGGAAGAGAATTCATGGATGGTGGAACCGTGGGATATGTATATATAGGGAGAGGGGTGGCTACTAAGGTTTTGGAATTTAGAAAAATAGAAAGTTTTTTAAATTAATCAAGAAGAATGGCTAGAATGGAAAGTGGGAAAGTAGGAAAGTGAGGTGTGGCCACTAATCTCTTAGATATTAGGGTTTTAGGGTTAGTGAAATGGGTGGCTAGGATTTAGGTTTAGTGAAATGGGTGGCTAGGATTTAGGCTAGAAGGTGGTGGCTAGGTTTAGGAGAAAGAGATGGGTTAGGATTTTGAACTAACTAGGGTTTGGAGGATTAGGGTTGGACGGATAGGATAAGGAGAGATAGATTAAGGTTTTGAGAAATAAAGGAGAAAAAGAAAAGAAAATGATGGCAAAGGGTTTTGAACCCTGGTCGCTAACAGAGTCTGTCATAGATTTCACCAACTAAGCAAGCTTTTCTCCTTTGTCTTGTATAGTGATCTTTATTACTCAAGTCTTCTTTCTTGGAAATCGACTCTTCAGCTCCCTAGGCCTCGTTCTATAATTGTGACCTCTTGACTTAGCCCACACTTGGCCTACATCTACTTGGTATAGCTTGTTGGCTCTTTGAGCTTTAGTGCTTAACTATGGCCTCAGGTTCTTGAGAATCAACCAATCAGGGTTCCTGAGACAATTGAAACACGTAATGAGAGTTCATCGAAACAACTTTGTAACTAAACTTTCATAAATGTGTTTAAATCATGCTAATATACCATTTTGACCAGAAAAGTGTGTTCTATGCATTGGAGAAAACTCTTACGTAGAAATGTTGATAAAAAATTAAGGTTTTACATAAGAGAGTTCGATAAGGCTTAAAAAAATAATAGTGAAAATAAGCTCTTTTAAGTAAATATCATCTCCCCAAGTTCCCACCTAGAGCACCGCGATCCTATCCCTGATAAAGGCCTTCAGCCCTCTCTCAAACCTCATGATTTGCATGTGCTCAAATGCAATCATATGAGGTGCAAACCTTGACAACTCCGCGAATTTTTCCTTGGACTCGGCAACAGTCATCTCCCCTTACTCGAGAGACACAACCTCCCACTCCTTATGCTCCCTGATGAAAATCGGGAAGTACTGCCTATCGAAGACATCCATGAACTCTCCCCATGTCCATGGCTCTCTTGCCTTGGTGACGTCCATCTGCCTTAGTGCAGATCTCCACCAGTGTTCAGCTTCACATTCCATCGCAATGGAAACTCATTCCACCCTCTACTCATCAGTGCAGTGGAGTGCCCAAAAAATCTCCTCCAACTGCATTACCCTGGCATCGGCGACCATCGGGTCCGTCGTCCCATAGAAGCTAGGAGGTCGGAGCCTCCTGAATGCCTCAAGTCCTGTAGTGTGATGGATTATAGGAAACCCCGATGCAGGTGTAGGGGTAGGTGTCACATTAGGCTGCCTAGTAGCAGGATAGCCATGGTCTCTACCATAGTCTTCATAAGTTGGGAGATGTCAGGCTGCTCATCGCCCAATGGAGCCTCTCCTCCATTCCTCCTGGTCTGGTACCCACGACCCCTGGTGCTACGCCTCATCATTGTATCCTGTGAACAATAGCACAACATGAATCTTTCTTGGAAACCAGATGACCAACATGACATATTGCAATTGATAACTCACCTTATATGGCATAGTATACATCGGACTATACACATTGAAAAATCTTAATTCGGTGAACCTCAATTCAATGTTTGAGTTAAGAATGTACAAATTCGAGGGGTTGGTTAGGTTTCCCTAATAGTCTGTCTACCCTTTTTAATATTTTTAAATTAAGTTATTTAACTCAAAGAAAGATGATAATCAAGTGCAGAATAAGGAAACCAAGCAAACCATAACACAAGGATTTTTACGTGGAAACCCTTCCGGGAAAAACCACGAGACCTAGTCCAGCCATGAGAATCCACTAAGACAAAGTAAACAAGAACTTACAAGACTCGAACTTGACTCCTTCGGACTTGACACCACGATCCTTCAGTTCTTAGTCCTCCACGCCTCGAAAAGTCACCACGTACTCTCAAGTCCCGTGATCAACCGCAACCACTTATACTTCTCTTTGCGTCTCTAAAACAATCCACGATCTTCCAATCGATCTCCGTCAATGACGGCTTCGGAATCCACCAACCAAATCACTCTACCATGATCCTTCTCGGATCGATCTCCTTCACAAAGGCTCTGAGATACTCCAGCCAAGGTGTTCTATCCAGAACGGGTTGATGGTTTGATATAAATCAATACCTAGATGGACTCCATCAAAGGACAAGTCCAAACAAGCAAAATTGTAGTTTTAGGCTTGTAAACTCTAGGTTTAAAGGCATTAAAAAAAGGGAAGAAGAGCACCAAATTCCATAGGTTTTATAACCTTTGGAGGAACTTAAAAACCCTCTCCACACACTCCCTAAGTTGTACTCCACGAAGTGGAAGGGTTCTATATAAATAGGGAAGTGAAAACCATGCTTAGAAGTTGCTAAAATATGTTAAAAACCAAAGAGGGAACCAAAGGAGCATTTTAGCAAAACCCCCATATCAGGGTCGACCCATGGGGATCCATCGGTCGACCAAAATACCTCTTCGATCGAACAAAAGGTCCCTTTGGTTCAACCCTAGAAAAAACAACTTGCTGGAAAAAACTGCCATACATATTTTTGCCTATCCAGTGTCGACCCTGAGGCTAAAAATAATTTTAAAACATCATTTTTAGCTCTCAGTATCTTAATAAAAGTTTTAGTTCTTTTTGACGCGGTCGATTTGACATATTATAGAGCAAAATATGAGCTACGGTTTGTGAGATATGCCCAAAAGAAGCAACCTTTGTTTTTTGAAAAAATTTCAGATTTTAAAACAAGTTTTGCACTGTTTATCTCATCAACTAGGGTTTAAAACTTCATTTTCAGATCTTAGTCCCTTCATGAAAGTTGTAGCTATTTTTGACACAGTCGATTTGACATATTATAGAGTAAAATATAAGCTACAGTTTGGGAGATATGTACAAAACAAGCAACCTTAGTTTTTTGAAAATATTTCAGCATTGTTAACTTGTTTTGCACTACTTATCTCGTCACCTAGAGTCCGTATGATTAGACTAGGAAACTTTTACCACCTAAGGCATCATGTTAGGATTATTCTAGGTCAAATCCCACCTATGGTCACATGGTATCTAGGTCATTTACCATCCTATGAAGGAAATGATCATCCGAGTGGATCAAGCGATTCTTCAACGCGCTTCAACTTCACTTGTCGTGGATGTTTGACGACAATGACATAAGAACCACTCCTAGACACCTAGACTCACTTGTTTTGACACCGGAATACGCCAATACAAAAACATGGACTTTACACACATAATAGTATAAACATACCAATAAAATCCTAGCGGTGCTAAGTTCTTAACTCGGCTAATGAGTTAACCCGTTGCATGTTAAGACTAGATGACTTGTCCTTTCTTGGAACCAAAAATTTCTGGATTGATTGAAGGACTTGCTTGACGCCCATTATGTCATGGTATCAAACTTAAGTTAAGAAGTTCGTCTGAGTTCTAAGTTTAACTCCGAGAGCGTGCTTCCACTTAGAAGACGATTTAGCTCAACAAAAACTAATCCCTCAGCTCTAATACCAAGTCTGTTGCGACCCAAAATACCCCCTAGGAGTTAGGGATACTTTAACTTATGACCGCCATGACATACCCTCTCGTATGACACATAAGGCACACATACCACTTTACGAAATACACAACATATACGTAGGTGAAACAAACGAAAGTACTTTATAAATAAATACTCCTATCATTCGGTCCAAGTCTGAACCAATAGAACATATCCAAAATATGGAGTGGACAAGTTGCACTCTCAACATACACAAAATCCCCTCTCCTATCTCTCTTAGCAAAAGTCTAGTTCGGACCACCTATCTAGTGATCCATCATCCTGGTGGTGATCCATAGTGGGCTCCGATTCATAGTACTCTTCCTCTATCCAAGGCTCCTGACCACATACGTCGAAGGGGACACGGGCACCTGCCAAAGTTAATAATTTGGCTGAGCATGGAATACTAGGTCATATACAAACTACTAGCTAGCAATGAATAATTTGATGAACATGCAAAAGCATATAGCGTTGAATCCTTGAAAGTAATTTACCAAAACCATTTCCTTGATAATGTTCATATAAAATCAAAACCATGTAAATCTTGTGAAGTCTTGTGATAATCATAGTCTTGTGAGTTCTTGTGAATCTTGCGAAAGTTGGGATTCCTTGTGAGCATGCGAGATCTAAGTAAGCCTGATTTTCTTGTAAACTTGCGAACTTGTGAGCTTGTGAGACATGATTTCTTGTGAGTCCATGTATAGTAGGATTCCTTGTGAGCCTTGAAACGTTCTTAGAATACCAACCCAAAGTTTGGCCTTGTCAATTACTAACCCACTACTTGGCCTTATCAATACTTTTGAACTTATGAGATTTCTTTTACAAAAACCTTGCTTATGAACTTTGGAAAAACCCTTTCTTGTGAGAAATCATCGAATCATGCGAGACTTGTGAATATAGAGTGCATAAAGTACTTGTGAACATCATGGTAGACTTAGAAAGCTTGTAAACATGGAATCATATTCATAGAAATTCAATAGTAGTGATAGTTTACATCCCATGTAAAATTATCATCCAATTCATCGAAGAACATACTTTACAATATAGTTTTCTTAAAAAGAATAGCACAAGGTTAGATAGTAGAATGTATCTACCTGAAATGGAAGTCTTTACACTTCTGTACGATGAAAATCAAGTTTGAGGAACAAGATCCAAGCTTTGAGAAAGTTGGAACCGAAATCCCTTTTCCAAAGACACGAACAGAATTTTCCCTTGGAGAGTTCCAAGCTTGAGAATCATTTTGGGAATGAAATCCAAAATTTAAAACACCAAGATAGTGAAGAGGGAAACTCTCCTTGACTAGAAACACAAATTCAGAACACCCTTGAAGCGCGCAGTGAAGAACTGTAGCTTTACTTCTCAAAATTCCCAAAATCTAAGCTTGAAGGTTTGGTAAACCTATACCCACGAAATCTCTTCTATTTACAGGCTAAAGGTTGCCAGAAACCCCAAATAACATTTGCAAAATATCTCAAAAATATCTCCCAAGGTCGGTTGAACTTCTGGGGGGTTCCTTTAGGACATTTTTGGCCTTTCCTGGGCTGATATGTCAACGAGTGAGGGTCAATCATCAACCAGTGATGCTATGACTGGCCTGAGTTCTTTCCACTTTAGTATTTCGATCATAAATTTTGACTCGCTTATCGGATTTTAACGATTCAACTAGCATTGAACTCATCTGTAACACCCCAAAATAGCCCCTAGGAGTTAGGATACTTTGGCAAGGTGACCTACACTTAAACTCACCTGCAAAGAGTATACAAGGCATGCAAAATAGAGAACTAGAAATTTCTTTAATCACTTAACTGTATTCCAAGCACAAATTGTCTACAATAACTGAATATAAAATAACACATCTACATGACTTCTTAACTTGAGTCCCAACTCAAATGATACAGTTATCCCCTAGACATAAGAACCCAAATACATGTCTCTCTCTCACTCATCCCAACCCTTGGCCATATGCCAAGCCTCCTAATATCTAGGTAAGCATCTGAATAACCTCCTACTCACCCTGAGCTGCCTCGATCCAAGGGACAAGAGTCCACATATCGTGTAATGTACCTGCCGACATAAAGTACGGCTGAGCATAGAATACTCAGCGAGTACAAGATACTAACTAACAATAGTAATAACAATAAAACAACATACATCATACAGTTCATCACTTCATTTCAAAAATCAGAGTGCGGAAGCAATAACGATAACCAATAAAATCTTGTGCATCAGATTTAAACTCATACTTAGGGTTCATGCTTTGACTAAAACCTTTTTCACCTTCCTTGTGATTCTTGTAATTCAAGCTTTACATTTTTTTTTGCTTCTTATGGGTTCCTTACATGTCTTATAAGGTTCTTCTCGTTGGCTAGTACCCGAACTATAAAATGGACAGACATACTAGGTTCTTATCTGGTTCTTGTCTCGTGAGTATCATGCGTGTTTTCTTGTCGACTTGCTTGTGATTTTCTTGTTTGCCTGGGAACAGATGATAATGCCCGTACCTGGTCTTAGTACATTATCACCGTTCCATTATTTCTTAATTCTTGCTTGGAGACAGATACTAGTACCCGTACCTGGTCTTAGTATACTAGTATCCTCTCATACTTGTTGGAAACATGTGTAGATGCCCGTACCTAGTCTTAGTACATTAACACCCTTTCATATTGCCTTAGAAACATATACTAGTGCCCGTACCTGGTCATAGTACACTAGCATACTTTCATATTATTCTTGTCTTGGAAACAGATACTAGTGCCCGTACCTGGTTTTAGTACACTAGTATCCTTTCATGCTTGTCATTTTACTTGGAGACAGATGCTAGTACCTGCACCTGGTCTTAGTATACTAGCATCCTCTCATACTTGTTAGGAACAGATGTTAGTGCCCGTACCTGATCTTAGTACACTAACATCCTTCCATGCTTCGTGATTCTTGCTTGTCGCGTTTTCTTGTGAGCCAAGTATAACATATCCCGGGGATATGCCCTACCCTTGACATTCATTTTTTGTTTAACTTGTGAGCCAGAGGCTAGTACCCGCACATCCCTGGGCTACCAACCTCCTTGACATGTTCTTGTTTTGCTTTCTTGTGAGCCAGAGGCTAGTACCCGCACATCCCTGGGCTACCAACCTCCTTGACATATCATTTCCTTATTTTAATTATCATGTACCACTACTTGTGAAAGAAACCCAGTTCATGCAAGCATGCGTGCGTGTGTAGCAATTGTACTAGGCATGATGACATACTTGAGTAGGATGATCACATGAGCGTAGCATTTCAATTCTTAATATGAGCATATGGAAATATAAATGACATGTAGTGCATTTGATCAAGGTAGACATTTAGAAAGAATAACTCAATGCATGCTTTCATAATTCAAGTTCATTCATTCAAATCTTCATTTAAACATTTTCTCAAACACTTGATAAGCATCACAATTATAGCCTTTTGATTTAAGTTGCTTAGTGTATGTTTTTCATCAAACACAAGGGGTGTATTCTTTATGCGTTAAATGCCCATCCACCATTTCTCAATCACACAACACACGTCACAATACATACGGCATCCCATCGCCTCAACACCATTTCATCCATTATTACATCCCTAACTCATCCTTTATCTTGTTCAATTTAGGGAAGTTAAGCATTTAAAACCAAAAGAGGGAAAATAAGGGAGATTCAATACACATCATAACCAAGAAAGCTAGATTATTACCAAGGTAGTTAGTAGGGTGTACTAACCTTTGAGATCAAAGCTAGATCTTGAAGAAATGCTTGTTTTGGAATCTCCTTGCTTGAGGAAGAACACCACTTCAAGATGGAGGAGTCCTTGGTAGGTGAGGAAGACCCACATTGATTTTGGCTCCACTTGATCTCCACAAAACCCCTCTTGAAAATCCCCAATATTCCTTCCCTTTCTCCCTCTCAATCCCTCTCTAGGTCTAGGTTCCCCCAAAACCCCCAAAAAACTCGGTTTTAAGAGCCAACTGGGCACGAGTGCGATCTAACGCACTTGAACCCGAAAGGAATCAAAAAAACGCGCCTGAATGCGATCAATCGCAGAAATCTGCGATAGATCGCACCATTTTGCGATCGATCGCAGCTTATTTGCGATAGATCGCACCCCTATTTTTCAAATTCCGACAGATTTTATCCTACTTTAGTATTTTGACCATAACTTTTGACTCGGTCATCCAATTTTGACGATTCAACTTGCATTGGATTTTTATTTTGAAGATGAACAACTTTAATTGTTTTACAAAAGTCCTAATTTTGAGTTTTAAAAGGTCCAAATGGGCCCAAAAGTGGACTAGTCTGCAATTTCAGCAGAAAAACAACGGAAAACCCACTTTTGACTTAACTTAGACTCAAAACATGGACAAACATTAAACATGAACCTCAAAGGGGATTCCAAAAGGGTTCTAATGGTTCAAGAATCACTTGATTCTGATAAGAGGTGAGAGAACTAGAGCTATTCAAAGTTGAGGATAATGTTAAGACGTTCCTCTTGACACTTAGGGTGTTCTCATACCCCATCTACCTTGAATCCCACCTCTACTCCATTCTTATAACTCATGATCCTAGGTTCGTAAGCCAACTAAGGTAACCCATGGGCATGACCCATGTGCATAGGAGGCCCGGATGCTACGAAATCCCTTGAATTGACACTGTTCACAACGCTATTCACAACCCTACTCACATGAACAATGCATGTGAAAATTTAGGGCTCTACATCCTCCCCCCCCCCCCCTTATAGAAATTTCATCCTCGAAATTAGGACGATACAAAATCAATGTGGAAACACCTTTCCAGCCCTTAACCTTGAACTCAGTCATCTAGTTACACTAAAAGACATACTAGTCCTTCATCAACCAATCACATGCCTAGGCACTTTCTTGTTTGCAAAGCACTTAGGTTTTTTTTTTTTTTTTTTTTCTAAACACCCACAAAAGCAAGAAAACTTCATTACAAAATATAGTACGGTTATACACATAGGCAACACACTGAAATACAACATTACATCATCAGTTTCAAAACACAATTCCTATCTGTCGGCATTCATGCAACATCATTAGGTGCCTGAGCACTTTGCCCTAAGATAGAAAAACTTGGCCCTCATTAGCCTGACGTGGAGGTGGTATGGACTACTGGGGCCTCGAAGCCTGAAAAGATTCCTGTTGTGTGGGCAGTCGATTTGGGAGTCTATTTCCCTTGGTTTGAGCACATGGCCGCCGGCTTGGACAATCTCTAATCCGGTGTCCCGTGTCACCGCAATGGTAACATGCTCCTGTATGAGCTCGGCAATCCCCAGTCATGTGTTTCCTCTTACAGTAACTACAGAACTCGAACGTAGATGTAGAAGATGTTGGTGGCACCTGTCGAGTAACTTACGTAGTAGCAGGGCGATGGGCCTGAGGTGCAAGGGAATGGCTCTACACCTGTGTAAGTCTAGAGGACTGGTATGGGGTCATTCTAGCCCTCCTCTCTGGCTGTGTTGAGCCACTAGACTGGCCTCTCAACAGTTCTCTCCTCTTGTAGAATTCCTCAACATTCGAATCTGCCAACTAGGCCTTATCCATAACTTCGGCGTAGGTTTCATGCCTGAACATGGAGACCCTGTCTTTGACTTAGGCCTACAATCCCCTCTCGAATTTCCTGGCCTTCATTGCCTCTGTGGCTATCAGATATGGGGCGAACCTTGACAATTCAGAGAACTTGGCTTCGTATTCTGCCAATGTCATGTTCCCCTGCTCCAAGGTAATGAACTCCAGCTCTTTCTTTTCTTTAACTCCTACCGGGAAGTATTTCTTGTAGAAAACCTCTAAGAATTCTTCCCAAGTCCATTCTTGACCCGCTTGAGTCAAGTCCCTCGTTCTGATGGCGGATCTCCACCAGTGATCGGCCTCACCTTCCATCATAAAGGCGGCCCATGCAACCTTCTCTGCCTCCGTAGGCATCAGGATAGAGAACAACTTTTCCAACTGCCTAACCCATGCTTCTGCAACCAATGGGTCTGTGCCACCATAAAATGTCGGGGGCCTCATCCTCCGAAATGCCTCTATCCCCGTGGCATGATGTGCAGTAGCAGGAGTGGGGGTAGCGGGCTGCCTAGCTGCAAGCATCACTAGTGTCTCTGCTATAGATCCCAAGCCCTGGGTGAAGTCAGGCTAGTCATCCCCCAATGGAGGAGGAGATGCCACACCTCTCCTAGTGTGGTATCCACGACCCTGATTTCCACGTCTCATGGTTTACTCCTAAGAACGATAGCAAGGCATGAGTCTAACTCGGATACTATCATCATCCAAGCATAGCATTTCCATAACAACAAGTATTTAACGAAGTATAGAACATACATCAAAACATGCACACCATAGTATAATAGTACACTCTGAGGATCCTAGCGAATCTAAGAGACAAGGTCGGTTGAGTTGCAACCGATTATGGTCTAAGACTAACTTGTTGGTCATCACTCGAGAGCACTCAGTTCACCTGAGTATAATTTGAAATCAAGCTCTTAACAATTTAATGCCTATATTAAATCGATTATATACTTAAGACGTTACCCAATTTAAGACTAACACTAATGAGAAATTTACATATTTGAGTTATTTTAAGTAATATTTTCTTAATCTTGGTGACATGTATGATGTTTCTAAGATCTACATGATGCAAGCATGATGTGTATGATGATTATGAAATGTATGAAGTGAATGATATGAATGATGCTCATGAGGTGCGTGCAAGTGCATGATGCTTATACGATGCATGGAGTGTATGCTATGTATGAATGTGCATAATGCTCATGCCATGTATGAAATGCATGCTATGTATGATGATTATGTTATAAATGTAGTGCATGCTATCCTTGGGGTTGATAATATATTTATCAATTGGGACTGAGCACTAGGTCTAAGACGTGCTGCAAATAATGCGCATCTATACCTAGAATCGTGCATCAAGCATCCCCGAGTGTTTCTTGAAATATAGTGATATTTAGATATGTTCCTACTGGTCCTGGGGTAACGTGAACTTACATGGACTTAACATCATACCGTGGTGTACGATATATGCTCATTTGTGATGTAAGATACGTTAAGCATAGTTGAACAATTCAATTTATACCGGACATGCGTAATAGTATGTAAATATCAAAGCCTATGTCCCTATTTTCGCCATAATTCTAAACACATTAGACTTGTAAGACCTAAGAGCATCCTATAGCCTCTCTGGAAAAATCCTTATAGAAATCTAATAACACGTTGTACGATGAGGGCCCAACCATCCCCTTGTTAACTAACACCTAGGCTAGACTCTAGCCTGAATATCACATCACTCATGGGTCTAACTGGGAACATGTTCATATATCATAGGTTTCACTAAGCAAGAAACACATCGTACACCCACAACACATAGCATATAATATCACATAATAATACAACACATTATGGTATAAGTACATTCACTAACTTTAGTAGAAGTCAACCTATTTTGGACAAGGACTAAGGGATTAATCCACACTTGGAATACAACTCTTTCCTTGGACCTAATGCCTTGTATTTGTCGTGGTACCGAACTCTAAACGACCCTAGAGACCTAAAGCCTAAGCTCTGATACCACTTCTGTAACGCCCCAAAATACCCCCTAGGAGTTAGGATACTTTGGCAACGTGACCTACACTTAAACTCACCTGCAAAGAGTAAACAAGGCATGCAAAATAGAGAACTAGAAATTTCTTTAATCACTTAACTGTATTCCAAGCAAAAATTGTCTACAATAACTGAATATAAAATAACACATCTACATGACTTCTTAACTTGAGTCCCAACTCAAATGATATAATTATCCCCTAGACATAAGAACCCAAATACATGTCTCTCTCTCACTCATCCCAACCCTTGGCCATATGCCAAGCCTCCTAATATCTAGGTAAGCATCTGAATAACCTCCTGCTCACCCTGAGCTGCCTCGATCCAAGGGACAAGAGTCCACATATCGTGTAATGTACCTGCCGACATAAAAGTACGACTGAGCATGGAATACTCAGCGAGTACAAGATACTAACTAACAATAGTAATAACAATAAAACAACATACATCATACAGTTCATCACTTCATTTCAAAAATCAGAGTGCGGAAGCAATAACGATAACCAATAAAATCTTGTGCATCAGATTTAAACTCATACTTAGGGTTCATGCTTTGACTAAAACCTTTTTCACCTTCCTTGTGATTCTTGTAATTCAAGCTTTACATTTTTTTTTGCTTCTTATGGGTTCCTTACATGTCTTATGAGGTTCTTCTCGTTGGCTAGTACCCGAACTATGAAATGGACGGACATACTAGGTTCTTATCTGGTTCTTGTCTCATAAGTATCATGCGTGTTTTCTTGTCGACTTTGCCTGGGAACAGATGATAATGCTCGTACCTGGTCTTAGTACATTATCACCCTTCCATTATTTCCTAATTCGTACTTGGACACAGATACTAGTACCTATACCTGGTCTTAGTATACTAGTATCCTCTCATACTTGTTGAAAACAGGTGTTAATGCCCGTACCTGGTCTTAGTACACTAACACCCATTCATATTGCCTTGGAAACATATACTAGTGCCCGTACCTGGTCTCAGTACACTAGCATACTTTCATAATATTCTTGTCTTCGAAACAGATAATAGTACCCGTACCAGGTCTTAGTACACTAGTATCCTTTCATGCTTGTCATTTTACTTGGAGACAGATGCTAGTACCCGTACCTGATCTTAGTATACTAGCATCCTCTCATACTTATTGGGAACATATATTAGTGCCCGTACCTGGTCTCAGTACACTAACATCCTTCCATGCTTCGTGATTCTTGCTTGCCGCGTTTTCTTCTGAGCCAGGTATGACATATCCCGGGGATATGCCCTACCCTGACATTCATTTTTTGTTTAACTTGTGAGCCAGAGGCTAGTACCCGCACATCCCTGGGCTACCAACCTCCTTGACATGTTCTTGTTTTGCTTTCTTGTGAGCCAGAGGCTAGTACCCACACATCCCTGGGCTACCAACCTCCTTGACATATCATTTCCTTGTTTTAATTATCATGTACCACCACTTGTGAAAGAAACCCAGTTCATGCAAGCATGCGTGCGTGTGTGTAGCAATTGTAGTAGGCATGATGACATACTTGAGTAGGATGATCACATGAGCGTAGCATTTCAATTCTTAATATGAGCATATGGAAATATAAATGACATGTAGTGCATTTGATCAAGTTAGACATTTAGAAAGAATAACTCAATGCATGCTTTCATAATTCAAGTTCACTCATTCAAATCTTCATTTAAACATTTTCTCAAACACTTGGTAAGCATCACAATAATAGCCTTTTGATTTAAGTTGCTTAGTGTATGTTTTTCATCAAACACAAGGGGTGTATTCTTTATGTGTGAAATGCCCATCCACCATTTCTCAATCACACAACACACGTCACAATACATACGGCATCCCATCGCCTCAACACCATTTCATCCATTATTACATCCCCAACTCGTCCTTTATTTTGTTCAATTTAGGGAAGCTAAGCATTTAAAACCAAAAGAGGGAAAATAAGGGAGATTCAATACACATCATAACCAAGAAAGCTAGATTATTACCAAGGTAGTTAGTAGGGTGTACTAACCTTTGAGATCAAAGCTAGATCTTGAAGAAACCCTTGTTTTGAAATCTCCTTGCTTGAGAAAGAACACCACTTCAAGTTGGAGGAGTCCTTGTGTAGAACCCCGGAACTTTTGCCATGTATTAAAAACCATGCTAAGGCATTTTGCCTTTGCAATCCTCCTATTTCTATGAAATGAGAAAATTTGAAGAAACTCTAAGTGTTAGGAAGTAGTATTCTTAAGTCGGACATATAGAAAACTCGAGTTACTAAAACCCATTTGCGGATCAGTCAACTTTAGCCGTAATTTGGTCAATAAAAAAATAAAAAATTAGAAATTTTGAAATTCAGAAATGTTTCTTTTCGAAAGACGAATCCAACGCAAGTTGAATCGTCCAAATCGGACGACCGAGTCACAAGTTATAGCCGAATTACCAAAGTAAGGGAAAATGGAAGAAAACAACAAAATCTGGGATGTGCAATCGATCGCAGGTTTGGTGCGACCGATCGCATGCAGGTGAAATAGGTCCCAAGGTCTCGGGACCATATGCGATAGATGGGGATCCATGTGTGACAGATCGCAGTGATCTACGATCGGTCGCAAGAGTGTGCGATCGATCGCATACAGAGGGAAATCAGACCAATGTATTCGGGTTCATGTGCGATAAATCGCATTAATGTGCGATCCCCTCATTCAAGTATGTCATCAGGATTGTCACTATTGGCACGCACAAGAGCACGCATGGTTGCATGAACCAGGCTTTTCAAGAGCATATGCATATAATAAATCAACAAGAAAACATTGCATGTCAAGGAGGTTGGTAGCCTAGGGAGATTCGGATACTAGCCTCTGGCTCATAAGAAAACTCAAAACACATATTGTCAAGGAGGTTGGTAGCCCAGGGACATTCGGGTACTAGCCTCTGGCTCACAAAAAAACTAAACAAGTAATAAAAATCACATATTGTCAAGGAGGTTGGTAGCCCAGGGACATTCGGGTACTAGCCTCTGGCTCACAAGAAAACCATATATCAAGGAGGTTGGCAGCCCAGGGAGATTCGGGTGCTAGCCTCTGGCTCGCAAGTTACAAGATGCAAGGTTACAAGATGATGACAAGACATTCATGCATGCACACATACATGATTTCTACAAGGCATACCGAGACATGGAAACGGGTTTTCAAGCATGAGTTTTATCAGCGTTTTTGCATCATGCATGTACATCAAGATGATAATATTGCTCCATGTTTAATATTGTTTAATTCTATGATTTTACTATTGCCTGGAATCTATGATTGGTATTGTACTACTCCTTGCATGTTTATTATTGTTATGGATAGTTAGTAGCTTGTACTCACTAAGTATTCCATGCTCAACCATACTTTCATGTCGGCAGGTACTGAAGGAGCCCTCGACCCGGAGCCTTGGGTCGAAGAAGAGTATATAGAGGAGAGAGAGCCGTCTATCCCACTGCAGTCTCAGGCGGACCGAGACCTTGACGTGTGGCCGTACCTCGACTACTGTTGAGGGGAGAGTACGAGAGGGTGGTTATGTATTTTGACATTTTGATAGGTGGGCCTGTCCACCTTAAACTTAGACATGTTTTGTATATATGTCAACTTGGAATACTATTTTGGAAATCTTAGAAGAAAAGAACGAGTGAATCAGGTTATTGAAGATATGCTCCGAGCTTGTATGCTAGACTTCAAGGGAAGTTGGGAGGACCACTTGCCTTTGGTGGAATTCGCTTACAATAATAGTTACCAAGCAAGCATACAGATGGCTCCTTTTGAGGCTTTGTATGGAAGAAGTTGTAGATCCCCGTTGTATTGGGATGAAGTGGGAGAAAGAAAAATTTTGGGCCCTGAGTTGATTGAATAGATGGCGGATAGAGTAAGCTCATCCGGGAGAGGTTGAAGACCGCCCAGGACCGACAGAAGAGCTATGCCGACACCCGCAGGCGGGACCTTGAGTTTCGAGTTGGGGACTTTTTTTTTGTCAAGATTTCACCGACCAAGGGTCTGATGCGATTCGGGAAGAGGGGCAAGCTTAGCCCGAGATATATGGGTCCGTTCGAGATCATTACTAGAGTCGGTGAGGTAGCTTACCGTGTTGCTTTACCCGCTCATATGGCGGCGGTCCACAATGTATTCCATGTCTCTATGCTTCGGAAGTACATCCCGGATCCTTCTCATGTCATCGAACTTGATCCAGTTGAGATTCGAGAGGATCTCACTTTGGTTGAGAAGCCGATTCTTGTCTTGGATCGAAGAGATCAAGTGCTTTGTAACAAGACTATGCCGCTAGTTCTTGTACAATGGCAACATCACGCTCGGGAAGAGGCTACCTGGGAACGTGGGGCCGAAGTCAAGGCGAAGTACCCCGAGCTGTTTGGATGAGTTTTGTATATGACTTGTAATTTTGTTTTGAATAGTCATGCACGCATCGTTCACATTTCGAGGAAGAAACTTCTTATAAGGGGGGGAGGATGTAGAACCCCAGAACTTTTGCCATGTATTAAAAACTGTGCCAAGGCATTTTGCCTTTGTAATCCTCCTATTTCTATGAAATGAGAAAATTTAAAGAAACTCTAAGTGTTAGGAAGTAGTATTCCTAAGTCGGACATATCGAAAACTCGAGTTACTGAAACCCATTTACGGATCAGTCGACTTTAGGGGTAATTTTGTCAATAAATAAAGAAGAAATTAGAAATTTTGAAAGTCAGAAATGTTCCTTTTCGAATGATGAATCCAACGCAAGTTGAATCATCCAAATCGGACAACCGAGTTACAAGTTATGGCCGAATTACCAAAGTAAGGGAAAATGGAAGAAAAAAACAAAATCTGGGATGTGCAATCGATCGCAGGTTTGGTGTGATCGATCACATGCAGGCGAAATAGGTCCCAAGGTCTCGGAACCATATGCGATAGATGGGGATTCCTGTGCGACAGATCACAGTGATCTGCGATCAATCACAAGAGTGTGCGATCGATCGCATACAGAGGGAAATCAGACCAATGTATTCGGGTTCATGTGCGATAGATCGCATTAATGTGCGATCGATCGCAAGGACCTGCGATCGATCGCAGATAAGTGCGTGATTGATCGCATGCGGTAGCAGGTTCCGAATTTGGGGGTTTTAAACCCTTGTCTTGTTTAGGGATCCCATTTGGGGATTTTCTATACCTAAGGAGAGAAAGAAGGGGAAAAGTAGGAGGAGAGATTGAAGGCAAAATTCAAAGAGGGCTTTGGGATTGAGATCAAGGGAGCAAGCTTGAAGGATTCCAAGCTAGAACCATCCTCAATCAAAGGTTCCTACCAAGATCAAGCCTTGATCTAAGGTTAGTACACTCTACTAACTTCTCTAGCAATACTCTAGGCTTTCTTCTTTTAAAATCATGATGTTGATCTTGTATTCCCTACATACTATATATCCAAAACCTAAACAAGATAATGTGAATGAATGTGGGATGTATGAATGGATGAAATGGGTTGAGGCGATTGGATGCCGTGTTGGTTGATGAATGGGTATTGGAAAATGGTGGATGGGCATTTCAAACATAATAAATACATTTTGTGTGGTGTGATGAAATATATGCATCAAGAAATCGAAACAAAATGACTAGGAAATAGATTGCACACCAAGTGTTTGATAAAATGCTTAAATGACGTATTGAATAAATGAACTGGATTTATGAAAGCATGTATTGAGCTAATTATGTCTAAATGCCTACCTTGATCGAATGCCCTACATGTAATCCATATTCCTTTATGCTTATATTCAAAATGGGAATGCTATGCTTATGTGATCCCCTCAATCAAGTATGTCATCAGGATTGTCACTATTGGCATGCACAAGAGCACGCATGGTTGCATGAACCGGGCTTTTCAAGAGCATATGCATATAATAAATCAACAAGAAAACATTGCATGTCAAGGAGGTTGGTAGCCCAGGAAGATTCGGGTACTAGCCTCTGTCTCACAAGAAAACTCAAAACACATATTGTCAAGGAGGTTGGTAGCCCAGGGACATTCAGGTACTAGCCTCTGGCTCACAAGAAAACTAAACAAGTAATAAAAATCACATATTTTCAAGGAAGTTGGTAGCCCAGGGACATTCGGGTACTAGCCTATGGCTCACAAGAAGACCATATATCAAGGAGGTTGGCAGCCCAGGGAGATTCGGGTGCTAGCCTCTGGCTCGCAAGTTACAAGATGCAAGGTTACAAGATGATGACAAGTCATTCATGCGTGCACGCATACATGATTTCTACAAGGCATACCGAGACATGGAAACGGGTTTTCAAGCATGAGTTTTATCGGCGTTTTTGCATTCATGCATGTACATCAAGATGATAATATTGCTCCATGTTTAATATTGTTTAATTCTATGATTTTACTATTGCCTGGAATTGATGATTGGTATTGTACTACTCCTTACGTGTTTATTATTGTTATGGATAGTTAGTAGCTTGTACTCACTGAGTATTCTATGCTCAGCCGTACTTTCATGTCGGCAGGTACTAAGGGAGCCCTCGACCCGGAGCTTTGGGTCGAGGAAGAGTATATAGAGGAGAGAGAGCCATCTATCCCACTGCAGTCTCAGGCAGACCGAGACCTTGAAGTGTGGCCGTACCTCGACTACTGTTGAGGAGAGAGTACGAGAGGGTTCTTATGTATTTTGACATTTTGATAGGTGGGCCTGTCCACCTTAGACTTAGACATGTTTTGTATATATGTCAACTTGGAATACTATTTTCGAAATCTTAGAAGAAAAGAAAAAGTTAGTTTACGCTTCCGCATTTATGTTTAGCTTCCGCGCTCTGATTATCATTGTTTAGTACTGAAATTATCTTATTCATTACTGGATAGTTTGGTAGGTACGTATAGTCACACCTAAAGTATCCCTTAACTCCTAGGGGGTGTTTTGGGGTGCAACACCTTTGAGGAAGACCCACATTGATTTTGGCTCCACTTGATCTCCACAAAACCCCTCTTGAAAATCTCCAATCTTCCTTCCCTTTCTCCCTCTCAATCCCTCTCTAGGTCTAGGTTCCCCCAAAACCCCCAAAAAACTCGGTTTTAAGAGCCAACTGGGCGCGAGTGTGATCTATCGCCCTTGAACCGGAAAGGAATCAAAAAAACGCACCTGATTGCGATCGATCGCAGAAATCTGCGACAGATCGCACCATTTTGCGATCGATCACAACTTATTTGCGATAGATCGCACCCCTATTTTTCGGATTCTGACAGATTTTACCCTATTTTAGTATTTTGATCATACCTTTTGACTCGCTCGTCCGATTTTGACGATTCAACTTGTGTTAGATTTGTCTTTTGAAGAGAAACAACTTTATTATTTTTAGAAAAATCCTAATTTTGAGTTTTAAAAGGTCCAAATGAGCGCACAATTGGACTGGTCTACAATTTCAGCAGAAAAACAACTGAAAACCCACTTTTGACTTAGCTTAGACTCAAAATATGGAAAAACATTAAACATGAACCTCGAAGGGGATTCTAACACGGTTCTAATGGTTCAAGAATCACTTGATTCTAATAGGAGGTGAGAGAACTAGAGCTATTCAAAGTTGAGGATAATGTTAAGATGTTCCTCTTGACACTTAGGGTGTTCTCATACCCCATCTACCTTGAATCCCACCTCTACACCATTCTTATAACTCATGATCCTAGGTTCTTAAGCCAAATAAGGTAACCCATGGGAACAACCCATGTGCATAGGAGGCCCGGATGCTACGAAATCCCTTGAATTGACACTGTTCACAACGCTATTCACAACCCTACTCAGATGAACAATGCATGTGAAAATTCGGGGCTCTACATCATCATTCAAGTGAAAAAAAATTTATGCCTAATGGACCGATCCTAATTTTGATTTTTTAATTATCTAAATTGGATCTAAGGCTGACTGGTCTAAAAATGGATTTCAAAAACCAGAATTTCACCAGACTAGTTTTCGGAATTCTGACGTTTGACCCATCTTCGACTCAAAATATAAAAAAGTGATAAACATGAACCTCGAAGAAGGTTTTAATATCTTTCCAAATATTTAAGAATCACTCGATTTCAATCAGCGGTGAGAAATCTAGAGCCCTTTAAAGTTGAGGAATTGCTTAGGCATCCCTTTCTTTTACACTTGGGGTATGTTATACTCTCATTTTTCATATATCCCTAACCCCAAAAACACTTTCCATACATATTTTATTCATTCAAAACGTCATTTCATTTTAAAATATGAACCCAGAATTTCATTAAGGCTTTGAAGGCACTATTCTCAGCACTATTTATAGGCTATGCAAGCGAGATCCGGGGTTCTACTTCCTCCCACCCTATAGAAATTTTGTCCTCGAAATTGGATGATACAAAACATGAAAAAGAAAAAATTACATGAAAATCAGCCATGAAATATACAAACAAATGAGGGTACTTTCCTTCACTTTAGCCTCACGTTCCCATGTAGCCTCTTCCTTTGAATGATGCTGCCATCGTACAGGAACCAAGGGAATAGACTTGGTGCACAAGACTTATCTCAACGATCAAAGATCTGAGCCGGTTGCTCCACCAATGTGTGATCCTCTCAAATCTCCACCTGATCAAGATCAATGACATGCGAAGGGTCCAGCACATATTTCCGAAGCATGGAAACATGAAAGACATTGTGGACTACCGCCATGTGAGGAGGTAGTGCCACCCTATAGGCAACTTCACCCACACGTGTGATCACCTAAAAAGGTCCCACATACCTCGGGCTATGCTTCCCCCTCTTGCCGAACCTCATGATTTCCCTACTCGGAGAAATCTTCACAAAGACTCAATCCCCCACCTGGAATTCCAAGTCTTTACGGCGAGTGTCTGCATAGCTCTTCCACCTATCCTGGGCAGTATTTAACCTCTCCTAAATGATCTTAACTCTGCTCGATTAATTTAGGACCCAAAACCTTTCTCTCTACAACCTCATCCCAGTAGAGAGGAGACCTACAACTTCGCCCATACAAGGCCTCGAAAGGTGTCATCTGGATGCTTGCCTGGTAACTATTATTGTAAGTGAACTCAACCAACCGCAAGTGCTCCTCCCAATTGCCTTGGAAGTCTAACATGCAAGCTCGGAGCATGTCCTTTATAATTGGGTTAACCCTCTCAGTCTGCCCATCAGTCTGAGGATGAAAGGCGGTACTAAAATCCAGACGGGAACCCATGGCACCTTGAAAGCCCTTCTAGAACCTTGAAGTAAACCCTGGGTCTTGATTAGATATGATGGAAACTGGCACCCCGTGCAGTCGAACCACCTCCTTGGTGTACAAGGCTACAAGATGGCTCATACTGTACATAGTCCGATAGGGTAGGAAATGCCCAAACTTTGTCAACCGATCAACTACAATCCAGATAGCATCGGAGCCCCTTGCTGTCCTTGGCAAGCCAACTATGAAGTCTGTCAATATATTCTCCCATTTCCATTCCAGAATAAGGAGGAACTGTAAAAGACCTGCTGGGCTCAGATGCTTAGCCTTCACCTACTGGCACACTAAGCAACGAACCACATCCTCTGCCACTTTCTTTTTTATGTTCCACCACCAATAGTACCCTTTAAGGTTCTGGTACATCTTCGTACCCCCAGGATGCACAGTATATTTGGACCGGTAAGCTTCGTCCAAGATCTCACGTCTAAGCTGTTCATCCACCGAAACACACAATCTTCCCTTGAATGTGATGGCACCATTGCCATTCAAGCAAACTCCTAACTGCCACTGCTAACCGACTTATTTCGGTAGCAAGCAACTTTGCATCCGCACTCTGCAACTCCTTAATACGAACTTTTATATAAGGCCTGACCGTAAGATTAACCATGACTGTCCCAGAGGTAGGAATGCTGAAGCTAGTATCGAGGTTTGCCATTAACTACAACATCTTCCACTCATGCACCATCATGTGAGCCAAGTGTCCAGAAGAATTCTGGCTCAGAGTATCTGCTACTACATTGGCCTTACCTTGTTGGTACTGGATAGTGCAGTCATAGTCCTTCAGAAACTCTACCTAAAGGCGCTGCCTCAAATTCAGCTCCTTCTGGGAAAACAGATACTTCAAGCTCTTACGATCATATCAGTAAACACATCGAACTGCTCCCCATAAAGGTAGTGATGCCAAATCTTCAACGCAAAGACAACTGTAGCAAGTTCTAGATCATGTGTAGGATAGTTCTTCTCGTGATCTTTCAACTGCCGAGAAGCATAGGCTATGACTTTTCTGCACTGTATCAGAACACATCCTAGCCCGATAAGTAACGCATCATTGTAGACTACAAAACCACCGTTCCTATATGGAACTGAAAGAACAGGGGCTGTAGTAAGCCTCTTCTTTAACTCCATGAAGCTTGTCTAACACTTCTCGCTCCAAGTAAACTTAGCGTTCTTCCTCGTAAGATAAGTAAGTGGAGCCGCTGAACTGGAGAACCCTTCCATAAACCTCCAGTAGTACCCTGCCAGGCCGAGAAAACTGCTAATCTCAGTAACACTCTTCGGCCTCTCCCAGTTCATCACTGCATCTATCTTCGTAGAGTCAACTAAGATACCCTTGGCAGATACAACGTGGACAAGGAATGCCACCTTCTCCAACCAAAACTCGCACTTGCTGAACTTAGCATACAGGCTATGCTCTTGAAGAGTCTGCAGCGTAAGGCGGAGATCTCTCGCATGATCATCCCGTGTCTTGAAATACACAAGGATATCATCGACGAACATGATCACACATCGATCAAGAGATGGTCTGAATACCTAGTTCATCAAGTCCATGAAAGCAGCCGGCGTATTTGTTAGACCAAAAGGCATAACCAGGAACTCGTAGTGCTCATTCCAAGTCCTGAAGGCAGTTTTGGGAACATCTTCAGCCTTGATCTTCAACTGATGATACCCAGATCAAAGATCAATCTTCGAGAAGAACTTCACTCCCTTCCGTTGCTCAAACAAATCGTCTATCTGAGGCAATGGATAACGATTTTTTATCGTGACTTTGTTCAGCTACCTATAGTCAATGCACATCCGCATTGACTCATCCTTCTTCTTCACGAAGAGCACAGGAGCTCCCCATGGTGAAACACTCGGCCGGATAAAGCCAAGGCCCTATAATTCCTCTAACTGCTCCTTCAACTCCTTAAGCTCAATAGGGGACATCTTATATGGAGCCCTAGAAATCGAACCAGTGCCAAGAGTAAGCTCAATAGCGAACTCTATCTCTCGATCTGGAGGCAATCCTGGTGTCGCGACCCAAAACCCACCCTAGGAGTCAGAGTGAATCTTGGACGACTCATCATGACTTGCATGACTTGCTTGACGAACTAACCTGCAAAAACCCACAAGCATATACAAAGAGGACAGAATAGCAGAAACATAACTACAAAGCAAAACGGAAGTCCAACCAAAAACCTCTAAGTGTATATATACATGATCTAAGGTTTGTACAAAAAGAAACCAAAAGAAGGTGCAAACATGCCCGCGAAAATACATGAGTATCTCTCTCTCAACTCACCCACAGCTATTCACTCAAAATCTACCATAACCTAATAGTAGCCCTCTACCGGAGGTTCCTCCACAGGTTCCTCGACATACTCCTCCTCCACCTAAGGACTCGGAGATAGATGTCAAAAAGAGTAGCCGCTCCGCTATCACCTGCCGACATAAGAAGTACGGCTGAGCATGGAATACTCAGCGGGTACCAAATGCTAACCAACAGTCATAGTAAAACCAAAATAGTGTAGAAAGCAGGAAGCAGTTCACATATATAAAGAAGGAACAGTTCATATCATCACAAGTAAGTAAAGCAGTGTATAATCATGCTTGCATTCGTAAAAGCTGATAAAATCCTTGAAAACATCGTGCACTTGACTTGACTTAAACCACCCTTTTTCATGGTTGAAAGCTTGTCTTGTCTGATCATGTCATGTCATGCCATCTCATGTTCGCTTGGAAAATAAACTACTTGTGAGGGAAAGGAAACCCTTCTTCCTAAATGCATCATGCTTGTCATGCCATGTATCATGCTTGCCTGGAAAATAAACTACTTGAGAGGGAAGGGAGACCCTTCTTCCTAAATGCTCATGCTTGCCATGCCATATATCTTGCTTGCTTGGAAAATAAACTACTTGTGAGGGAAGGGAGACCCTTCTTCCTAGATGCACTTGCGAGGGAAGGGAAACCCTTCTTTATGAATGCATGTCTTGTTCTTGTCAAAAGCGAGGTAAAACATATCGTAGGATATGTCCCACCTCTAATTCTCGTTCTTGGAAAACCTCGATAAAACATGTCATGCATGCCGTGCTCATGGAATCGTGTACATACTTGCATTTGAATTTAAATATGACAATTGGGTAATTTCACAATACATAGAACATCAATAATTGGAGTAATTAAATATTGATGCAATTTAGGGAAAATTAGAAATCACACTATCATGAGCCCTAGCGAATTCTATAAGCATTTAAGCATGCAATTTCTTGATTTACAACCCATTTATATTTACCTTGGCATTTCATCAAACATGGGGTGTGTTCATTATTTATTAAACTTACATCATGCTTTTCTAGGTGGGTTGATGTTCACATCACACATGTATGTTTATTATGGATACAATGCCCTCCCCATTTCATTCATCACATCATCCCACACGGCATCCAATCGCCAACATCCATCTCCATTCACACTATTCACACATCCCAACTCATAGCACATTTATAGATGAGGAAAAACAAAGAATAAGAAAAGAAAAGAGAAAACTATAACTAAGAGGGTAGCACAAGGTACCGACCTTGATGAATGAGGGAAGAAATCTCTTGCAAAACCGTGCGTGAGTTGCTGCCCTAGCTTGGAGAGCGTAGTCCTCACGAGCTTGAACCTTGAACTTTAAGAGACACGAGCTTGAAGTGATCTAGGGTCTTCAAACCCTTTGATTTCTTCTCAAAAGCAAACCCTAGGTTTAGAATCTCCTTCTCCTCTCTCTCTATCTCCCAAAATACTCTACTTAGGGTTTATGAACCCTCAATGCTCGGGCAAAGCCTTTAAGGCATGAGTGAAACGCCCAAAAGATGAAAACACCCTTACTGAAATTTCTGCAAAACACGGGGGACCGAGCTATCGGTGGTTATTACCGATCGATCGGTTGCCTACCGAGCGATCGGTATTCTTGACCAAGCGACTGGTCAAAAACATGCTCTCTGGAAAAATTCCCCATACAAAAAAGTTGACTAGTCGATAGCCTCCGATCGATCGGTTGTGGACCGATCGATCGCTACAATGGACCGAGCGATCGGTGGACTGCAAGTTTTTGACCCTGAGTACATTTTTCACCCATTCCTACTATTTGGACCCATTCTACTTCGATTCTAACATCTTCTAAACTTGACTAGGACACTTGTAAGGCTATAGTTTATTATTAGATAATTTATTTAATTAATTATAGTATCCTTGAGACAATTCTCTAAGTTTTCAGATTATCATTTCATGAAATTGGGCATTACAAGGTATCATGCCTTGGCACACATTTCTAGACATGAGCAAAAGTTTCGGGGCTCTACACCTGGTAAAATCTCTAGGAACACATCCAGGTACTCACTCGCTATCGGAATGGTTGAAGAGTTTTGTACCTCTAAACTTGAGAGACTAAGGACTGAAAAGCGAGCAATGTCTCTCCTCCGTATCCCTCGGAAGTGAAACGGCTTCACGCCCTTTGGCCTGAAGTCCACCATCTTCTCAAAACATGCTATTTGCCCATGGTGAGTCGAGGGTCAATCCATCTCGAGGATGACATCAAAGTCCAAGTCTTGGAACTCAAGGATAATCAGATCGACTGGCAACTCATGCTGCTCAACTTACACAATGCAACCCCAATACACTTTGTTTGCATCAACCGACATGCCGAGCGGAGTCGTAATGGACAACTCCTGGGGTAATCGACTCGGCTCTAAAGTAAAGCCCTTGGCGAAGCTAGGCGAGACAAATGAATGTGTTGATCCAGTGTGTAACGCCCCAAAATACCCCCTAAGAGTTAGGATACTTTGGCGACGAGACTTATACTTAAAATTAACCTGCAAAGGGTATACAAGGCATGCCAAATAGTGAACTAAAAATTTCTTTAATGACTTAACTATATTCCAAGTAAAATTGATTACAATAATTGAATAGAAATTAAAACATGTACATGAACTCTTCAACATGAGTCCCAACTCAAGTCGGACAACATCCCTGAGCACAAGAACTCAAATACATGTCTCTCTCTCACTCATCCCAACCATTGGCCATATGACAAGCCTCCTAATATCTAGGTAAGCATCCGCATAACTTCCTGCTCACCCTGAGCTACCTCGATCCAAGGGACAAGAGTCCACATATCGCATAATGTACCTACCAACATAAAAGTACGGCTGAGCATGAAATACTCAGCGAGTACAAGCCACTAGCTAACAATAGTAATAACAATAAAATAACATACAACATACAGTTCATCATCACATTTCAAAATCAGAGTGCGGAAGTAATGACAAATAACAAATAACAAATAAAATCTTGAGCATCATATTTAAACTCATACTTAGGGTTCATGCTTTGACTAAAACCTTTCTCACCTTCCTTGTGATTCTTGTAATTTACACCTTACATCTTATGCTTCTTGTGGGTTCCTTACATGTCTTATGAGGTTATTCTCATTGGCTAGCACCCGAACTATGAAATGGACAGACATACTAGGTTCTTATCTGGTTCTTGTCTCGTGAGTATTATGCGTTTTCTCGTCGACTTGCTTGTGAATTTTCTTGTTTGCCTGGGAACAGATGATAATGCTCGTACCTGGTCTTAGTACATTATCACCCTTCCATATTTCTTGATTCTTGCTTGGAGAGAGATACTAGTACCCGTACCTGGTCTTAGTATACTAGTATCCTCTCATACTTGTAGGAAACAGATGTTAATGCTCGTACCTGGTCTTAGTACATTAACACCCTTTCATACTTGTCTTGGAAACATATACTAGTGCCCGTACCTGGTTTTAGTACACTTGTAATGCCCCAAAATACCCCCTAGGAGTTAGGATACTTTGGCGACGTGACCTAACCTTAAATCAACCTGCAAAACACCCACAGATCATATACAATAGAGGATAACAGCGGAAGCATAACTATAAGACACAGCGGAAGTCTAACAAACCTCTAAGTATATACACATGGTCCAAGTTTTAATACAAAGAAAGTGCGGACATGCCCGCCAAAATACATGGATATAATCACTCATGCTCACCCACAGCTAATCCACTCAGAATCTAACACCACCTACTGATAACCCTCTACGGGAGGTTCCTCCAAAGGTTCCTCGACGTACTCCTCCTCCACCCATGGACCAGGAGCATAAACATCAAATGGAGCAGCAGCTCCCTCAGAACCTGCCGACATAAGAAGTACGGCTGAGCATGGAATACTCAGCGGATACTAAATACTAACCAATAGTCATAGTATACAGATAGCATACATAAAGTAGGAAACAAATTGCATATATAGAACAGGAACAATTTATATCATACAAGGAAGTAAAGCAATTTATATTCATGCTTGCATTCAGAAAAACTGATAAAACCCTTGAAAACATCGTGCACTTGACTTGACTTGAAATACCCTTTGCGTGATTGGGAACTTGTTAACCGTGTCATGCTTGTCATGCGTGTCATGCGAGTATCATGCTTGCTTGTTCATAATTTAAACATGTTCACATGCCTAGTTGCCGTTCATAGTCCGTCACAACTAGTACCCTATATGCGGAATGACATGCCTAGTTGCCGTTCATAGTCCGTCACAACTAGTACCCTATATGCAGATGGGTATGCCTAGTTGCCGTTCATAGCCCGTCGCAACTAGCATCCATGCGGAATGTGAATGCCTAGTTGCCGTTCATAGCCCGTCGCAACTAGCATCCATGCGGAAATGTGAATGCCTAGTTGCCGTTCATAGTCTGTCGCAACTAGCATCCATGCGTGTCATGCCATGCAGAGTTATGCGTGTCATGTGATGCTATGCTATGCGTGTCATGCCATGCTATGCTATGCGTGTCATGCGAGGGGATGGGAGACCTTTCCCTATGCAATGCATGATTGTCTTGCCCTTGTCAAAAGCGAAGTGAAACATATCTTAGGATATGCCCCACCTCTACGTCCCATACTTAAAACATCGGTAAATCACGTCATTTCATGCGTGCTCGTGAGATCGTGTGCATACTTGCATTTGGAATTAAATATGACAATTTGGGGTAATTCACAAAGCATAGCATATAACAATTTAAGTGAGTAATAATCTACATATTTTAAGAAATGTAAGAAACACACTATCATGAACCCTAACAAATTTCAAGAGCAATTAAGCATGGGTTCGCTTAATTTATCATTCATTTTGTTCACCTTGGCATTTCATCAAACATGGGGTGTGTTCATTATTCACTTAAACCTAGATCATGCTTTTCTAGTTGGGTTATGCTCACATCACACTTGTATGTTCATTATTAGTACAATGCCCTTTCCCATTCGTTCATCACATCATCCACACGGCATCCATTCGCCAACATCCATCTCCATTCACCATTCATACCACCAATCTCATAACACATATATAAGTGAAGGAAAACAAGGAGAAACAAAGGAAAAAGGGAAGCTATAACTAGGAGGGTAGTAAGAAGTACCGACCTTGAATAAATGAGGAAGAAACCCCTTCTAAAAAAATGACCGTGAGGTGCTGCCTTAGCTTGGGGAACGCTCTCCACGAGTGTTTGAGCTGTGATCTTGGAGGAGAGCCGAGCTTGAAGTGATCTAGGGTCTCAAAACCCCTTTGATTTCTCCTCCAAAGACAAGCCCTAGCTTAGGAAACCCTTTCTCCTTTCTTCTAATCTCCCAAATCTTCTAAGTGTTGAGAATGAGCCCTAAAGGCTCGGGCGATCCTATATAAGAAAGGGTATAACACCCGAATGCCAAAAATGCCCTTAGTGAAAATTCTGCAAAACGCGAGGACCTAGCGATCGGTGTTTATGACCGATCGATCGGTTGCCTACCGAGCGATCGGTGTGTTGACCGAGCTCTCGACCAAAAATCAACTCTCTGGAAAATTTCCCCATACAAAAATCGTGACCAGTCGATAGCTACCGATCGATCGGTTTTGGACCGATCGATCGCTCTATGGACCGAGCGATCGGTTGCCTGCAGGTCCAGACTGTTTTGGCCAGATCTTTTGACTCGCTCGTCGGATTTTGACGATTCAACTTGCGTTGGGTTCGTACTTCGAAAAGGAACATTTCTGACATTTCAAAATTTTCCAATTTCTTCCTTATTTATTAATTATACCTCTTTGAAGGCAAGATGGCAACGAAAGTGTCATGCATTAAATGTGAAAAGGTCCAGGGCTCTACAACACTAGCATAATTTCATGCTTGTCATGTTACTTGGAGACAGATGCTAGTACCCGTGCCTGGTCTTAGTATACCAGCATCCTCTCATACTTGTTGGGGAACAGATGTTAGTGCCCGTACCTAGTCTTAGTACACTAACATCCTTCCATGCTTCTTGATTCTTGTTTGTCATGTTTTCTTGTGAGCCAGGTATGACATATCCTAGGGATATGCCCTACCCTTGACATTCCTATTTGTGTTACCATTTACGTTTCTTGTTCTTGGTTCTTTCTTTTCATATACTTGTACTTGTGTATGACCCTTGGTGATATCATGTTGACAGGAGACAATAAAGCATAATAGCATCACTTATTATTTTCCTAGACATGAGGGACTTCATGAAATCACATAGAGCATTTGAAGGAACATATATTATATTTAATTAAGAACTACCCAATTGGGGAAAACCCTAAATCATGATACCATGGCCTTGATTTGTTTCACTCTATTCCTCTTGTGTGCTTATGTGTGTGGCAAAAAGTGGCAATCATGATGAGATGTACAAATCGAGAGGTAGCATGTAGCATTTAAAATCCTTCCATAGACATGTGAGGAAATAGGAAATTTGTGTAGGACATTTAGTCAAATTCACTCATTCGGAAAATCATATGAATCATGCGTGCATAGTCTTGATTTAATTCCTTAAATTCTCATTTAGACATTTTATCAAACACTTGGTATACAACTTATTTAGACCCATTTATTTGAGTTCTTAGTTCATGCATTTCATCAACAATACACGTGTGTTTGTTATGTGCAAAATGCCCATCCTCCATTTTCCATCACATCATACATTACAACATATGGCATCCAATCGCCTCCACATCCAACATTCCACATCTCATTCACAACTTAATCATCTTGTATAAATTAGGGCATTATTAGTGTAATATAGAAATTTGGGTTTACACAAGCTCAAGCCATTCTTAATTCAAGAAAACTAGGTTATTACTAAGTGAGCTAGTGAGGGTGTACTAACCTTGAAGATCAATGCTTGATCTTGTAGAAAACCCTTTAATTTGGAAAACTCCTAACTTGATAGAGGGTGATCTCACTTGTAGAGAAAGCTCAAAGCTTGAGGAAGAAAACACCGCCACTTGAGGATGAAGATCCTTACTTAAGAGGATGATCCAATCTTGATTTGGACTCCCTTTGATATCCACAAAACCCCTCTTGAAAATACCCAATCTTCCTTCCCATTCTCCCTCTCAATCCCTAGCGCGCAACGGCTGAAAAGCCGTTGTTGCTTGCTGCTTGCAGGCTCGAAAATCTCTCTTTCGCCTCTTCTCCCTGTCTCCACTCCATTCTGATTGATTCGCTTCTTCCTTTGCGCAAGCGCTTGGTTCGCCCCTTGTTGCATTTCGTGATCCTCCGCTCTTTATAGGAGTAAGGGCTGCGTTTTTCGGATAGCCAGGAACCGACGTTGATTTCCGATTTCAATGTCAGCTCCAGGGGCGGCCCATCTGGTTAGTTCAGCTATCACTGCTGAAAGCCCCTGCGGTTTTTCGGCTGCTTACTCCCCGTCCGCGTATCTCACACTCACCGTATTTCATATTTCATTTTCCTTTCCTGCATCTTTCTTTCTATCCATAGGTCGGCTTCGTCTCTAGGTTTAGGTTCCCACAAAACCCCCAAAAACTCGGTTTAAAGAGAACTGGGCTTGAGTGCGATCGATTGCACCTTGAGTGCGATCTATCGCACTTGGACCCAAATGGAATAAAAAAAACTCACTTGAATGCAATCAATCGCAAAAATCTGCGATAGATCGCACCATTTTGCAATCGATCGCAGCTTATTTGCGATAGACCGCACCCCTATTTTTCGGATTCTGACAGATTTTATCCTACTTTAGTAATTTGACCATAACTTTTGACTTGTTCATTGGATTTTGACAATTCAACTTGTGTTGGATTCTTCTTTCAAAGTGGAACAACTTTAATGTTTTACAAAAATCCTAATTTTGAGTTTAAAAGATCCAAATGGGCCCACAAGTGGACTGGTCTACAATTTCAGCAGAAAAACATCGAAAACCCCACTTTTAACTTAGCTTAGACTCAAAATATGGAAAAACATTAAACATGAACCTCGAAGAGGATTCTAATGTGATTCTAATGGTTCAAGAATCACTCGATTCTGATAAGGGGTGAGAAAATTAGACTACTCTCAAGTTTGAGGGATGTAGAGACTTCCCTCTTTTTACCACCTTTTATTCTCAACAACCATAACCCATGAAAATGTTCCTAAGGCCTTTATACACCTTAACATACATTTTTTATACAAGTTTTGAAAACCAATTCCTCATTTTCGTTGAGAATGATTCAAGACCATACCTTAGCCATTCAGTCGTAGATACTATTCATGGCTCTATTCACTACCCTATTCACATAAACAGTGCATGCGAAATTCGGGGTTCTACACAGTGTCAATCAACACCTGCGCTAAACACTCGCTAATAAGCAAGGCGCCTGAATATTTAAACTAACTTACATCATTAAGTTTCACAAGTCACACATATTATATAGGTAACATGTTTGTACAAGCATGTATATACAACACATATTGTAGAACCCCAAACTCTTTGTACCTTATGAATAGCACTCTCATTGCCAATTGGCATTTCACGTAGTTTAATCAATAAATAAAGAAGAATTAGAAGATTCTAAAATGTTAGATATGTTCTTTTTCGAAAGATGAATCCAATGCAAGTTGAATCGTCAAAATCCGACGAGCGAGTCAAAAGTTATGACTGAAATACCGAAGTGGCAAAATGAGAGAAAACAGAAAAAAAAAATGGGCAAAAACACAAGGAACCGGTCAACCGAATTTGCTACCGGTCGACCAAACAGCCACCGGTCGACCAATACCCATTACCAGTCGACCGAACATCGCACTTTTTGTATGGGTTATTTTTTCAGAGAGGTCATTTTTGACCGGTCGACCGAAGGTCACCACCGGTCAACCGGTCATGCCAAAATTTGCCCATTTCGGTCTTTTGAGCCAAATCATTAAGGATAAATGAGCCTTTGACCACCCCATTCTCTATAAAAGCACCAATTTGTGGGTTGGGTTCTCATAAACCCTTGAACACAAGATTTTGGGAGATTGAGAGGAGAAGAGGGTTTCCAAGAGAGGGTTTTTCATTTTGGGAGAGAGTTTGATCATTTGGGTGACCTAGATCATCCCCAAGGCTTGGATTCTCCAAATCCAAGGCGAACCACCTGAGGAATACCTCCTCCAAGTTCGGCAACAACTCCACGCACGTTTTGGAGGGTTTTCCTCATCTATTCAAGGTTGGTACCATATACTACCCTCCTAGTCATCTATTTTCTCTTTTCTTTCTTTCTTTCTTGTTTTCCCTAACTTATGAGTATAATATGAGATTGATGGTATGTGTAGAGATGGATGTTGGGCGATGGATGCCGTGTGTATGTGATGTGATGAACTAAATGGGAAGGGCATTTTGACAAATAATGAATACACATGTATGATGGATGGACTGGATGAGTTATTGACAAAGAAAAGCATGATTTAAGGCATGGAGATTTCTAGGGTTTTATGTTAGTGTATTGCCTTGCCTTCTAGAATAGCATGATTGTAGATTTATTCACTTTCTAGAATTGCATGATTGTAGATTTACTTGCCTAAATAAATTATTGCCTTGAATTGCTATGCTCAATTATCTCATGTTTTGAAATGTACTCGACCTCACAAGTACGGCATGTATGACATGGTTTACCAAGTTTTTCAAGAACAAGGATTTTATTCTCGATTTACGAACACCAAGTGTAGAACCCCGGAACCGAGTTCACTATGCTATGAATAGTGTTAGTGAATAGTGTCCTTATATGGTGTGTGTAAAGGCCTAAGGCTTCTCATTGTGTTCTTGATATTATGATTAGTCAAGTGAGGGTTTTAGATACATGGTTTGAGTCTTAAAAAGAGAGTGTAAAGATACTCTAAGTGGATAAAATCAAGGGTACACATACCCTAAGTGTTTCAATGGGTTGTTGGTCCATAGTGCTTGTAGCACCCCGGATTTTTCTATACTTAATGAATACCGTTTTCGTAGCTAATTGGCCTTCCTCATAGTCTAATTAATAAATAAGAGAGAAATCGGAAATTCTGAAATGTCAAAAATGTGCGTTTTCGAAAGACGAACCCAACGCAAGTTGAATCGTCGAAATCCGACGAGCGAGTCAAAAGATATGGTCAAAACAGTCCAGACATACAGAGAACCGATCGCTCGGTCCAGTCAGCGATCGATCGGTCCATAACCGATCGATCGGTAGCTATCGCACGGTCAAAAAAATTTGTATGGGGAAATTTTCCAGAGAGCAGATTTTTGACTGGTCGCTCGGTCAAAACACCGATCGCTCGGTAGGCAACCGATCGATCGGTCATTAACACCGATCGCTCGGTCCTCGCGTTTTTGAAAAAATTTTAGTAAGGGCATTTTCATCTTTTGGGTGTTAAACCCTTACCCATAAGGGTTTGCTCGACCCTTTGAGGCCTCACTTACAACATTTGAGGGATTTTGAGAGATAGAGAGAGAAGAGGAGAAAGCTCTAACCTAGGGTTTGGTTTTGAGAAGGAAATCAAAGGGGGTTTAAGAACCATAGCTCACTCCAACTCGAGTTGCTTCAAGTTCAAGGCTCAAGCTCGTGTGGGGACTCATTCTCTAAGCTAGGGCAGCGATCCTACGGCGTTTTTGAAAGGGGTTTCTTCTCCAACTCAAGTCCCCTTCAAGCAAAGGCTTCCTCCTTCCAAATAGAGCTTTTATTTCAAGGTTTCTTCAAGATCAAGCCTTGATCTAAGGTTAGTACACTCTTCCTAGTTACTTTGGTAATAACCTAGGATTTTTCTAAGTAAATATGTGTTGGATCTTCCCCAATGCTCCCTTGTGTTGGTATATGCTAAATCCCTAAAACATAAACAAGATAATACAAACAAATGGTGGAATGTATGAATGGATGAGGAGTGGAGGTGATTGGATGCCATGTTGTGATATGTTGAATGATGGGAAAAAAATGGTGGAAGGGCATATTACGCATAATGAACACACCCCAAGTGTTTGATGAAATGCTCGAATGAGAAAATATGAAATAACTAAAGGTGAAAAGGTTGAATACCACATGTTTGATAGAATACATGAATAAACTAAGATTTGAAAGCATGAGTCACATAAATGTTCCCCATTTGGCAAGTTGTATACATGTGTTTATTTCGCTTCTTAAATTCTCATGTGAGTTGGAAATTGTTAAAATGCTATATGTCATCATGATTTCACGATTGCTATGCACGAGCACATATGTAGATGGAGGATATTGTCAAGGAGGTTGGTAGCCCAAGATTATGCGGGTGCTAGCCTCTGGCTCATAAGAAACGTATCGCATTGTCAAGGGGGTTGGTAGCCCAGGGATCATGCGGGTACTAACCCCTGGCTCATAAGAAAGGACTCGGAAATGTTGCACTGTCAAGGAGGTTGGTACCCCCGGTTAAGGGTGCTAACCTCTGGCTCATAAGAAAGGAAATGGTATTGTCAAGGAGGTTGGTAGCCCCGGTTAAGGGTGCTAACCTCTGGCTCATAAGAAAGGTATTGTACTGTCAAGGGGGTTGGTAGCCCAGGGATGTGCGGGTGCTAACCCCTGGCTCATAAGCAAGGTATCGTACTGTCAAGGAGGCTGGTAGCCCAGGATTGTGCGGGTGCTAACCTCTGGCTCATAAGAAAGAAATGGAACTATCAAGGAGGTTGGTAGCCCAGGATTATGCGGGTGCTAACCTCTGGCTCATAAGAAAGGTATTGTATTGTCAAGGGGGTTAGTAGCCCAAGGATGTGCGGGTGCTAACCCCTGGCTCATAAGAAATATATTGTACTGTCAAGGAGGTTGGTAGCCCAGGGATATGCGGGTGCTAACCTCTGGCTCATAAGAAAAGAATTGAATTGTCAAGGAGGTTGAGTAACCTCTGGCTCATAAGAAAAGTAATGGAATTGTCAAGGGGGTTGGTAGCCCAGGATTGTGCGGGTGCTAACCCCTGGCTCATAAGAAAGATATGGAACTATCAAGGGGGTTGGTAGCCCAGGATTGTGCGGGTGCTAACCTCTGGCTCATAAGAAAGATATGGAACTATCAAGGATGTTGGTAGCCCAGGGATGTGCGGGTGCTAACCTCTGGCTCATAAGAAAAGAAATGAATTGTCAAGGAGGTCGAGTAACCTCTGGCTTATAAGAAAAGTAACGAATTGTCAAGGAGGTCGAGGAACCACTAGCTCATAAGAAATATGGAAAGGAAAACTCATAAGGACTCACATGATTCATAGACAATGGTTTGGACTTCATGAAAATTATGATTTGGTAAATGTTTATGTATTATGTTGCTTTAAATAATTATGATGTGTACTATTCCATCACTTGTATATGTTGTTTACTCGTTATTACTATGGTTAGCTAGGAGCTTGTACTCGCTGAGTATTTCATGCTGAGCCGTACTTTTATGTCGGCAGGTACAATATATGTTGTATGCATTCTGGGTCCGTGGATCGAGGTTATCAGAGAGAGTAGGAGCTTGTTTGGAATTGTCACCAGACATTGGGGGCTTGGATATGTGGTACTATGGGGGGGTTGAGTGAGAGAGACATGTAGTTTGGGATTTACTTTTGGGGGGATTTTCATGTAGGCTTGAATTGGTGATTCAAGCATTTGTACATCTGTATTATTGTATTTTATTCAGTCGTTCGTTTTTGTAAACACTTGGGAGTACATTTATTTTAAAGAAATTTTATGTGTCACTTTTTGGCATGCCTTGTATGCTCTTGCAGGATGGTTGTCGTGGTAGGTAACGAGCTCAAATATCGCCTAACTCCTTTGGGGTGTTTTGGGGCGTTACAGAGTGGTATCTGTAGCACCCCGGACTTTTTCATCCTTAATGAATAGCACCTTCGTAGCTAATGGGCCGTTTTTGTAGTCTAATTAATAAATAAGGGAGAAATCGGAAATTCCGAAACGTCAGAAATGTTCGTTTTCGAAAGACGGATCCAACGCAAGTTGAATCGTCGAAATCCGACGAGCGAGTCAAAAGATATGGTCAAAACAGTCCAGACATAACAGAGCACCGATCGCTCGGTCATTACCTGCGATCGATCGGTCCACTACCGATCGCTCGATGGCTGTCGAACGGTTAACTTTTTTGTATGGGGAAAAATTCCAGAGAGGGTGTTTTGACCGATCGCTCGGTCATAACACCGATCGACCGGAAGCCACCGATCGCTCGGTCCATACCACCGATCGATCGGTCATACGCAGATTTTCTTCATTAAGGGTGTTTAAGACTTTGGCCATCACCCTTTGCCTATAAATAGGCTGAGTTCGTGCCTTAGGGTTTCAGAAACCCTCTGTGCCCTATCTTAGGAGATTTTGAGAGAGAGAAGAAGGAGAGGAACTACTTGTTGATCAAGCTTGTGGAAGATCAAGGTTCTTCCACTTCTCTTGGTGATTCTCAACCAAGAACACAAGGCTATTGCTTGTTCAAGCCATTGGGAGTCAAACTCATTGATTTCTCCAAGGTAGATACACTCTACTACAATCTTGCAATCCTACTAGTTACTAGATATGATTCTTCTTATATATGCCCTATCTATATGTATTGATTCTATGTATGAAAAGGTGTGATTATATACTTGGATGAAGGATTACTATTATGATGCACTCTAAGTGTTTGATAAAATACCTCTAAGGGATTCTATGCTTAAATATGATGATTTCTCTTATTAAGTGCATATGCTCGCATGTCTCGCATGAACCGATGGTTTCCATGGATTTCTTAAAGTGCAAACAAAGGTTTTCACGAAAAGACGAATAATGAATGATTCTAAGTAACTCTATGATTTCTCTAAGATCGTTTCACAAGCTCTAAGGATCATACCATGCTCACAAGGAAACTCTATGATAATGCTCTAAGATCGTCTCACAAGCTCCACGGATCACAATAAAATGCTCTAAGATCTCTAAGGTTATGCTCTATGGAAATGCTCTACGGTATTGCTCTATGCTCTATGTCTCCACGGATCACAATGACTCTAAGTAACTCCATGAACTCACAAGAACTCATAAGGCTATGATTATCGATTGACTCACACGGTTACAGTTTTTGTTTCGAATATTATCTCACATATGTTTTCACGGTTTCCATACTTTAAGGATTTTACGGATTTCATTCTCCATGTCTCGTATGCTCCATGCCTAACTGCTTTATTGTTATTAGTTTGTATACACTGAGTATTCCATGCTCAGTCGATATTGTTATGATCGGCAGGTGCTCGGGTTCCATTCGATTTATGTGGCGAAGAACCTTGGGTCGAGGAAGAGTACCGTGACCCGGAGCCTTCCATGGATCACTATCATGACGATGGTGCTTTAGATAGGAGTCGTGACTTCGATTTCTGTTGATCGACCGACTTAGAACTTGTGTCTTTTGTTATGTGAGTGTGGGGTTTGTCCACTCCACTTTTGGGTTTCTCACACATGTATACTTGTTGGTTCTTACTTGAGCCAAGTTATAGGAGTATTCTTTTTGCTTCCGCTATGTTTAGTATTTTATTTTCCGCTGTGCATTGTATTTCATTTCCACTATGTATATTCAGGTACTCTGACAGGTTTCCACGTGTGCCTTATGTATCATACTGGAGGTATGATATGGCGGTCACGAGTCAAAGTATTCTTAACTCCTAGGGGGTATTTTGGGTCGCGACAGACTTGGTATCAGAGCTAGTTATGTCTAACGACAGACTTAGTTAGGTCACTCAGGCTTGGCCTAAGCGGAAGTAATTCCTATGAGTTGAACTTAGAACTCAGAAGGACTCAGTTGTCTTAGGCTTGTTACCACGACATAACTGGTATCAAGTGAATCCTTAGGTCAGTATAAGAGGTATCAAGTGAATCCTTAGGTCAGTATAGGATCCGAGATTGATGTGGTCCTATGCGAGGTTCTAGTATAGGCTCTAAAGTATAATTATATGATGATGTATATATACCTCGATGTATACTATGTGCGGTATAGCATTTCATGATTATTGAATTGCTATATGATATGTGAGGTTTGGTATCCAGTTAGACTCATGTTTTGCTAAATTGATCTCAGGATTCGATATCATGAGACGTGGCAATCGGGGTCGAGGTTACCATACTCGGAGGGCCGAGAGTGAAGTTCCGAGAGAAGAGGAACCGTTGTACTTCACGAATGCGATGGACTCCATAGCCGAGACTTTGGCATTGTTGGCAGCAAGGCCTATGCCTACCCCACCGTCCACGCCTGTGCCTACACCGGTGCATCACACCGCGGGGCTCGAAGCTTTTAGGAGACTGCGGCCTCCTACATTCTATGGCACTCTGGACCCCATGGTGGCCGAGTCTTGGGTTATGCAGCTGGAGAAGACCTTCCGGGCTCTCCGTTGTACCGATGAGCAAAGGGTAGAATGGGCTTCCTTCGTGATGGAAGGTGAAGCCGAACACTGGTGGAGAGCTGCCCAAAGGCAGAGAGATGTTGCTAAGGCAGGTGTGCCCTGGACTTGGGCGGATTTCTTAGAGACCTTCAGGGAACAGTACTTTCCCAGGTTTATTCGGGAACAAAAGGCGAGAGAGTTTATGCTTTTGGAGCAAGGGTCGATGAGCGTAGCCGAGTATGAGGCTAAGTTCACCGAGTTGTCTAGGTTTGCTCCGCACTTGGTGGCTACTGAAGACCTACAGGTCAGGAAGTTTGAGATGGGCTTGAAGGCTTTCATCCGAGATCGGGTGTCCATTCTCCAGGTAGAGTCTTGGAGAGAGATAGTAGGGAAGGCGAAGATCGCTGAAAAGAATGCGGAAGACTTTGTGAGAAGAAGAGACAGTGGCTTCGGGAAGAGCATGTCTCGGGGTCAGTCGAGTAGTTCTTCAGAGAAAAGGACTAGGACTGCACCGTACCAGTTCTCCCAGCCGATGTCGGCTCAGAGACCTTCTTTTGCGCCTCAGGCACCGCGTCCTACGGCATCGCAAGCTACGAGGATTATGCCTCCGGCTTCCTCCGCATCGCAGACATTTGAGGAGTGCGCCGAATGTGGTCGTCGGCATAAGACTGGAGATTGCCGAAGAATGTCAGGTGGATGCTTCCACTGTGGCGAGATGGGCCATATGATTCGAGATTGTCCGCGCAAGCAGTCACGGTCTGGATCACAGGGAGTTCGGCCTCCAGGCAGGCAGAATTCACTTCAGGGGTCTTCATCTCAAGCCTCTAGATCCTTGCAGCCTACCCAGCAGCCTCGTCAGGCAAACCAGGGCAGAGTCTTTGCCATGACTGATAGAGACGCACAGGCATCTGATGATGTTGTGCAAGGTACGCGCGAACTAGTCTTTGTCAAAGTTCTAATATTGCCATGATATGTTCGTATCTATATATGTCCTATGTGGTGTTTTGCGATGTTTGTATCTATATGTACAGTTGTGTTATAACTGGGATGATTCAAATTCTCAGGTTCGTTGCTCGTAAATGAATGTTTGGCAAGAGTGTTGATAGACACAGGATCCACTCACTCGTTCGTTTCGCCAAGCTTTGCCAAAGGCTTTACGTCCGAGCCAAGCAAGCTACTTAGGGAGTTGTCCATTTCGACTCCATTGGGAAAATCTATTGAGACAGATAAAGTGTATCCGGATAGTGTTGTACAAGTCATGCAGCACGAGTTGCCAGTCGACTTGATCCTTCTGGGAATTCAGGATTGGGATTTCGATATCATCCTAGGTATGGATTGGCTCTCAACTCACCATGGACACGTGGCGTGTTTCGAGAAGGTGGTGCATTTTAAACCCGTGGGGTTAAAGCCGTTTCATTTCAGGGGACTTCAGAGAAGAGACATTTCCCGCTTTGCAGCTCTTAGTCTCGAGGGTGTAGAAGTGCGAGACTCCACACCCATTCCAGTGGTATGTGAGTATATGGATGTTTTTCCGGAAACCTTGCCGGGATTGCCTCCCGATCGTGCAATCGAGTTTGCGATTGAGCTAGCTCCAGGCACAGTTCCGATTTCAAGAGCTCCGTATAGGATGGCCCCTATTGAGCTTAAGGAGTTAAAAGAGCAGTTAGAAGAATTGCAAGGCCTTGGTTTTATCCGGCCAAGTGTTTCACCTTGGGGAGCTCCGGTTCTCTTCGTGAAGAAGAAAGATGGATCAATGCGTCTGTGCATTGATTACAGGCAATTGAACAAGGTCACGATCAAGAATCGTTATCCATTGCCTCGGATAGACGACTTGTTTGACCAATTGAAGGGTGCGCAGTTTTTCTCCAAGATTGACCTTCGATCTGGTTATCATCAGTTGAAGATCAAGAAAGAGGACATTCCGAAGACAGCATTCCGAACTCGATACGGTCATTACGAGTTTTTGGTCATGTCTTTTGGACTGACTAACGCGCCGGCAGCATTCATGGATTTGATGAATCGGGTGTTCAGATCGTCGCTCGATCAATGTGTGATCGTGTTCGTAGATGATATCCTTGTGTATTCACAGTCACAGGAGGATCACACAAGAGATCTCCGTCTGGTCTTGCAGACACTTCGAGAGCATAGTCTGTATGCTAAGTTGAGCAAGTGCGAGTTCTGGCTGAACAAGGTGTCTTTTCTTGGACACGTGGTATCTGCTAAAGGTATTTCAGTTGATCCTGCAAAGATTGAAGCGGTGATTGGGAAAGGCCGAAGAGTGTCACCGAGATTCGTAGTTTCCTCGGGTTGGCAGGGTATTACAGAAGGTTTGTGGAAGGATTTTCAAGTTTAGCAGCTCCGCTTACCTATCTCACACGGAAGAACACGAGGTTCACTTGGAGTGATAAGTGCGAGGCTAGTTTCTTGGAGTTGAAAAAGAAGCTTACTTCGGCTCCTGTTCTTACAGTTCCATCTGGGAGCGGTGGTTTCGAAGTCTATAGTGATGCTTCACTAGTGGGACTTGGATGTGTTTTGATGCAGCATAAAAAGGTGGTCGCCTATGCTTCCCGTCAGCTGAAGGAGCATGAGCAGAATTACCCCACACATGACTTAGAGCTCGCTGCGGTCTTTTTGCACTGAAACTTTGGCGTCACTACCTCTACGGAGAAGAATTCGTGGTGTTCACAGACCACAAGAGCTTGAAGTATCTTTTCCTCCAGAAGGAGTTGAATATGAGGCAGCGTCGTTGGATGGAGTTCATGAAGGACTACGACTGTTCCATCCAGTACCATCCAGGTAAGGCCAACGTGGTGGCCGATGCTCTTAGCAGAAAACCTTACGGAGTTATGGCTCAATTGAGAGTGCAAGAGTGGAAGTTATTACATGATATGTGTCATTTGGACACTACTCTCAGGCATGTCACGTATGGGCCGATAATCTCCAATGTGGTGGTTAGGCCACAGATCTTGAGCCAGATCAAGGAGTTACAGAATTCAGATGTTGAGTTGCTTGCTTACCGAGACAAGTCGGTGAGTAACGGCAATCAGGAGTTCGCTTTAAATGATGATGGTGCTATCACATTTAAAGGCAGGTTGTGTGTCCCCGCCGACACAGTTTTGAGGGATGAAATTTTGAATGAAGCTCACCGATCAAAGTACACGGTACATCCGGGAGGTACGAAGATGTACCAGAATCTCAAGAAGCACTACTGGTGGCGAAACATGAAGAGGGAAGTCGCTGAGTACGTCGCCAGATGTTTGATTTGCCAGCAGGTAAAAGCCGAGCATCAAAGGCCGGCAGGTCTTTTGCAGTCTCTTCCTATTCCGGAGTGGAAATGGGAGAACATCTCGATGGATTTCATTGTGGGTTTTCCGCGAACGGCGAAGGGCTCCGATGCTATTTGGGTGATTGTGGACAGGTTGACTAAGTCTGCACATTTTATTCCGTACCGAACTACTTTCAATGCAAATCAGTTGGTAGCCCTATATGTTAAGGAGGTGGTTCGACTGCACGGTGTGCCAGTTTCTATCGTGTCTGATCGAGATCCTCGGTTTACTTCCAGGTTTTGGAAAACTTTCCAGGGTGCTATGGGTTCTCGTCTAGAATTCAGTACCGCCTTCCATCCTCAGACCGATGGACAAACGGAGAGGGTGAATCAAGTAGTGGAGGATATGCTCCGAGCTTGTATGCTGGATTTTCAGGGTAGTTGGGAGGAACAGTTGCCGTTGGTTGAGTTTGCCTACAACAATAGCTATCAGGCAAGCATCCAGATGGCACCTTTTGAAGCTCTGTATGGTCGGAGTTGTCGATCACCGCTATACTGGGATGAAGTTGGTGAGAGGAAGATTCTTGGTCTTGAGTTGATAGAGCGGACCGCAGAAAGGGTCAAAATTATCCGAGAACGATTGAAAAGTGCTCAGGATAGGCAGAAGAGCTATGCGGATATACGCCGTAGAGATTTAGAGTTCCGAGTTGGAGATCGGGTCTTTGTGAAGATTTCGCCGAGTCGGGGAATCATGCGATTCGGGAAGAAGGGGAAGCTCAGTCCAAGATATGTGGGACCATTTGAGATCGTCACAAGGGTTGGTGAGGTTGCTTACAGGGTAGCACTACCGCCTCACATGGCAGCGATCCATAATGTATTTCACGTCTCTATGTTTAGAAAATACATTTCGGATCCGTCTCACGTCATCGCTCTTGATCCTATTGAGATTCGAGAGGATCTTACGTTGGTTGAGCAACCAGTTCAGATTCTGGATCATCGAGATCAAGTGTTGCGAACCAAGACTATCCCTTTAGTCCTAGTGAAGTGGCAGCATCATTCCAAGGAAGAGGCTACATGGGAGCGAGAAGCCGAAGTACGAGAAAAGTACCCCCATTTATTTGTTTAAGGCCTTGGCATTCCCTTGTATTTTTGCTATAGTTTTACGCATGTATGTATCGTCCAAATTTCGAGGACGAAATTTTTGTAAGGGGGGGAGAATGTAGCACCCCGGAATTTTTCATCCTTAATGAATAGCACCTTCGTAGCTAATGGGCCGTTTTTGTAGTCTAATTAATAAATAAGGGAGAAATCGGAAATTCCGAAACGTCAGAAATGTTCGTTTTCGAAAGACGGATCCAACGCAAGTTGAATCGTCGAAATCCGACGAGCGAGTCAAAAGATATGGTCAAAACAGTCCAGACATAACAGAGCACCGATCGCTCGGTCATTACCTGCGATCGATCGGTCCACTACCGATCGCTCGATGGCTGTCGAACGGTTAACTTTTTTGTATGGGGAAAAATTCCAGAGAGGGTGTTTTTGACCGATCGCTCGGTCATAACACCGATCGACCGGAAGCCACCGATCGATCGGTCATACGCAGATTTTCTTCATTAAGGGTGTTTAAGACTTTGGCCATCACCCTTTGCCTATAAATAGGCTGAGTTCGTGCCTTAGGGTTTCAGAAACCCTCTGTGCCCTATCTTAGGAGATTTTGAGAGAGAGAAGAAGGAGAGGAACTACTTGTTGATCAAGCTTGTGGAAGATCAAGGTTCTTCCACTTCTCTTGGTGATTCTCAACCAAGAACACAAGGCTATTGCTTGTTCAAGCCATTGGGAATCAAACTCATTGATTTCTCCAAGGTAGATACACTCTACTACAATCTTGCAATCCTACTAGTTACTAGATATGATTCTTCTTATATATGCCCTATCTATATGTATTGATTCTATGTATGAAAAGGTGTGATTATATACTTGGATGAAGGATTACTATTATGATGCACTCTAAGTGTTTGATAAAATACCTCTAAGGGATTCTATGCTTAAATATGATGATTTCTCTTATTAAGTGCATATGCTCGCATGTCTCGCATGAACCGATGGTTTCCATGGATTTCTTAAAGTGCAAACAAAGGTTTTCACGAAAAGACGAATAATGAATGATTCTAAGTAACTCTATGATTTCTCTAAGATCGTTTCACAAGCTCTAAGGATCATACCATGCTCACAAGGAAACTCTATGATAATGCTCTAAGATCGTCTCACAAGCTCCACGGATCACAATAAAATGCTCTAAGATCTCTAAGGTTATGCTCTATGGAAATGCTCTACGGTATTGCTCTATGCTCTATGTCTCCACAGATCACAATGACTCTAAGTAACTCCATGAACTCACAAGAACTCATAAGGCTATGATTATCGATTGACTCACACGGTTACAGTTTTTGTTTCGAATATTATCTCACATATGTTTTCACGGTTTCCATACTTTAAGGATTTTACGGATTTCATTCTCCATGTCTCGTATGCTCCATGCCTAACTGCTTTATTGTTATTAGTTTGTATACACTGAGTATTCCATGCTCAGTCGATATTGTTATGATCGGCAGGTGCTCGGGTTCCATTCGATTTGTGTGGCGAAAAACCTTGGGTCGAGGAAGAGTACCGTGACCCGGAGCCTTCCATGGATCACTATCATGACGATGGTGCTTTAGATAGGAGTCGTGACTTCGATTTCTGTTGATCGACCGACTTAGAACTTGTGTCTTTTGTTATGTGAGTGTGGGGTTTGTCCACTCCACTTTTGGGTTTCTCACACATGTATACTTGTTGGTTCTTACTTGAGCCAAGTTATAGGAGTATTCTTTTTGCTTCCGCTATGTTTAGTATTTTATTTTCCGCTGTGCATTGTATTTCGTTTCCGCTATGTATATTCAGGTAGTCTGACAGGTTTCCACGTGTGCCTTATGTATCATACTGGAGGTATGATATGGCGGTCACGAGTCAAAGTATCCTTAACTCCTAGGGGGTATTTTGGGTCGCGACAGTATCAGAGCTTAGGCATTAGGTCTCCAGGGTTACTTAGAATTCGATACCATGATTGAACAAGGCATTAGGTCTAAGAAGGGAGTCGTATTCCAAGTATAGACTAATCACTTAGTCTTTGTCTGTGACGGGTTGACTACAACCAAAAGTTAGTACCTATTTCGCTAGAAAACAAAAAAGTTTTATATATACTTATACTATTATGTGCTGCAATGCAATGTGATATTATATGCTAAATCTGGTGTGCATACTATATGTTATATGCTAAGTGAAAACCTATGCTTTATGAACGGGTTTCCCAGTTTGGCTCATGAGTTGTTGTAATACTTAGGCTAGGGTCTAGCCTAGGTGTTGTTTGACAAGGGAGGGGTAGGTCCTTGTCATACATTGTGTTATTAGGTTTCGGAAGGGATTTATTTCTCAAGAGAGCCTATAGGTGTCACGACCCGAAACACCCCCTAGTAGTTAGGATACTTTGGCGACGTGAACTCATAACCAAACCATCCTATATAACATATGAATCCTGTACAACATATAAAACCTGTGATAGCGGAAGCGTAATACTAATTCTATATATGTTTTGGGGAAGCCAACATGACAAAATTTCTATCAATAGTATATGTCTCAGTTTATACATGACCGCCAAATAAGCGCGAATACTCGCTCAACAAATCTATGTACATGTCTCTCCCTCTCGTCACCATGATGGGTCCACCTAACAAAAGGCCCTCTGCTCCCTTCCCGCCTGAGCCCTCTGCTTGCTGAAGACACCCCAAGTCCTCCCCTCCTCAACATACTCTTCTCCGCCCTGGTTCTGAGGAAAACGCTCGCCACAAATATTCTAGGGACCAATCGCAGACTAATATTACGCTGGCAGGAAATACTCAGCGTATCCAACCCACTAGATAGTAATATTGTAAACAGATACAACGTGTTAACTATCACAATCTTCATCTCACCTGCATTCCTGAACA